>CM021742.1:20069618-20116491 GCA_011075105.1 Heteronetta atricapilla | reverse complement strand
GCGGGCTGGCGGGAGGCGAGGGATGCTCGTGCCTCCCGCCTGACCTGCCCTTCACCCCTGCCTGGCAGGGCAGCCCAAAAGTCTGACGAAAGAGAAAGGAAGTAAGAGTCAGTGTTAAGGCAGCGTTTAATTTACATGAGATAAGCGCCTTCGTGTAGCAACTAGACATCAAGGCTAATTGGCATAGTCAGGCAGCCCGGTGTCTTTTGTTACACAAGGCGTAATGGTCCTGTTGGAAGGGATCAGAACCGGCTTCGCTGCTAACGAATATTGCAGGCTGCAGTGGCGATGTTCTACATCCTATTCCTCAGGAGGGAGGAAGGAAGGAAGGACACGTGAAAAGAAAAACAGCAGTAAATGATCCCGCTTCATCTTTTTTTTTTCCCTGTAACCCTTCTGGCCTTACAAACAGGAACTTCATTTTAACCTAAAAATAAAGCACGATGCCTATTTAACAGTTGCAGATGGGTGTTTCCAACTGTGCTGCTAGGTCTCAGCCCCCTTCTATATGCAGCCTGAGCGAGGCACGGTAGGAAAGTGCCTCGCTTTGCATTTGCTATATTTACATATCATCGCTTTATCGGGAGAACAGGATGTCCCAGGGGGGCTGAAATCGGATACACCGCGCTCTCCGTCTCTGGCCGGGGCAGACGCGGGCCCCGCTGGCTCGGCGGCCAGCATCCAGCCCGCTGCCACGCTGCTGCCTCCGTCCCCCAGCTGCCAGGGGCAGGAGGTGCCCGCCGGCTCCTTCCTTCCTCCCCTCGAGTCCGAGGCCGAGGAGAGGCGAGCGGGGGCGGCGAGCTCGTGTTTCTCTTTCTGCCACACCTTATTTTATTTTTTGCAAGGGCAGGGAAGATTAATTCTGCCTGCAGCACAATCACGTCTGCGTTTCCCTCTGCGCTTCGCTTTTCACAGTAAAGCCCCAGCGGCCTTGGGGAGCGTTGCGGTACCTGGCGGCGGGGTGCGAGCGGCGGGAGGGCTGAGGGCAGAGCCAGGCACCGCTGGGGGCTGGCGAGGGGCAGGGAGGGCCGAGAGCTGCTCCTCTCCTGTCGATGATAAACCTTAAAGACCTCGCAAAGCCCCGAGGTCTCCCTCTGGAGCACGCCTGATGCTCTGCCTACCTCCCCACCTCGGGTTTAAATGCCTTTCTCACACGCTGGGCGTAGCTGCCAAGCATTGTGCCTTCCGCACATCACTCCACCTTGATTTCTAACCACTTCGGCTTGGGCTTGGGAGTGGTTTCCAAGCATTCAGCTCACCCATATCTTATCCACGCTGGTTTCCTTTATGAGCTGCACCCACTACAGGTCCAAAGCCTTAAATGCAAACCCAAACAAATATGTGGTAGCGCTTCCCATTCCCACTGGGCTGGCCTGGAGTGGGAGTGGAGTGAGTCAGGAATACCATAAAGGAAAGTGAAATAGATCCACCCTGAGCCGACGATAGGATCAGGGCAGATTAGTAGTCTTGGATCAGATTCAAGGGTCAGCATAAATCTTTAATCTTTGCAAAGTCCTAGAGACTCCCTCCCCTGCACTCTGTCTCACATGCATGCACACAAGGCATGACTAAACAGCTCTCTGCGGGAATGGCAGACACTTCAGAAACTCCCGGCTGGTTTTGGTTTGCAAACTAAACCAATAACGCTGCTGCCTGTTCTTTAAACGTGAGAACTTCCCCGTGCAGCCGGATCGCAACCGATGCTCCCGAGCTGTCGGGAGGGGACAGGTGTCCTGCTGCAGCCTCCGCCTCTGCCAGCGCCCCCGGCTCCCCCGGCTCCCTCCCAGCCTGCGAAACGCCCGGAGGCTCGGCTGGGAGCTGAGTGCTGTCCCCGTGCTGCTTCTCATTAGGCCCCGGCAGCATGATCTGCCAGGGCGTCGTCACTGAGCGCTGCGCTGCGTCTGCTCCCCCCGGTGCTGAGCAGGAGCTGCACGTGGAGCTGCAAGTGCTTGGCTCGGCGGGGAGGGGAGGAAGCTCCGGGCTGCCCGGGGAGCACCCGTGGCCGCACACACCGCGATGGATGCTCCCCGCAGCCGTCAGGCCCCGCTGTGGGTCGTCCCCAGGGGGACACGAGGTGCTCGCTTGCTTTCTGCTCTGCTGAAGCTCCCTGCAATCCGTCCTGCGGAGAGCTGCAGCCCACGTGCGTCTCGCTGCCCGGGGCCCCGCCGGCTCCAGCAGCTGGGGTCGCTCCATAGGGGCCAGCAGGACCCGGCAGCGCTGCGCTGCTCGAGGGGAGGCCGCAGCAGCTGACGGAGGGGTTCCCCCATCGCTGGCACTGGGAGGAACACTAGGGGGAAAAAAAAAAGAGCAAAAAGCCCTGGCCTAGTTTTTGTTTCACTGTGCTGGTCTCGAGCTCGAAGGATGTGGTTTAGTGGTCAGCGCGTAAGACAGCAAATGAAAAAAAAAAAAAAAAAAATTTCCTTTGATTTAATCCAGCTCGGGTCTGTGCTTGCTCTTCCTGTGGCCATTGGGAAATCACACCAGGGAAAACCCTGCCCTCCGCCAGCTGCAGCAGGGAGGGACGTGGCGCGGGTCCCGTGGCGGCCCCGTGCAGCCCGGCAGGGAGCGCGGCGCAGGGCGGGTGCCGAGCTCAGCCCCGCGGGGCTGCTGCGGGACGGCGAGGGCAGCTTCGGTCCCGAGCTCTTGGGCAGATTTACAACAATTTACGTCCTTCCTGACACCGTTCTGCGTGCAGAGGGCCAGGCGAGTTCCGTATAAATGAATATTTATACATTCGCATAAACATTTTTAATGGGAAATTGTCTAATATGTCTTATTAACCTGCAAGCGCTAGCAGCTGTCCAAGGCAGCCTGGCAGTTCTGCTGACAGTGGATGTGCCGCTGCTGCCGTCCCTCGCAGCTGTAATAATTTCAGGAATCCTTTGACTCATCTTTCCTCTGAGCAGCTCCAGGATCTGCACGGAGATCTCCATCTCCCGGCCTCCTCATCAACGCCTTGGCCTCACTCCTGGGTTCAAACGCCCGCGATGCAAATCCCTCCTGGCCTCCAGTGCCCAGGTGTGTACCAGAGCCCGGCTGCAGCTGGAAAACCCCCCTGTGGTCGGTGCCTCGCCGGCACGCAGCCACCGGGGCTCGTGCTGGCCACGTGTGTGGCAGCGCCCGGGGATCAGCGGGGTCCCCCCCGGGGAACCGTCCCCAACACCTGCCTGTGTGTGCCCCGGGGACCACCGCCTGTCCCCGGCCACCTTCGCCGCGGGCTGAATTCCTGCTGGGTCCCAGCCACCAGAGAGGGACGAGCGCCCAAACCGGCTGGATGGGGCCTCGCGGGGAGGGAGAGTCCCACAGGAGCTGCCGGAGGGGATGCTCCGAGCAGCTGCCGGCACGCTGGGTGCAGCGGGGCCACGGCTCCGGCAGGTTGAGGGCAGTTTGTGGCAGCTCTCTGCAGCCTCTGCGTGTCCGCGCAACCTCGGTGAACGTGCCGAGCCCCGGGAGCAAAGCGCGCCGCATGCCTGTGGGATCGGGGCCCTGCGGTGCCTCAGTTTCCCACCAGCAGCCCCGGGGATGTCGCAATGCCGCGGCGCAGGCACGGGCTGCTCCGCTACTTCGGGGACGAGCAGGAACACCTGGAAGCGGGCAAAATGAGTAAGTGCAGAAAACACAGCGGCTGCTTTGCGCAGGCACCGGCTGGAGGAAATAACCCAAGCGTAACAACCTGCCCTCGTGCCCCGTCACCGGCCCAGCTGCGTGGCCGCCTGCCCCCTTGCGACACACGGCCGGGTCACGTCTTTCCCCAGTCCGCCACGGCTGATAACTCAAACCATCGCACGCAGCCGGGGCTGCACATCCCCAAACACCCCGCGGGGAAAGCTGCGGGGCCGGGGCAGCCCCCGGGGGCGAGCATCCCTCGGGGCGAGCGTCCCCCGGGGCCCCGCTCGGCCGGCCGGCACGTGATGGGAAGCGCTCGGCGGGTGCAGCAGGGGAGGTTTGACTCAGGCGCTGCACACCCACTGCTTATTCATTCGAGGACGTGAGCCGCTGGGCAGAGGCTGAATTGGCCGTGACCTTTGGACGCTCGTTTAAACCATGGAAAGGGTGACGGGCAGCCAGCGGGCAGGGAAAAGGAGCAAACGGCCCTTGTGAGGCGCTGCCGTCAGCACCCCCGTCCCTCCCGGTGCTAAGCCAGGCACAGCGCCCGGGCTGAGCCCCAGCCCAAGGTCCCCAGGGGTTCCCACATCCCGGCCCCGTTCCCCCAGCAGCAGCAGCCCGGCCGCACTGGGCAGGGATGCTCCGGTAGCAGCGGGTCCAAGAAGAGGCCGGGATGGGCCTCGGTCACACCACGGCGTGTCCAAGGCCACCAAAAGCCTTCCTGAGGGGCATCCTCTTCGAAAGCCGCTCCTCGGAGCGATGGTGATTCAAGGGGAAAGCTCCGAAACAGTCATTCTGGGGAGTTTCCATTTGAATTGCAGCAAAGAGCAGTTTTTCCATGATAAACAGACGGCTTCGGTTCCCCAGCAGCACGGGGGGGGGCCCTGAGTCACCCCAGCACAGGGGCCGGGTGCCCGCGGGGTCTGGGACTGGCACGGCCCCGCCGGGATCGCACCCACAGCCCGAAGGTGCTGGGAGACCACAAGGGGAACTCGGCGCGACGGCAGCGGGTGCGGGCGTGCAGTCAGACGCCCGCCTGAAATCAAGAGCCAAAGAAAAACCCTCCCCAGCGGGCTGCTGACCGGCGTGCTCGGAACCAGGAGCCTCCTCCCGGCTCCCAGAGCTTCTTCAGGTTTTTTTTATTCGGTGCCAATTCGCAGTGACCCTGCGTGCCTTGTCCTGACGCAGCGGCGTAATTTTGTTCGGAGAGCTGAACCCGGGAGCGCCCAGCACTGTGCCCTTAGCCTGCACCCCGGGGAGCAGCGCCCCGAGCCTGGCTGGCAGCGCTGTGCTCTCACAGGATCCAGTGGTTTGGCCCCAGCCATGCCTCAGGGGGCTCCAAATGCACAGGGAGAGAGGGAGGCAGCAGTGCCGGGGGTGCCCTCGCCCCCTCGAAGCAGCCCCAAGGCAACCTCCCTGCCACGGAGCCCCAAGCAGGGAGCGGGTTCCCCCTCGCTCGTTCACCCCATGGAATAATTTGTCCTGCGAAGTAAAAGCTGGCTCTGCTCAGCACGGGCAGGGACAGCCCTGCCACCGCTTCCCAGGGGAGCGAGCACTGGATCCGCTCCCCGCGGTGCCAGGGACAGCTGGCCGTGCCCCGTGCCCACCGTGCCGCACGCCGCACACCAACGTGCTGCCAGGGCCGCGTGCCCAAAGGTCGCGTTTTGCCACAGATCGCACCGATTTCCCGACACGTGCTCGTGCCCCACGATAACCGTCGGTGACTGCTCCCATGCGGGATGAAATATTGCCCCTGCCGTGCACCGGTCGATATCTGCAGTGAAGCGATCCAGGCAGGCTTCCAAGCACCAGATGCAGCAAGACGATAGCGCTGGGGAAGGCCCTCAGCGTTGCCATAACCGTGCTAATGACTCGCTGTCGAGAATAGAAATAAGAGTTAAATCTTCCCTAAGCTGCTCAGATCCACGTTCGTGTTGTGTATACCCTCAGGCAAAGCGCCGACACGAACTCCGCGTGTACCCCGTGACGAGGATAAGTGATGTTCCAGGAATCGCTGCCTGCATGTTCATCGGTGCTTTAAACCAGAATTTACCTTCGCCTCTCCTCTGGCTGCCCCAAGGGCTTCGGCAGAGGGGAAGGGGGCAGCCCCCGGGCTCGAGGGATGGTGGATGGCGGCGAGCGGAGCAATGCCCCATTCCTCTGGGACAGCCCTGGTGATTACAGACCGTTGTCACCGGTTTGGGCCGAGCTGGTGTTCAGAAAATAATAGACCGGCATCCTGTGCTGAGTAACGGAGCAAAAGGCCGAGGTCGGGGTGGGGACACAGCCAAGCCCTCCCGACCCGACCCAGCCCGGCGTGCCCAGCCCTGCCACGAGCACTAACCCGACGGTTTGGCTGTTGCCTGGTTTCCAAAGCCACCGGTCACGCTGGCAATACCTGGCTTCACGGAGTGAGGTGCCCAGAGCAAACGCACACCCGGGAGATGCGGAGACGTGTAAGAAGCGTGTTAGTTCAAAATCCCACTCGCAAATCCCACCTCCGTTTCTCAAACCCCACCACGAAGTGTCCCGGGTGGGTCCCAGCGCCCACCCCTTTCGCCACCCATCCTCATCCCCCCCCATGTGTGTGTGCATCGGGGCAGGGCCGCCGCGTGCCCAGGCAGCAGTGTTCGCAGGGCCAGCTGCGAGCTATTTGGGTACCTGGGCGGTGCCACCCAGCTCCCCCAGCAGGGCCGGGCATGGGGCCGGCACACGGCGGGTGGCGAGGGACGCATTCCCCGGCTGCCACAGCGCGCCGTGAGTCAGGGCCGGGCATTGCTAACCCGGGTCACGCAGCGAGGGTCAGCGCCCCGGCTCCTCCGGCTACGGTTTCACAGCCTGAGCCCAGCGCCGTGACTTTGCTGGCAAACAGCACGGGCAGGGGGGACGAGGAGGGTGCGGAGCGCCCGTCCTGCCCCGCCGCCCCCCCACCCTGCCCTGGGACCCCCAGCACCGCCCCGGCCGTCTGCGGGGAAGGAGCCTTGCTCAAGACCCACGGCTTCTTCCACAATGAAGCAGCTAAAGCAGAAACAGCAATTATCTGGTTCAGTCTGGTGCTGCTGGCCTGGAACATGCCATGACAACGTGTTTCTTGTTTCAAAGCCTCTTTTGTACTAGGACACAGTTCAAGGGATCTTGCAATGCCTGCATTTGTAAACACTCGGCACTTGCAGCTACATGCTTTGCAGATGAAAGCCAGGGCAGCGCAGAAGGGCACCTCTCCCCGCCGGGCCACGGCACGGCCGGGGTCCCGAGCCCCCGCTGCCCGGTGGGCTCAGCCACGCAGCCTCCGGGGCTGGGGAGCCCGGGGCCCGGTCCCCTTCTGGGCGCCTGTTCCTGAAAAGTCACAAAAAAATGGAGTCCTGAAAGAAAAAAAAAAAAAAAGAAAAAAAAAATCACAGCAAAAAATGTGCGTCACTGCAGATTATTTTAGGCCCCGGTCCATGCATAATGCAAATAAGCAGCTCCTGGGGTACATGCCTGTAAAAACCATCCAGTCCCACAGCGCTCGGTTACAGGAGCTTTCCAAACAGGTGGTGAAAAGCTAAAATTATGTGTGTCTGTGTCCTCGCCGGGGTTAGGGAGGGTCCTCGCTTTCAGCAAGGCTCTTGTCCCACCGCCACAGGGCTGGCAGAAAACGGGACCGAGACAGCAAAAAATTCACGAGCGCTGCTTTCCTTTTGAGGCAGTCCTGTGCTCGTCTTCACCAGACCACGCTCAGCATCTCCACAATTTCCTTTGATCTGCTTCTAACCAGGCTGCTTCCTCCTCTTCGCTTTTCTCGCACTCCGGCTTTATTTTTCTTTTTCTTTGAAAAACGAAAAGAAAAAAAAAAAAGAGAGAGAGAGAACAAAAAGTGTATCTTCCTTGCCTTCCTTCAAGGAGTTGCTCGGGAAGCCCTATTTATGGGTTGAAATGCTGCTGAAAGAGTTATTGCCATGTTATTCAGCTGTTGTGCCAAGCCTGCATGGGGATCGGGTTTCTGCTGAAAGGGTGCCAGGCACGTCTTTTTCCAGGAACCAGCAGCCGTATTTAGCCTCCGGCTGCACATGAAAGACTGCAGTCGGAAACGTGACATTGTGTCAACATTTGAGGCAGGTCAGAGCTGGGTGAGACCATGAAAACAAGGCAGGGGAACTCGGCGCGGCCCGCCGCCACGGGCTGCGGGCACCTTGGCGCGATGCCGCCGGGGCCGGGGTTGGGGTCGGGGTCGGGGTCTCCTCCTGGCCCCACGGCTCCCCCGGCCCCTTCCCGGCCCTGCCCGGCCCCGCGGGGATGGGGGAGCTGCCGGAGGAGCTGGGCAGCCCCAGCGAGGGGCACGGAGCCCCCGGCCCCGCAGGGAGCAGATGAGGGCTGCTGTGCCCCGGCAGCTTCACCTGTCCTCCTGGCGCCGCGCCACACCGGCGAGAAAATACCCGGCCCGTAATTAGCGCTGGCTTCCTGCACCAATGTTATCTCTTCCACTTGTTTTTTTTACAGCTCTTTCCTCCGTCACCGGGTTTCTGAGGCTCCTGCGCGCCCTCCCGCCCTCGGCTGAGGTGGGCCGGGAGACGGAGACCGAAGCGGGGTGAGGGCTGTGCAAACGAGCCGGAAATCCCGCAGTTGAGGAGGATCTGAGATGTGACTGCGCTGAGCACCAAGGCTTGTCCCCAAAAGGGGGTTAAGTGCGGTTGCCTTCAGCGAGATCAATATTTAGCTGTAATTAAAACAAACACAGGCGCCAGGACGTATGGAGTCCCCCAGCACACACACGCAGCAGCTGTGTGCGTACCGCCGTGCGACGCGAACCTGGCGGGGCTCGGAGCAGCGGGGACGGCTCAGCACCATCCCGCTCGGCCCCGGCACCGCCCGCCAGGTTTTGGCACTCGTCTGCCCTGCGAAAACCTGAAACGCCAGCGAGGTGCCCACGCGCCGTGCACATTTGCGCACGTCCTGTCTGCTCGGGGTAAATTATTAAAGATCCCCAGCGTCCGTGAGCGGCACGCAGAGGGGAGGCCACCGAAGGCCGCGATGGCACGCAGAAATTAACCCCGTCCACCCTGCTGGTGGTGCCCGGCCCACACCGCAGCCTCCGAGGGCAGGAGGAGCCAACAAGCACAGCCAAAAGCCTCCTCGCAGACCCAGGGCAGCCACGAGGAGACAGGGCTGAGCTCCTTGACACGTCTCTCGCAGCTGGGACGAAGCTCCGGCGCCCGGCCCGGCGGCTCTCAGGCCTTGGCCGCGAGGAGAGGTTTGGTGTCTCTCTGCAGGACGAGGCTGGGACGAGGCCATGCCTGGAGCCGGAGCTGCTGCCGGGGGTGCGGTGTCGCTCCCGACCTGCTCTGCAGCAGCCTCAGCAAACATGTGCCCGGCTCTTGCCCGTGGTTACAACGCCAATTAAAAGGGAGCCCAAACGGCACGACCAGTGACTCCCTTGGCACCGCGGGAGCCGGGCGGCAGCGTGCCGGGGGACAGGGCCGAGGCTCCCGGCCATCCCCATGTGCCCGAGGCAGAGGCAGCCGGGGATTTACCCAGCCCAGCAGCTGGGCAGAAGGGGTGACCCCAATCCCTTGGCAGCCAGGGGAACATCAGTGTGGCGGGCCCCCCCCCAGCACGTCCCTGCACCCACACACCAAGGCTTTGGGGTCGCTGCAGGCCGGAGATGTGATGCTGGCCGAGAGGCTCCGGCCCAGCAAAGCTGCTGCTGGCACCAAGCTGCCCCTTCCTGCCTCTGCACGGCCTCACCCCAGGCCTGACTGGAGCCGCCCGGGGCTCAGCGCTGCTCCACGGCCCCAGGGTTCGGGATCCAGCAGCCAGCACGGGGCTGGGACAGTAGTGACACACGGTGACACCCTCACACGCCTGCCCCAAAGGGCTCCGAGACGTGGAGATGGGGCATGAGAGGCAGGAGAGGGAAGCAGCGCCAGGGCTGGGGAGCGGAGGCATTTTCGGGCGGCAGCTTTCCTTCCGTACCTGGGCGTTTGGGAAGTGCCAGCCTCAGCGGCCGAGCCGAGGAAGCGCCCCGAGGAGCAGGGCAGGGCGGCCCGACCCGCACCCTGCCGCTCCTCCTGCCGCCCGCCGCGCCGAGGGCGTGCAGGATCTGCCAGTCAGGCCCGAAGAACAAAAAACCAACAGGGGGAAAGTGCCAAGGTGGCCGGGTTCACCTGGCGCAGGACTGGAAGCAGTGAGGGAGGCAATCCCCGATGGTGCTGGCGGAGTTCGAAGGACCGAATATCCCCAGCGACACGAGCAGTGACACGGGCACTGCCTGCAAAGGACCAGCCCGAGGAGCACACAAAGCCCAGGTCCTCCGTGGGATCCCCTCCTGCTGCCGGTCACTGCTGCATCGAGCCCTGCAAAATGACCCCGATCAAATATTTAAAAGCACAGGAGGCCAACCCTTATCTTCCACAGGAAAAGAATTATTTTATTAAGTATTTTTAAACAACTACTTAACATTTACTCGAGATAAAAATATGTACAATATCCCACCTTGAAGAAGGCTCCAAAATATAAACACTGTACCTCTCCCTAGAGAAAAACAAAAAACTCTTCTCTTCAAAAAAAAGACAACCCAGCAACAAGAATACATTCATATTTCTCACTTCTTTTATGCTCAAGTAGTTATACAAATAATAGACATCTGAAACGTTTTACCTTTTAATATATTTATATAATATATATATATATTTATAACAGGATTTTACAAATAAAGGCAACAACTGTATACCAAAAAAAAAAAAAAAACCACCAACAAAATAAACGTTAGAACACAACCTGCAATCAAGCATAGTGCATCTCAACAGCTGGTGCAACGGGAGGATGAAATGGAAATCCATACAACAGTTGTTCCGGATACCGGTTCTCAAAACCAGTAAGGAAAAAAAAAAAGAAAAAAAAAGGAAGAGAAAAAGTAGAGCACTGCACTCTGCAGTGAAGTTTTTTTTAACAAAAAGCCAAGTTGGACACGATGTTTGCCTGCGGTGCGAGACCCCTGCAGCTCTAGGACTTAGTGGGACGAGTGTCACCGCCCTAACCCTCTCTGTTTAACGCGGAAACGTGGGCCAGGGTTTGCCAAGGAGGCTGAGGAACGTGGTCGCTCAGGCCCCGCCGGATTAGGCTCCTTTGAAAATCCCAACCTGTCGCTTCCCGAAGGCACCGGCGGGGCAGGGCCGGCGGGCAGCGCGCCGGCGTCCAGCGGAGCGCTCCCCCTGCACCCCGCTCCCGAGCTGCCCCGCCGTGCCCCCGCCGCCCCCAGCCCCCAGAGGCCGGCCGCAGAGGCAGGACAGCAGCGGGAGAGGCCCCGAGTCAGGTGCAGCAAGCAAAGTGATCCTTGGGATATTTTCTCCCCTGCCCGGCCCAAACTAGCAGCTCAAGTTACAGGAAGGGGCGCGTGTTAATTTATTTATTAGATGTACGCCATGTAAAGCTTCCAAGCAGCATCTACCTTTTATTTATTAAATATATATATATATATATATATCAGCAAAGGTGTGGAGAGAAAACCCGTCTTAAATCTACCTGAACCACTGACCGTGCACGACCCACCGGTGACGGCGGCACTGCTCCTCCTGCACGTGCAGGGCCCTAACGCCAGCAGCGAGCGCCGTGCGCGCCGCGGGCCTGCAGCGTGGCGCCGAGGGGGCTCCTGGGGGCCGCTGTGCTAAAAGCCCTTGCGAGAAGTACCATGGTTTGATAGCCACAGACCCCAAAACCTAGATCTGCCCAATGGAATTATTTTTTTTTCACAGCTTCGAAACGTAACCGCAGCTGACAAAGTCAGCTGTTGTTCTGCGGGTGCGGGGAGGGAAGAAGTTCAGGGGTAAAGCATAAAACCCTTTTTTTTTTTTTTTTTTTCTTTTTCTGTCCTTTTGGAAGTAGTTCTGAATAGCTAAGCTGGGTGCATCCTTCATCCATCTCCAAGCTACCTGACAAGTCAGAGAAAAGGGGATTTAGCTTCCTACGCGCAGTGAACCTTATCCCCACACCTCAGTCCAGCCAATGTACAAAAGTGAAACAGTCTCAAACTTAAAAAAAAAAAACAAAAAAAAAAACGAAAAAAAAACCAACAACAACAAAATGAAAGGTCACACTGCGCTCAGTCTTTGGTTTCCAAGTTCAACGGGGGAATCTGCTTCAAAGCTTGAAGCAGAGCCGAGGAGTCGATGGGGGAATGGGCCGGTACCGGGGAAGGGAGTCTCTGGGGCATCAGCAGAGGGGGGGAGATTTTGTCGGGGTTCATGAACCCCGTGAGCGCTGCGGCGGAGGCCGGGAGGCTGGGGTACAGGACGGGGACGGACGCTGGGTACCAGCACTTCTCCAGCATCGGCAGGTAGGCCGTTGCGGATGGCGGGATCAAATAAAAAGGCAGGCACAGCGGGGGCTGGTGAGCGTGGGGGCCCAGGAAGCCGTTTGAGGAGCCCATCATGTCACTGCCAAAAGGCCCTTCGTCTTCAGGCGTCTCCAGCCTGCTCCTTTTGGCCGGCGGGTCCTCAGTCTCTTGCTTAATAGAGCTTATTCTCTCCTGGACAGCATATTTGAGATCGGTATCCTTTTTAAAATACTGCTGTTCGGATTTGGAGTCACTTTTCTCCAGCTCTCCCCCGTACCCGCTGTCTGTGTCTGTGTCGCTGCCGCTCTGCTCCCCGCTGGAGTGCGCAAATGTCCTCTGGATCACGGGCACGCAGTTCTTCCCGTGCCCCTCGGCCGCTTTGCTCAAGGAGACGGGTTTCTCTTTCAAGTCCACCATTTTAGGAGGGATGTCTCCGGCCTTTCGGCCGGCTCCACCCTGGAGCACCTCGGAGGCCATGCGGTGCAGATGGCTGACCAGCTGGGACGACTTCAGCTCCTTGCCGTTCTCGTGCTTTGCCAGGTATTGCAGCATTTCCTTGGCACACATCTGGAAACCAGATCGAAACATTTCCTGGCTGGAATCAAGGTTTCTTGATGACAGGTCACCTGAGGAAACATTAACAGGAGAAAAATTAAAAATTAACAGCGTGCTTAAATAGTTCCATTACCAGCTCCAAGGCGCGCTGGGGGCGATGCCAAACTTTCGGTGCCACACGGCGAGCGAGGCAGACGTGACGGTCAGCCTGAATTCTGCGTACGTTTCTGCGCGAGGAGCTGATTTACCGCTTTTACCTCCCTCTGCCCGCTTTCACATACGCACTTCCAATTCCGCACTGACTGCATGAGCCCTGGGAACCGGCAGGGGGGAGGCAGCGGCCGCACGGCGCCCGCTGTGCGGGCAGGAAAGCTCCGGAGCCGCTGCCCCGGGCGATCCCGCTCCCGGGTCTGTGCTCAAAGCTCTGCTGCACTCCCCACGGCTGGCAGAGCCGGGGAAGGCTCCTCAGAAAAACTAAATTTTCCTTATCAGATTCACGTGAGCGCCACATGTGAAAACAGAAGGAGGAAGTGCATCTAAAGCACGATAAGCTGCTACACCGGGTCCCCCCTGCGCCTGCAGAGCACAGGCAGCGAGCTTACAGAGACCTGCAAAGGTGCTTACAGAGCAGGTTTGGGTGCGTTTAGAGAAAAAGCAAAGAAACGCAACTGGACTCGATCCAAAGCTCTTGAACGTGAATTGTAAAGATCTGAATGGCTTTGGAGAGAACCTCACAGCAAACCCCAGCTTTAAATAAAACTACTTAAAACCCACTTTAATTTTAAAACAACTGCACAGTGCACTTGAGACTGACCACACTCAGAAACGCATCTTTTTTTTGCGCAAGCTCACAAGCAAAGCGAGAGAAAACGAAGGCGATTAACAGCAGCGCGCGCTGCCTCCTCCCTTCTCGGAGCGAGGTGCCACCACAGCCTCCCAGAGACCCGGCAGAAAGTCACCGGCACGGTGCGAAGACTCACCCGCTTGTAAACCGTTCTGCAAAGCAATTATTTTCTGCTGCTGCTGCTCAATGAGGTTGGTTAGCGCTTTCACATGCTTCAAGGTAAGCTCGAGAACCACAGCCTTCTCCAGGTGACCCAGGGTCTGAAAGCAAAGGGACGGGTTGGCGCCCGCCGCGGCTCGGCCTGATGGGGCTGCCAGCGTGTCCGGGGCAGCGGGGCAAGGACGGGGTGACGGGGGGCAGGGGACGGGGTGGTGGGCTGGGGGGAAGGAAGGGGCGAGGGGTGGCGCGGGATGGGGCGGCGGGTGGCAGGGGAAGGGGTGGTGGGCGTCAGGGGACGGGGGTGATGTGCTTTGGGGCAGAGGCTCGGAGGCAGCCCCGTGCCCGGGGGATCCCCGCTGCCCCCTGCAGCCCAGGGCACGCTTTCTGCGCACCGGCAGGCAGCTGCGAGGCAGCCCGGGGCGGCTGTCAGTGCGCCGCGCGGGTATTTTGGGAGCACCCAGGGGGCGCAGAGAAGCGAGTTCCCCTCCGTGAGCGGCACCCCCGGCACCGCCACCCCCCCGGGCCGGGGCTATGGGGGCTCTGCGGGACTGTGCGGGATCCGGGGGGCTGTGCGGGGCTCCGGGAGCAGAAGCAGCCCCGGTCCGTGCGCCCCCGGGGTGGCGGTGCCGGGGTGCGCGGTGGGCAGGGGGAGCGGGGGGGGGGGGAGAGCGGGTCCCGGCGGCACCCACCGTGAGCTTGAGGTGCTCGGGCAGCAGGTCCTTGAGCTGGGCGATGCACTCGTTGATGCGGTCTCGCCGCTTCTTCTCGATGAGCCTGTGGGGCAGCTTGTAGGTCTCCTGCGGGGAGCGGCGCCGGGTGAGCGCTCCGCACGGCCACCCCGCGGCGCCCGCCGGGCTCCGGGGCCGGGGGGGGAAGCTTTGTGCGTGTGTCCCCCCCAACCAGGTCCCCGAGAGCCGAGAGCCAGCCCGGGGTCCCCCCGCGCCTTACCTTGGTGTCCTCGCTGCGCTTCAGCCCCCTCCTGGGCTTGTACACTTGGTACATGTGCGCGAAGTCCAGCCTGCACGGGCGAAACGAAAGCAGCCAGGTTACCCCCGGGGGCCGCGGCTGGGGTTGGGGGTTGGGGGGGGGGTCCTCTCCGTTCCTCTCCTCTCCATATCCTCCTCCTCCTCCTCCCCCCCGAGCCCGCAGCCCTTACCCCGGCACGTCGCCGCTCTCCAGGGCGGGCAGCTTGCCCAGGCAGGCGGGCGGGGGCTGCGCGCTGGGGATGCGCTCCATCCTGCGCGGTGCGGAGCCGAGCCGGGGAAGGGGAGGGGTGGGGAAGGGGGGGGCCTAAGGAAAGAGCTGCGGCAGGCAGAGCTCAGGCCGGGCTGCTCATGCCGTGTCCGCGCCGGCTGAGGAGCTCCGGGAGGCGGCGGCCCGGGTTAAATGCGGGCGAGTGGGTGGACGGCGGCGACGTGCGCTACCCTGTGACTCCCGGCACGTCTGGCGGCCGCCGGGGCGGGCGCGCCGGGCCGCCCCCCCCCGTCCTCCCCGTCCTCCCCCCCCCGTCCCCATCACATGAGGCTCACGTGGAGGCAGAGCCGCCGCCGCCTCGCAACGTGCCGGGGGGGGGGGGGCAGGAGGAGCCGCCCCCGGGGCGCACGGGCTCAAATCCCGCGGCTGGAGGCGGCCCCGACGGCGGGCACCGCGTCCCCGCCGCCTCCGGGTGCGCCTCCGGGGCTGCCCCGCCGGGCCCGGGGACGGCCGGGGCACGGTGGAGGGGGGGGCGGGTGCCCCCCCCGCCCCCCCCCCCCCCCCGCGCTGATTTCCCTCGGGGATTTGGGATTTCCTCCCCCCCGCGCTTACTTTGGAGGCACCCCAAAAGGCGGAGGGGCGATGGAGACGCGCACCCGCCGCGGGGGGCTCGGCTGGAGGGGGGTCGTGGGGGGCTCGGGGGGGCTTCACCCTGGGGGGGCTTCACCCTCGGGGGACTTCACCCTCGGGGGACTTCACTCTCGGGGGGCTTCACTCTCGGGGGGCTTCACCCTCCGGGGGGTTCACCTTCGGGGGGGTTTCACCCTCGGGGGGGTTCACCCCTCCTGCCCAGCATCCCCCGGCTGCGGGGTGCCAGCTGTTGCAAAACCGCCGAGCGCGGCTGCGGTGGCGTGTACCTGCCAAAGCAAACCTTTCCTCCCGAAGGGCTACGGTCATTTTTCCCTGCCGAGCGCTGAGCAAGTGGAGGCAAGCTCATCAGATAAAAGGCGCATTGAGCGAGATAAGGTAATGGCAGAACTTGAGCGCGCTGCCGCTGTTATCGCCTGGGTCCTGGGCTGCTCCACGTAGGGAGGAATCTGAGGTCAGCAGCTGTTACGTGAGAGCGGCAAGAGGCTGGATACCGGAGCTGGAGGCAGCCCTTGCAAGGCTCACCGGCCTCTGAAGGTGCCTGTCGGTACCGGCAGGAATCCCAGGAGAAATGAGAGCCTTGCAGAAATCTGCTGGCTGTAAATGTAAGTTGTTTTTTATTAAAAAAAAAAAACACCTCCTAAACTCCTTCCAAGCTCCCAGCTGCAGCACGCACAGAGACAGAGCTCAGAACCCAGACGAGGCTGAGGCTGCCCGGGCAGCCTGCTTGTCTCGGGGCTCTGCTCCGAGCCTGCAGACCTGGCGCTGGCTCCGGGATCCCCAGGGGCTGCCATGGTGCTGGGCACCCCGAGCAGCGCCGACACCGCTCTGCTGCAGGGGAGGGGGCTCACCTGCCCAAAACGAAGGCAGGGTCACAGCCCCCGGGCTGAGGGCTCACAGCGGGGCTGGCCGTGCGCACGGGCACTCGACAAGCTCAGCGATCACCATCGGAAAAATGGAGCTGACGTGTTTGTCCCCTCCTGCAGCAGGGGGGACGGTCACCGTCAGGAATAACGGGGGGAATCGGGCGCTTCATCCTCTTTCTGCCCCCCAAGACCCGGGCTGCTGCTTTCCGAACAAACGGGACAAAATTACGCACAATTTATAATCTGTCCCGTCGCTGACCCTCTGTCCGAGGCAGGAGAAATAATGAGAGCTTGCTGCAGCTGATTGCTGATGAAAAATGAGGCTTGGGGCCAACCTGCTCTGCATTTTAAGTTCAGACTCCCTGTACGTGGACAGTTTCATGCCCATGAATTGTCTGACTCCTGCACGCTCTTTGAGATATTCGGTACATTCCTGCAGTGGGTGGTGAGCTACAAATCAGGGTCAGAGGTAATCCCCAATTATTTAGCCCTTTTACTGTTCCCGTGCTTGCCAAACAATTCTCCATATCGGGACTTACTCATGACCTTAAGGGAAGTTGCCAAGGGTTTAGGAGTCCCCCTAAAAAGAGGACCCGGGCGAAGCCATCGCATTCTTGGGCATCAAGTTCGATTGCCGAGCGTTGAGTTACATTTTCCCGAGGATCAGCTTTCATAAGCTGGGGCTGATGCAATCATCAATTCGCCTTCTCGATTTTGTTTGCCGAATTATTTCTACGTGGAAGGCTCCTCTGCAGCGTACGACTAGGGCAGCAGCGAAACGTTTAAAAAGGCTTTAATTTTCTAAAGCCACGAGGAGAGCAGCAGGGCCTCCGGAGGCCTGTCTGAGAGGGGCTGAGTGTCACAGGATAGCAGCAGCTCGCGTCCCGCGGGGATTTGGAGTTATTTACAGACGCACGAAAAGGCGAGGGTTCGCAGCTTGCTCCCGAGGGCGTGCTGAGGGGATCGGGTTCCCGCGGCGGCACCTTCCCGGGACGCTGCCTCCCAGCACGGCGATTTGGGGCGAAACGTTCTGAAAATCCCCGGCACCGACGCCTGATGGGAGCCTATGTGGGCAGCGCCGGGAGCTGGCAGATGGGTTGTGGATTCGGGCTTACGATAAGGTTACTGAGGGTGGTTTTGTTTTAAAATGTCTCTTACTTAATATATCCGTGAAGGCCAGGCATGTGCCTGTGGCCTGTAATCAAATAGCCGGCTCTCCTTCTCTCTCATTTCCAGCAATCCCGGCTCAGGTTACTGGCACCGGAGGTTAAAGGACAGCCGTGGCTCGGGCTGGAAGCGAAGGGCACGCGGGCGGGCGGCGCTGCGTGGAAGCGCTTCGCTCCCGGCACCCGCCAGGCATCCCCAGCGCCCTCCTGCTCGAGTCCCGGCGCTGTGCAGGAGGAGAAGCGCGCCGGGAGCCTGCAGACAGCCCTCGTGCCCAGCCTGGCACGTCTCCAGCCGCCGGCACCGGGGCAAGCAGGCCACGGGACACGGCTTGGCTGCCCCGCAGGCTGAGCTGCACGGCCCCGCTCCCAGCGCGCACCCTGGGGCCCTGGGGTCAGCGGCTGCCGGGAGCCCCCCGGGTGCTGCCCGGGGCACCCATCCTGCTGCAGCCGGAGGGGCACCGCGTGACTTAGCAGCTCAGGATGTGAGGAAGAGTTTGTCATCCGCCAGGGCTCTGCCTTCTTCCTCTGGTAGCCTGCAGGTAGTTGCAGAAGCTTGACTTTACGGTGAAGCGCCGTGGTTTCAGCCCGGTGCGTGGCTGACTCACTGTCTCAGCAGCACAGCTGGCCACGCTGCCTCGTGCGATGAAAGGAATCGCCCGCGAGTTAGAAGTTGAGATTTCGTGTTTCGTGACATCGTTTCGGGCTACCACGGGCCGTGTTTGGGCAGAACGCTGGGAAAATCCAGTGAGAGCTGCTCTCCCCGTGGCATCCCGGGCAAGTAAATGGCACCGGGTGGCTGCTGGGCACGTGCGTGCTGCGGGCAGGACGCTGGCACCGCTCAGCGAAACTTGCCTGCAGACTATTCAAATGCAAGCCGCTCTCCTCCGTGTGCGGAGATGTTTGCCAGCACTGAATGCAGCAGTGGGAGGAATACGTAGGTGGAAACTATTTGGAAGTGGCAAAATTTGTGGACATTACAATTCATAATAAGAGACTTTAGCCCACTTTGAGGCTCTGTTTAATAAAACATCCCTGCCTCGCTGTGACAGCCTGCCCTGCCCCACGCTGCGAGCCAAACCCCAGCAGCCGGGGCGCTCGCGCTGCTTAACCAGCTCCCCGCCGGCCGCGTGCTCCATCGCGTGAGAACGAGCCCTCGGCACGCTCCGCACACCCGCGCCGCCCTGCGCGCCTCCGCGGCACCGCCTCGAGCCCTGTCTGCAGTCACCACTGAGAGGGATTTGGGGCTTCGGCCTCACAACCCTCTGCCAGCAGGCCCGGGGGGGACAGGGCAAGGCCATCACGTCCCCGGTCACCGAGCCTGAGGGTCGCTGCGGGGCACGGGGGGACAGCTGCGGGTGCAGACGCCGCCGTGCCCGAGCGCTGCTTTTCCTCCCGGGTGACACAGCCGTCTGGTGAGCGCTCTGCACAATGCTATCTGATCACGCTCGCAGCTCTGCCTAACATCAAACAGTGAGTCAGCGGCGGAGCCTCATCAGATGTCTCCGTGCCTCAGCTTTCATATCTGAAAAGCAGAAAGCTCGGTGCTCTGCAGGTATGCAAAGCGAAGTGAGGTGCTTTCAGATCTTTGGCCTAGGAAACGCCACACCTTTCAACTGCAGCGTTATTTATTTTTCTCTGGCATCCACGTACCCCGGTAAGAATCAATACTGCAGGAACTCGTCTGCGTAGATTTTGTTCTGTCTGTGGGATGTGGGGAACAGCAGCTGCAGGGCCACGATGCATTTCCTCTGAGTCAGTTACATTAAAAGCGTTCTCAGCTTGCTAACTGGATTTAAAAGGCTACCCCCCTAAAACCAATAAAAGATAAAAAAAACCAAGCAGGCACAAGTAGGCAGCGGGAGCGTTGTCCTTCTGGTTCGTGTCAGGACATGGGTGGCTTAAACCTTGGCCCCTGAACCCCAAGCCTGTTGGACGAGGTCTGTGCAATCCCCATGTGCTGATGGCACGCGAGGCAACTCCTGGGCGGTCCAGGGGGACGCGGTTCCAAGGGAAATGTCACAGCTGGCAGGCACCGAGGGGGGTGGCAGGCACAGAGGGAGGGCCCCAGCGGCTCATGGCAGAAGGAAAGGGTGAAGGTGGCACTGGTGGTGGCACACGGGGACAGAGCCCACTCGGCAGGGCCACTGCCAGCCCCCTTGCTGGGGATAAAGGCAGGCGAGCCCAGATGCAGTGGATGGGCTTGCTGAGCCCAGCCTGTGCCCTGCAGGTAGCATCACACCAAGGGCACCCGCTTGGTGTTGGGCTGTGGGTGGCAGGCTGCACGTGGCTCCTCCATCCAGAGAGGAAAAAGGACCACAGGAACCCGAGCACAGTGGTTGTCAGTGAGCATTTAACCCTTCTGATTAAATTAAAATATTGTGCAAAGAAAATGCAGGAGGTAAAGGCAGTGCAGGTGCACAGCACCGGTGCCTGGACACACCACACACGGGAGGTTTGCTGGCCCTGCGGCCTTACAGCACTTGGATGTGAACGTGGCTGAGCTCTGGGGCAGTTTGGATCAGCCATGGGAGAGCACCACCAGTCACTCTGTAAATGGGAAGCCAAAGCTCTGGAGGCAGACCTGCCTCCTCCCGTGGTGCCTGTCCCATCCCCTGTGCATCGCGAGCCAGATGCGGGCCGGGCATTCCTCCTGCTGCAAGCGCAGCCGAAATAAGCACGAACAGAATTAAGTGGAATAGGAAATATTCACGGTGGATGTGTGCCTAATCAAGCTTACACACACACTCTTGCTTTCCTCCGGCCCAACCCAGGACCACTCCACACCGCAGAAACCTCCCGCAGCCGGCCTCAGCACCCGGAGGGGAGCGCGCCCGCATTTCTGCAGCGAATGCAGACCCTGGGGATGGCGCAGGGCGAAGCGAAGGAGAAACAGCTGACAGGAATGTGTCTCAGGGTGCCCTTCCCTCTGTATCAGAAGCAATCTGGCTGAGAAGCGCTGGAGCAAACCACAACTGAGGGTGTTGCTGTCTTCCCCAAATACTTTCTCTAATGAGGTTTTTAAATAGTTTTGCCCCGCCTACACGGGCGGCCAGAGCACTTTCATCTCCAGGTGAATAGGAACCGAGGTGGGACCCTGCTGTCTGCTGGGAGGATCGCTGCCATCTCCCAGACGGAGCGGTGAGGTTTGCAGGCGAAACCCACACAATGGCGGGGAAGTGCTGGCTCTCCCCTCCTCGGCCCCCTCGGAGATGCCTGCTGCTTGTGGCACAAACGTCAACCACAGGCAGCGGCGTTTGAAGTGCAAAGAGAGCCCCGGCGCAGGAGAGAGGCGCGTTTCCCCGCACCTCCGAGCCGATGAGCACCGAGCACCGGCGAGCAGATAGCCACGGTCACAAGGAGCTTCACGAGCAGGCTACAGGGCTCCATTTGTTGCAACCTGTACCTAGGGTGCTCCGAGCAACCACGCGCCCTTTCATTCTTAGGTGGCAAAGATCGTGTCTGTCCGGGAGGCTTCGGGTGGGCATGGAAGCACTTTCCACCTGGGTGCATCTCCCACCCCTCTCCCCGGTGGGGCCGAGCGCTCCCCACCCGCACACACCTGAGGCTGAGCAGGGGCTTGCCGTGGTCCTGGCCGCGTTCCTCTCCCAGGGGAGCCGGAGCACAGGGCCGGCCTGGCACGGCCACACGGTGGGGCTTGGCACGGGACAAACAGCCGGCGGGTCAGGCAGCGCTCTGGGCGGTTATTTCTAAGGGAAGAAAGAATAAATTTCATTGTAAAGAATGAATCTCGGGGGATATACCCTGGTAATGTGGGGAAACATAAACGGCCACACAAGAAAATTACGACTGTCCCTTCTGATTTTATAAACTGCATGACTATAGAATGAAAACCAAGCCCCTGCCCTGAGGAGCTGAGCACATCTGCAGCTGCTGCCCAGATGTCACTGCCCGGACCCTCGGCAAATGTTCCAGGGGAAAACCCTGTCTGACTCTCACGTCAGCCAAAACAGAGAGAGGTTTCGCTTTATAAACCTTGACCAGAGAGACACTAGGTGCCTTTGATCTCCAGATATAAAGATGATCTTTTGATTTAAGATTATGAAAATGAGGAACCATCTGCTAAGAAGCAGCTACGGACCCACGTTTTATTGAGGCCAGATGGTGTCCAGGGTTCCTACGTATGAATTCAATTAGCTGCCTGAGCCTGCGTCAGTAATTCTGGATCCACCCAGTCATGTTTTTGGAACAAATATTATAATATTCCCATGGATCCTCCAGACAGTGGGAGGTGTTTCCTTCACTGTGAAGGTTTTGGGAAGCGATGACTTTGTCTCATTTTCTCTCGCCCTGCTCTGCATTCCTGTTTCCCAGCTTTTCAAGGTTTTTGAGTTTTCCCCGGAATCCCTGAGCCAGCGACATTGTTGGCTGAAGCCTCCAGACCCCGGCTCGCCCACAGGTCCCACAGCACTGCCTTCTCCTTCACAGTTACTGAGGGGAAGCCCACGGCCCTGCGTGCAGCTGCAGGAACAAGAGGGATTTGGGGCTGGGCTTGCAGCATTTCTGAGAAGGCAGCCCCTTCCCAGTCCCTTCCCAGCCTTGCCAGGCCAACTCGAGTCCTTTTTTCCCAGTGCTTATCACAGGTTTGCCTGGGCTCAGCTCTTCTGCCACCGACCCACAGCCGTGTAAGAGCAGATCTGGGAGATGCAGCCCTGGTAATGGGATGCAGGGGGTGGAAATCAGCAGCTGCCTGACTGGTAGCAGCCCCGGCAGACGGGCGGTTCTCGTGCCGTAGGAAGCCAGATTATGCAGAATGCAATTAGCTGCTGTGAGCCTTCAGATCTAACAACGTGGAAGCCCCTTTCCTTTACGGGTGTGGCTCAGCACCCCGTGTTGTGCTCGAGGAGCCGTGTGTGTGCACTGACCTGCTTTTCCCCAGGGTTTGGAGCAGGAGAGGTCCGTCACGGGCTGGGGTGAGCCGAAGTCCTGCGGGTCGTGGTCACAGGCTGAAGGGCCTCGCACGTAGAGCACACCTCTCCTCTGCCTGCTGCAGACCTGCTTGCACGAGAGACAGCCTCAAAAAGCCCTCGAAAAGCCAGGAGCCCCTCAGGCTGCCCTCCTCCCTCCCTCCCCCTGAGAACACCCGCACCAGACGATGCTTTAACCCCCAGCCCGCCCTGCCCTGCTCCCCGAGCTGCCCCCATCGCCTCACTCCGGGGCCGTCCTGCCCATGGCCTGGGTTTGTTTCACAAAGGGCTTCGTGTTAGCGGTACCTGCTCATGTTCCTTCAGTCTCACATGGCTGTGGGGATTCATTGCTTCCCCGTTCCTGTCAGCATCCCACCGAAGCCCTGTGCTGCTGCTGGAGGCTCCTTGTCCTGCTGCCGTCCTCGCTGCGCTCTGCCCCTCGTCCTGCTCCGCCATCCTTGTGGACTTGTTACCCAATTAGCGGGTCACGGGCATGATAACGTGCAGCTACAGTGCTGATTTCCAAAGTTTTATCTTTTAAAAATAAAATATCACCCCTTTGCCAGATCAGCTTTGTAAAGGAGACCTCTGAGAAGCAGCCATGAGGAAGGAGCAGTGGAGTGGAAGGAGAGGAAAATGGAGCAGTTCTCATTAGGGTGCGAAGCGCGTGATAATTACTTGAGGAAGGGTAGGGGATGGCAGGGCTCATTGCCTCCTCAATCCCACAGCGACTACAAGCTTGCTCGTGTGTGCATCTGCTACGGGCTGGGAATATTTTAGGGCTATGTTGAAGCAAACACGAGAGGCGAGAGCTCCTGCCTCCCCAGGAACCCTCGGGAGCACGCAGCTGATCCAATGTGCCGCTTTCTGGTTTTCTTCCCCTTGGTGCTGGGCTGCTTGGGAAAGCAGTTACTGCTAGAAAACAGGATTTGGGGCAGATAATTCACATCTGGCACTTATCAGCATGGGTTAGTCAACATTATGCCGTAGCCATCACTCCAGCCTTTCTGGGGTAAAACTAACATAAGCATCCCCATGACGCTACTAGCCGGTGTCCCAGCTTTGTGTCCTCACACCTTGTCACCTTTGAGGGGTCAGCCCGAGCCCCTCTCACCTGCACAGCCCCCAGGCCCCTTCTCGCAGCCTGTGCCGGCCCCACAGGCAGCAGATTTGGGGCTCCTGACCCTCAGTGTGGAGCCTCCCACGAGCACTAAATGCAGCCCCCGCCCCGGTGCCATCGCACCCACCAACCTCGCCGCTCCAGGCTGTTCTGAGGAAGGTGAAGAGTTGGCTGGTGGAAGCCAAAGTTGTGACTAATATCTTTTGGGGAAAGTACTTTATGTCAAAACAAGTGAATAGCAAAGCAGAGGCATGCGGTGGAGAGATGTGTGGAGGTAGGGAGGGGCTTTTTTGTGCCAAATTTCCCTTTTCCATAAAGGGACAGCCCAAGCTGCCTTATTTCTTAACATACAATGAGACACAGAAGGAAAACTTCCTTCTTCGCTTCTTTTAGGCCCCGGCATTTCTAGAAAGCTGCTGAATCACCCCCGGTGATGCACCCTGACAGCCACCAGGCCCTCGCCCATGGGCGCAGCAGGACGCCACCGGCGACCTTTCAGAGCCAGCGGCGAGCACCGCGGGGCCTTGAGCAACCCCTGCTGTCCCCAGCGCTGCCCACTGCGGCGAGGGGCTGGAGGTCGCAGCCTTCCCGAGCCTCCCCCAGCAAGCACAAGCCCAGACAGAAGCCTGGAAGAAAACTCAGCTGCGTCCAGGCCCGGGGGCAATGCCCACACCCAGCGGGAGGCTCAGTCCTCGCGAGCTGGAGCCAGGCGCCTTGCGTGGAAACAGCTGGGCTCCAGGAATCCCTACATGAAATAAAAACACTTTTTTTTTCTTTTTAAGTCATGTAGAGCAGGCAGAGGACTCAGGCCTCCTAACTATTTTGCTTCCAGAAGATATTCAAGCCCTATGGAGCCACATATATTTGCTTATTAACTATGTCGCTGTAATAGCAGAGCCTCCTTCCTCTCTCTCAGGCTGAGATGTGGTATGTAAAATGGCAGTGCCTTTTATAGCCCAGTGCCCACAAAGGCTCAGCTGCAGAAGTCATTTCCTATTTACATCAAAAAAAAACATCACTTAGCAGAGATAGCTGCAAATGCAGGCAGCAAGGTGCTTTCTGCAGGTGTGGGTGGGTGATTCACCCCCGCCAGCAGCCCGGGGCCCGGCCCCATCCAGCACCGCAGCCCACAGCTTATCTTCATCCTCCCGCTCCTGGTGCTTCCCCAGCTCCACGCAGCTCCAAGCACACCCAAACAAAGTCCCGAACCAACCCTGTCTGGCCTCACCCTCTTTCTCAGAAGAGGGCTTGGATCTTCTCCAGGCCTTTCTCTCTCTTCCTTCCCGGGGGAAGTCCTCCTTAGAAGCACCCCCCAGAGACCTTCGCCCAGGCGGCCGGGCCTCTCCTGACACCCGGCCTGCAGAGCGGCACCCCCCCAGTTCTCCTGGAGGACCAGATGTCCCCTCCTGAGCCCTTCCAGGATCAAGCCCAAGTGCCCAGCTCTGCCCCGGCTCCTTCCCCCAGGCTCCCATTGTGCCGTTCTCCACCACCCAACTATTTGTGTTTGGACATTTGCCCTTCAAAGCCTGCCATCAGGTGAGCTCTGTGGTGCTCAGAGGGCCCCAGAGCTGGGCTGTGTCATGCTGTGGCCCTGTGGCAGGGCACTGGGTACCCAACACTTCCCCAGGACACTGTGCAGCTTGTCCAGGGCAGGTGTGGGCACCCAGTGAGGCTGGGAGGCCCAAGTCAGACCTCAGATATAACATGGACAACGACCTAGGCCAGCAGCTTTGGCTCAGACCTCACTCCAAGACACCTTTAAACCTCCAAAAATCCTTTGTGTACCACATGAAGGCACAGCCACGCCACCCCTTCCCTCATCTCCTTGCACAGGGTCTCTGCTCCTCCCAAGGACACGCTGCCTCCAGACCTGGCACCGTGCTGGGACCTCGCTCCTCTCCCCGGTGTCACTGCCACTGCACTGAGACGAGAGGAAAAAGTAAAACAGTGGCATAAACAGCTGACTGAAACCCTTTGAATCTGGCCACTCTTTAAAAACACCATGCTGGTTTTGACAGCCATCCCAGGGGAGTGCTCGCAGGGCTCCCAGCCAGCAGTGGGGAGCTGCTGGGGTGCCCCAAGCACGGCCAAGGTTTCACTGGAAGGTTTCACAGCCCTGGTTTCACTGGAAACCACAGCGCCAGGACAGCCCGATGCTGGGGCCCTGCCACCACGCGGATTTCCATCCCGTAGATGCAAATTCACTGCAAAAGGCACCTCCCGAAGACAGGTTTTTGAAATAAATTATATTAATGTCAGCTAACCAGAACCAGGGCTTGCTGCAGATAATCTGCACAGATAGGTGCAGGGAAGATATGTGGCAGACTACCTCGGGTACAACCCACCTTAGCAGAGATCGCTCCATTAATCATTTTGGCTGCAGCCCAGCATTGCCAAAATTAGAGCGGTTTGAGGTTGGCTTCTCAATCCGAGCAGATATGTCACGTTGTGACTAGATACCGTGCTGAAATTCAGCTGCCGGAATTATGGAGGTGGCAGACCTTTATTTAGCCCCGTCTTCCGTCGTGCAGCCACCTCCAGCCTGCCAGCGACACCCCGTGCGGAGCGTGTCAGCGCGCTGAGTAACGGCACCGCCGCAGCTGGCGGCCCTGACCTCCTCCACGCCGCTCGCCCTCGTGTGCTTTGGATGCAGGGCTGCTTGCAGCTGAGAGTCACTTCCTCAGAAACTCGGTGGGAGATCTGTAGCTTTTGGTTTGCTGGGAGCTTTTGAAATGTGAATACATTACCTCCCTGTTTGCGAGGAAAGCTCTGAAAGCTCTCCCCACCAGAAAGCAGCTCCGAAATCTGTTCTGCGTGGTGCTGCAGGGGTGCCCTGAGCCCTCCGGGGACACCCGTGGCTGTCCCTTTCTTCCCCGCTGAGCAGCATGGAGGAGCCCGGCTCCGTGCAGCACCGGGGCCACCACACCCACGGCCACACCCCTGCACAGCCAACTTTCCAGAAAAATAAAAGAAAATCAGCTCTTTTGGCATCTCATTCACACGGCTCAAACGTTACCGACTCGGGGTGGAAATTCCCTGGCAGGAGCTCCTATTTCCATTCTGCGTGTCCCTGAGAAAGGCAGCGAAGAAACTTTCAGGAGAAGAGCTGCGGTGTGCTGGGGCTGCAAGCTCACCCAGGCCTTGCTCGTGCTCTTTAAACACAACGCAACCTGTGTTAAATTAGGGATAACGAGGGGCACTCAGAGGGGTCTGCATTGATTGACTGAAGGTAATGGTGTTCCCCCACTGGCCTGAAGGGTGGTGATGCTGCCACCCTGTCCTGCCAGGGGGGCACATGGATGCAGGAGGCTGCAGCCAAGGTGGGAGCACGGCCACGTTGCCAACGGGACATTCACCATCCTGATCCCCTGCCACCACAGCCCCAGCTGATTTCTTTCTGACCGCAAGGCGTGGAAAACCCCGGGGGCCTGACGCAGGCCACGCACCGAGCGCAGCTGCAGGGCCGGTGACTCAGAGGAGGGGACGTGGCAGGGCAGCAGGGGCGAGCTGGGGGATCGGGATGGGGAGGGGGACAGTGGGGCTGGCACACGGAGCCACCCCCGAGCTCACCTTCACGCTAACCCCAAAGCTGAACGCTTCTTCGTGCCTCGCTCACGAGGGCGTGCGGGGTGGGCACATACACGTGTGTCTGCCTGGGTGCCCCCTCCCCTGGCAGGCAGACACCGAGGTTTTTGCTTTGCTCCTACTGCGGGTGCTATCGTGCTTGTCATATTTTATCTCTGGGGACAGTTTCTCTATCCCCATCTGCCAGGAAAGTGCTCTGGGACTTTTTAGAGTGAAAAATACCATGCAAGTTTAAAACTCTATCTCTTGGAGCCATTTAAATTACCTAGAAATAATGTAATCCCTCCAGTTCTGACAACTCAGCGTGGCGTAGGATTTAATCTTTACCTGTCATGGGCCAAGCACATTCCTGCGCTCCACCAAGATGTCCTAGCAACTGCCCTGAAGTGAGCACAATGCCGCGATTTCTGCTGGGAGACTGATGATTGATCGATTTCACTGCTTGGATAAAGAGAAGGAAAGAAGTGAAATGGTGAAACGAAGTGAAACCACTGGTTATGCTGCAAACACAGCTCCTCCAAAGCGGCATTACCACCCTTTATCGCTACATCTGCCTCCCGCAGCCTGGATGGCAATGCCTTGTCAGTTAAAATTCAGATTATGGCCCACAACACCCAGAAAAACCACAGCAGTACAAACCCTGCGCTGTTCCCTGCCTCCCTTCCCCAAGGCAAAGAATTAGAATCAGTGAAAACAAAATCATGGGACTGAAATAATAAGAATTAAAAAAATAATAATAATAATAATCACAAGACCCGTGGTTTGGAGCCGCGCAAGTTTCCCACGGGTGGCACAGGGCGGGTGCCCGAAGCCCTGTGCGGGGCTGCCGGGGCGCAGGCAGGGCCACGGCAGCGGCACCGGCCCCCAAAGCCCTCCGCAGGGCCAGGGCTGAAGGCTTTTGGCTGAGCTCCTCGCTGGCAACGCTGGCGTTTCCTTAAACCTCCGTCACAGGAGCCCTTTTTTCCCCCTGGAGCCACACGGGGCCTTCTGAGCAGGGATTTCTCCCTCCTTTCTGTCTTTTTTCACCTCCTCAGATTTTACCCCATTGTGCACAGAGGAGCCAATTCAATTTACTAATCTTTTTTTCTTTTTTTCCCATAAGGAAAGTTCTTTTTTTCTTTTTTTTTCCCCCACAAGATTCTCGAAATACGTATGTCTGAGGATAAAAGCTCCTCTCTCTGCCTTCGGCTCAGGAGGGACTTGGGCTCCCCACCTGCTGCTCTTGGACTGATGCGGGCGGGATGGCAGGCAAGCTGACGCGCATTTCCCGGGAGACTGCTCAGCCAGATTTAGGAAAAACTGAGCAGCCTCCTGTGCCAGGACCCATCGCAGCTGCTGGCGGGAAGGCGGGGATCCAGCTCCGGCTCCTGAAGGCTGCTGCAGCTCATTGCCAAGCGGTGCAGCCGGAGAGCCGTCACCGGCAGCGTGCAGAAACGCTGGGCTCAGCTCCCCCAGGGATCTGCCCCCTGATCTACCAGCTGGGCTCCCCGAGACACTCGGCTTCACCCACAGAAGTCCCATTACCCCCTGGTAACAGGAGACCTTGGCAGCCTTCCTCCTGCCCCGATGCCGTGCAGGGGATGCAGAAGCTTGGTCAGCTGTGCCCCTTCTCCGCCGTGCCCGCAGCACCATTGCACGTCTCCCTGGGCACCCCCCAGTGCTACGGGGTCGGGACGTGTGCTTTAGGAAGGAGATCGGTTGGCCTTCAGGGCTGAGTTCGGATTTTCACTGCCTCAAGCACAGGGTTTTCTGGCGAGACCATAAACCTGCACTCCGTGGGCACCCTCTCGCTCGGGGTGCACGTGGAGACCACCCGGTCGGACCTTCTCCATCTTCCCCCCTCCGCTACCCGTTGCCAGGCACACCTCAGGCCTTCAGGCCATTTTTAAAGCTTCAGGCTAAGGCCACCAAGTCTTCCTGGCCCCCATCTCTGGCAAACTATTTTGCTAGCCCCCCCGAGCAGTTCCTCACTCCACAAGAGGCACAAGAACCCCCGAACCGTGCTCCGTGTGTGGCAGCAGGCAAGCTTCGGGCTCCCTGACAGCCCCTGCCTTCGGAGGTGCCAGAACTGCGCACTGATAATGGCAAACCAAACCTTGCCGTAACCCGGATCGTCTGACTGCTGGTCTTGTGCTTTGATCACAAGACGATCTCTCCCTCTGCAAGAGCACGGAGAGCGAGGGATGAAACATCGCCTGTGTTGCCCAACGCCTCCCCCACACACACGCTCCACTTAGACCTTGGTACACGCGGCGGAGAGCCAAGAAGCCGATGCAATAACAAAAGCAACACGAGGGCAGCCCAGCGAGGGGCTCCTCTCTACGCTCTGATCAGAAGCTCGGAGCTATCAAGGTTTTCTCACTCCATCCCGGTAATCCCTGGTTTTTGCAGCACAGATTTGGGACTGAGTCATAGCATCGCAGCATCGCAGAATATCCCAAGCTGGAAGGGACCCACGAAGATCATCAAGCCCAACTCCTGGCTCCACGCAGAACTACCTGAAAAGCAAACCATCTGTCTGAGAGCCTCGGCCAGGCGCTGGGGTGGCTCTCAGGCAGGCAAGCCCACACCGTGCCTGGTGCCAGGTTTGGCCACATGAAGCCTTAGGAGGAAGAACAAGGATAACGCCCCGCAGACAAAACACAACGCTACGAATTCTTTTTCTTCTTAAGAGGCCAGCGAGGCCGCCACGTTCCTAAACGTAACACTGCAATGCCCCTGATCAATCATATGGAGACTGGCTCCTGCCTGCAGTAAGGGCTCGGTGTCGGGGTAAGATGTGCTGCCCAGAACCCTTCGCAAGGCGAGGAGCTCCGCGGGTGGGCGTTCGTACATGGGGACACTCCTGCGCCCACCTCGCCTTGCCCAACCTGCACCCACGCACCGAAGGCCGGGGGACCCGGGGCATTCAGGCTTTGCAAGTGCCCAAGACAGACGTCCTCCGTGTCTGTGGGTACTTCCAAAATGCCTCAACACAAAATAAGGACATAAAGGCAGAAGCAAAGCCAAGGAACGTGATGCTGCTCCCGCTGAGTGCTGGTTTTGCCTGTATTTACTTGGGTTTGGGAGGCATTGCCGCACTGCATGCGGGCGCCGTTAGGATTTCTTGAGCATCCTGGAGCTCACTCCACTCACTTGCTCATCAGTCAAGTGACTTTTTCTTTCTGTGATCAATAATGACCCTCTCCAGAACTAGCTAATATGGAAAAAAAAAAATGTTTATCGATCACATTTTAACTGATCTAAACCGGACTGCCTTTGCATAGGAGACAGACGACGTGGCTTTTCATTACCCCACTCTCTCTCCCTTGGCTTGACCCATTTCATTTCTTTTTTTTCCCCTCCTGCCAATTGAATAGAATCCTGCAGCTAACCTTTAAGGGTTCCTTAGTCTTTATTTTGTTCCTATTAACCTTCTGTTTCTCTGGATAATTCTGCAGCCAAGAGTAGGTGTGACTCCCACGTTACAAGTCTAGCTGTGCTGTTGACTCATGTGCTGTGCTCACAAAGCCAGATCCTTTAATGGGAAGGCTTATGCAATGTAGCGAGGTCTCCCAGAGCATATGCTCTTACTCGAGTTGTGAGATTTCTGCTTGTTCTCTCTGCTAAATGAGTCTGAAAGCGATGGTGGGCTGCACAGGAGGCGCACGCTATTCCACGAGCCCTTACTATGCCCTGAATGCGCACACCGCTCCCCCGCGCAGCCCTTATTAAAGCTCCTTTGGCAGATTCGCCCCGCTCTGCACCCAAAACCGAGGCCCTGCAGGGGGATGCTTCTTGGCTCGGCACCAGGCTGGTGCTGCGGGGCAGCGCTGCCTCGCGCTCCCCGGCACCTGTGGCCCCCCAGCGATGGGCTCTGACGTTTCCAAGGCCACTCCGTGGCACCCGCACGTTATATAAAGCAAACTTAACAGACGGTCAGATTTGGCCTGTCATGTTCGAGGGCTCTCACACAGATATTTTTTTTTTTTCCTTAGGAGGGAAACTAGCAACACATGGTGAAAAACACCCTATAGCTTTTAGCTAATGTCTCTGAGATCTCACCATCTGTTCCCATGAACTTCAAGCGAGAAGCAGGCACCATTTTGAAGGCTGAAAAAAAAGTGTGAGCGTCGAGAGCCCTCGATTCCTTGGACAGAAACCTGCTCCGGTGCCAGCGGGAAGGCCAGCGCGGGGACTCCCGGCCTCGTGAACGAGGCTGCCTTTTCCACGCAGGTGACACCACGGGGCCACCCATCCCACCCCGGCTCCCCGCAGAAGGCGAGAGGGGTCGGGGGAGCCTGAGCGAGCCCCGCTGCCACCCCCGTCAACTTAGACGACGGATAAAATACAAAACCAACCCCCCCCCGAAGGCTCTGCTGCAAAGAGAGACGGAGCCACGCCGTTAGCTCTGGCAGGCGGCTTCTCCCAGGGCAGGCGGCCGAGGGGACAGCCCCATTTTGGAGCAGCCCTTTGCTGGGAATTCTGCAGAAAGGCGGCTGAAACATTAACCTGCGGCACGCTGCAGTGCTCCCCGTGGCACCTTTCCCAAAAGGAGATTAAGGCGAGCAGCTGCTGATATGGAAACCGACTGTTTGAACTGCAGTGCACTTACATATGCTAATAGCGCCGAGCTACTGACTCCTGCAAACGTGATGCAGGAAATGACTAAACATTTAGTGCTTGTTATTTAGCAGTATTCCTGGAGACACGTAGGTGGTGTGGACAGCATGGTATGTGCATTAAAGTGCAATTTAGGTCAATGATTCTTTGAAAGGACCATTCTTTCTTCTTCTTCTTTTTTTTTTTTCTCTTCTCCTTCAGGGAGCAGGGGTGTTCAAAAATTAACTTTTCCAGCTATCTTTTCCAACGTGTAACCGTCTGCTCAAAATAAAATAAAAAAGGGGGGAAGGACTGTAGGAATTACCCCGTGTTAATGACATTGAAGCGTCTCTGCAATGCTGTTTTCATTTCACCTTTTTTTTTTTAATGCTTAGAAAAGGAATTTAAAAGAAGCTTTACAGGGCACAGTGCATGTTTAGATAAAAACAGTACGATTAAGTGAGGTGTCTGAGTCTGACTTTCTAGCAGGTGAGGTGACAACCCCAAACGAAAGCCGTGCCCACTGGGGCGGGGGGAAGGCAGCGGTGCAGGTGCAGCACGCGCAGCTCTGCAGGCCCCCCGTGCTGTGGGTGTGCAGAGCCTCCTGCACCCCGCAGCAGGGTGGGGAGCCCCTGGTAGGAAGCCGAAAGCTCCTTGAGCCCCCGAGGGACACAAGGACACCTGGAAGGCAAGGCAGCTGCAGAAGAGTGGTGGAGCTCTGGCCGTGGGGGCTCACCTGACACGAAGCAGAGCCCCCAGCTGCCTGACTCCTCCCCAGCGCTGGGGAGCCCGATGCCGCTTTCAATAAGCCAGAGGAATTCCAGCCTGGAGCTGGTGACAAGTCTCCAGCAGGGCTTGGGGGATCAGAGCTCGGCTTGCCGGGACGACGGACCCCTTTGGCAGAGCAGTCATAAAGTCTTTTTGCTGAAGAAACAAATAAATTATTGATGGCGATGCTGCTTCCTGCCAGAGCACCAGCAGGGAGAAACGCAGAAATTCATTCCTTTCAGACAGGAACGAGACTGGGCAGAGCGCTAGTTCTTCTCAGGCCACCTACTTTTTCCCCCCCAAGGCCCAGCGAAACAAAGTCCCGAGGAAAGCTCGTTAGTATCCAGTTAATTATGCAGTCAGCAGTCCAGCTTTCCAATCTCCTCCTCACCCCCGCCCAAGAAAAGAGCCGTGCCCCTCGCAGCATCTGCGCTAGCCAGGGGGTCACAAAGCATTCTGCGGGGCTGCTGAGGGAGCTCAAGTTAATTAAAGAGGCACTAAATTAAATGCACAGAGCAAGAGAAAACGACACCAAAAACGCTCGCCAGCGCTCACCCACGAGTTTGGGTACGAAGGCTGGCTTTGAGGGGGCAGCAAAGGCTGGCCAGGATGCCCGGCTTGCTCCGATGCCCTTCCGAGAGCTCCCCAGGTCCCGCGGCTGCCAAGTGGGCAGAGGGCAGGCGGGCAGGAGGCAGCACGGCGTGTCGGCTCCTCCACGGGCCATCACCTCCTGCAGCCTCCTGCCCTGGGCTTGAACCTTTCCCCTCCTGACCCAGCAGGATGCCGGGACCCGTTGAGTCATCGTGACATTTAGCAGCGCAGGCTTGCTGGCCACTGCGAGCTGCCGCTGGACCGGGAGAGGCATTACAACAAAATTTAAGCCCGGATAGGTTTTGAAAGCCTCTCTTGCTTGCTTTTGCAAATCTTTTCTTTAAGCTTTCCACACGTGCTTACGATGGGAGGAAATAGCTGCGGGTGGCTCTGAGATGCTGCTAGTGGCGGCCAGGCAGCGCTTGTCCATCAGGTAACGTTTGCGAGGAGACTTTTCAAATCCTTGGGAAATCTCAGACGAACTTGAGACGTGTCTCTGGAGGCTGGGGATACACCTGTCCTTGTCCGGAAAGGTCAGACCCAAACCAGAAGGGTTGCCCTTCTGCATGAACCACAGAAAAGTTTTCATAAAACTTCTGGTGGCACTGGGCAGCTGCGGCAGGTCAGGTGTGAGTCTCGCTGGAGACTCAAGAGGCACGAAAACCCAAAGTAAAATGCAGGAGGGCTCAAAATAACCCCTTTGATTATGCAAAGCACTATATATAACTGTCCTCAGTTTTCCAGTGTCAGATATTTTCTTCCCCTCGTTCCCCAGTTCGGGGTTGCTCCTGATTTACATCGCTCATCTGATGCTGGGACCAGGCGCTGGCGACACCACAAACCTCTCAGCCACAAGCTTTCACTTTGGCCAATTTTCAAGCATTAACTGCCTTTCAAGACTGCTCATTCTCAGGTATAAAGCCTTTTTTCTTTTTTTTTCTTTCTTTTTTAATTTTTTTTTCCTAAGGGAATTGATACGGCAAAGCTTTCAGGACTGCTGCCAGGGAAGGAGTGTCCCTGTTGCTCCCTCACTGCCGTGACAGCTACCGGGACCTTTGCTGCATCTCAGTGACTTGGCTCCAGTTCCCGAGGCTGAACAATCTTTCCAAATGCAGGGAATTCCCTTTGGATAAAGGAGGAGGGACAGTCACAGGAAAGCTCTGACTACCATTCCTCAGATGTATTTCTTCATGCCCTTCCAGGCAGCTGCAGACAACACGGAGGTCAGCCGGCACCTCGGTGCTGACTCCGGCAGGCTCTGAATCAGCCCAGGATCCAAAGGTTAATTAAGCCTCCGGCAGCGCCAGATTTCCAACGTGGATGCAGAAATCACAACGCACTGAAGGCAAAGCACGGGAGATCTTCACCTGTTTTCCCCTCTTACCCAGTTAAGGGCCTTACGCGGTGAAAAACACGTAACTGGAGAAAAGAAGTGCAAATACTGAGTATCATTACAGTTTAAGCAGCTCGTAGAAATGCAGTTAAGAAAAAGAGCTCTTATGCTACTACTCCTCTTAGCAGTTGCTAACAGCTTCTCCCTTCTCTACAGAGTCCCTCCTTGCTGCAGCTCCCTGCCTGGGTTCCTCGCCGAGAGGAGCAGGACTGCTCTCTCATTTGCTCTATCACCACCCTGACATTTCCTGAGTCACCGCTCGGTATCTTGCCTGTCAGTGCCATATACTTTTCACTCCAGACACTCTCTGGAGCATTTATTACTCAGAGACATAATTACTTAGTGCTTCCTTAATCAGTCCCAAATGCAAGACAGCAGCCGCAGAAGACATCTAAGAGTTCAGCTTCTTTAAGACCCCAACGTGTGAAGACAGATAACGTCTTTTCCCAGGAAAACTCGATGGAAAATCATGGCTATGCTGCTTAACATTTCTGCCACGAAGCCACCTCGCGTCCTCACTGCGAGCAGGAATGACTTTGCATTAACGATGCCATTGCCCTTCTGTAGGGCAGGAGCTGAAGGCTGCTTGGGGTGGTGATTGGGGAAGGTGCAACGTGGACGCGGAGCCCATGCACACCCCGATCACTACGCTTGACCACATCACTAAGCAACATGCACCCCACGTTTTCCATCCCCCTTTCAACGTTTCATACGCAGATCCTTGCTGTCATCTCAAAAACATGGGTGGGATTTGTTTGTAATGGGTGGAAAACTGTATGAAAGCCAAGCGGGCAACCACAAGTGTTAGAAACTGGCAGAAAGGGCAACAGCTGTTATGATGCAAAAGTAAGTATTTGCTTGAAGACTCTGGCTAGAAAACCATCAGAGAAATCCAGACTGATTCATGCCGTGCAGCCTCCCCAGATGACTTCCGACAGCACAATGCCAGCTTTCCTGCAGCAGCCCGTGCCCGGGCGACGTGTCGGCCCCAGGCAGCCGCTGGCACGCAGGTGACAAACGCTGGGGGTCACTGGGACCATGGGTTCGTCCTTTACCCATTAAAAACGCACCACCGTGCTGCTTTGAAGAGAAATTTCCTTGATATCATTAGACAGATTGCTCTTCAATCAAAGTATTGCAGTTAAGTAAGTTATTAAGCTGTAGCATCAACAGCTGAATCACAGCTGCTGACCAAGCAGCTCGTGCCAGACAGGCCTTGTCCCCGCGGTGCCTGGGAAGCCCCGGGGAGGCCAGCGACCCGGGCACCGCGCCGGGAAAAACAAGGCAGGGTGTCCGGGGCTCAAACCTGCACTGCAAAATCCACCTGCCTTAAAGGAGTAAGGGAAGGCTTGGAGGGGGCTGTGAGAAACCTGATTTGGTGAAAGCTGTCCCTGCCCGCCGCAGGGGGCTTGGACTAGATGACCTTCCCTTCCATCCCAAACCATTTATGTGAGTATGGGTTTTGAGTAAAAACTGCTTCAGAGCGATTTGTTTTGCCGTGCTGACGCAGGACGAGCTCGCTGTTTGACACGTGAGCACTGGCGGCGGCAGCTCTGCGAGCAGGACCACGGGGTGGCCGCGGAGGGATGTCACACCACGCTGTGCTGCCAGGACATCCTCATTAGGGGGGGGACTTGGGTACCACCTGGCTGGAGCCAGGGGAATTTGGCTGCTGTTTTTTGGAGAGTGCCAGCCTACTTTTTCCCCAGCACCTCAACAAAGATCTCTTTTCACTGTAACGTCTGCAAGCTCCCTTACCTGGCCAGGAGCTAATGTCTGAGCATGTTGCTTAACCAGACCACGGGCAGCATTTCCCTGCTCTCGTCTCCCTGCTCCTTCTCAGTCCCACACTGGCCTTGTTCCCCCTCGCATTAACTTCAGGCTCTCTCCCTCGGCCTGTGATTACAGCACAGGAACCCCCAGCAATGCAACGATCCCTTTGGGCTCTCCAGCTCGAGAAGCTGGCTGCCCACACTGGATTTATTTGGTGTTTGTTTATTTAATAGCCCAGTTAGGAAACCCAGGGAGTGGGGTAATGAAGGAGATGCACGCACAGCACAGCGAGGCCTGGCTAAAGCTCCTGGGAGCTCTCCAGCCTACACCAGTGCAGCATCAGGGCACGCTGCTTCCATATCATCCCCAAGGAAGATGTGGGAACATCGCTCCCCATCTGCCCTGAGCAAACCGGCCCCTTTCGTGGGGGTGGCACCGAGCTCACAGCCTGGTTTCTCCGTAGGAGTGCACACCACAGGCTGCAGCCCTCGGGAGCGAGCTTTGCCTCCCCGATTTCCATCTGTCTCCTTCCTGCAGCATCAGGGATGCCAGCCCAACATCTGCAACCTTTGTAAACCCGTCCGTGGTTAATCACGTCAAACTCACAGACGTTGCTGGTGCAGGCTGTCCTGCTCCTCCGCCTTCTATCCCTTCCACCAGAACAAACTACGTGCAGATGATGTAGGAAGCAACTATGCCATTTCTCCGAGTTTTATGTAAACAGAAAACTCTCCTGAGGGACTCCCTGGCTGTTTCAGTTTTGCATTACATCACGTACAGCAGCACAATCAGCACAGAACACAGAACCTGGCCCACAGCAAGCACGTATGAAAAGCAGACACCAAGGACAGCCTCTCCGTCAACCTTCCCTGCTTAGTTTTCAGATCATGGCAGGGCAGGCATAGCCAGAGACACATTTCTCTTCCAGCCACCAGACAACATTAAAGAAATGACAAAGCAGAGCACCCGGCTCCCAGCACACCAGTGCGCTTCCTGCTCCCATCTCCCAGGCCAGGACTTACTTTTATGTTATTTGGAAATCTTCTTCCAGCTCCAAACCAAGACTTGAGATTATTAGAGGGAGTAGTGCTTGTCAGAGCAGAATGCAAATTTAAAACACTTGTCCCAAATAACAGGAGGTAGTAATTAGGCTCCAGCACTTCCTCCTGCACCCTTTCCTGCACTGATGTAGGACATGTACCACCAACCTGCTGGTAACATGCAGGCTGCGAGGGCCTTGGCTTTCTCCATTTCACAGACCAGCTCCTCTCTTCCCAATTCCTTCCTTCACTCTATCCTTTTGTCTATGATCTTTGTTTCCTGCACATTCCTTTTACTTATTTTTTTTTTGTTTGATTATTTTGCCTTTCTTCTTGTTGCTGCCCCTTATTCTGGTCCCCACTTTTTCTTCTTTTTCTTAAAAAGCCTCTTCCCTTGAACAGTTCTTCTCTCCCTTGCCCTCTTTGCCGCTGTCTCCTCGCAGTCAGGCAGCGTCTCCGTCCTCTTTGCTCAGGTTTCCTGCATTCTTTCTCAGTCACATCAAACAGGCGACTTCAGTGAAGCAGCACCCAGGGAGACACCCCAGCCAGCCGGCCGGCATCAAAGCCTCCTGCCCCCTCCATCCACAGAATCCCACTGAGTTCTCCTTCTGCAAAGCAGCCACAGAAACCCCAGCCCGAGTGGCGTGCAGAAGACTTTCCAGCAGAAGGCCTGGGCCGGGTTCATGCCCAGTGGGACCGTCTGCCAGGATGTCTGGTGGTCCTGCCACACACCACAGACATGAGCCTTGCTGCTGTGGAACCGGAGCTGGGGCAATGCTCATCCTGCACTGGGGATGTATTGAGGGGCTGCTGAGCATTTGCAGCACCTCATGGGTGGAGGAAGCTCAGATTCACCTCGCCGTGAAGTGATGGGGTGCATGAGGGGCTGTCATCGAGGCCAGGAAGGCCTGAAGATGCAATAAATTACATAAGTGACCACCCTTGTGCATCCACGATGTGCAGGGTCCCTGCACGGCTGCAGGGCGAGGGCTGTGCTGCAAGGGCAGAAAGCCAGGGGCAAAACAACCGGGCACAACCGGCTGTCCCGTAGCATCTGTGCCCTTGGAGAGAAGCAGAAAGTTAGAGAAGATGAGTCTTTACGTGGCTTTTAGAAAGTAGATATGTTAGTTATAATCTGATTAAAATTCCTTACAAATACGCTGTAAAGTTAGCTCTGGAATCAATGAATGGTCACGCATTCCCCTAAGCACGGGATTTATGTTTAAGAAACTCTATCATTATGGTAAACCTACAGAGAGCGTGTCCAATCGGCTAAACAGGAGCAGCAAACACCCGGGTTTAAGCTCCTGCAAGGAGCCTGTGGTTCACTTTGTTTGTCCCGGCTGCCATTTCAACAGCCCCAAACTGAAATCCCAAGTGAAATAAGCCAATTTAGAAACAGACAGCGCTTTCAAAAAGGCAGTTAGAAGGAAAACAAGTGTTGTTTCAGGTAGCACGTTTCCACTCTCACACTGTTTAGGCCTCCTGACAGGCCGAGGCCGATGCCGGCACCACAGGGCCGCGCAGCCCGGGCCACGCACCCAGCAGCGCCCAGAGCTGCTCCCGGCCGGCCAGAAACGCTGCCAGTGATGTGCCCAGAGCTGGAATTTTCATCTTTTCCGATTCCTCTGTGGCTGTGCGGGCTCCAGGCTGCACTTACAGCCACGGTGACGGCCGGGCAGCGGCTTTGTTTTGGGCTGAGAGCGGAGCTCCCCGGTAATCCCCAGAGCGCTGGGAGCCAAGGGCCTCGTGACGGAGCCGAGGCACGTACGTGCTCCATGGGCCCGCTGCCGTGAGAGGGGACAAGGAGCCGTGCCAGGGCCCTGCTGCGGCCGCTGGAGCCGGGCTGCTCGTCTGCTTCCTTCCTGCCCTCCTGGCAGCGCCATGCCCGGCCCGCGGCCTGCGTTGGCCGGGGCTGCTCCTGTCAGCGCGGCGGGAGGCAGCGGGTCGCCTCGCTCCTCCGTGCTGGAGATGCAGAACAAAGCTTTTTGGCAGGAAAAGGAAGCGGCTGTCCCCTGCATCACTGTTCTGGGGCTGGCAATCCCCTCCCTCCCGGGCCAGGGCTGATCTCACATCCTTCCAGTCCCTTCCCAAGGCTGCGGGACTGCCGGATCGCAGCCCCCGTGGCGCGGTTGCCCTCGCCCAGCCTCCCCGCTGCCACATAACTTCTCCCCGCGGCACCCTGCCCAGCCCGTGTGCGGATCGTGCGAGCCTCGGATCGTGTTGTGCCTGCCTCGGAAGGCATCCGGCAGGCTCGCCGATGCACTGAAACCCCAGACAAACAAACAGCAGTTGTGCAAGGGTGCAGGGCAGACATCTCCGGCAGGAAACGCAGCGCAGGACTTGCTCTATTTTAATCCCGCCAAGGGTCTTCTTGGAAGCGAGGCAGAGCCCGGCTGCGCAGAGTTAAGAATGAAACCCTATTTTTAGCCTGTCCCCGGTGAGGTAAGAGCGCGTGAGTCAGCCCCGGCGTGGGACGTTGCATAACGCGGGGCCCTGCGCTGCCGGCGCACGGGGGTGAGAGGAGGATGGAGGATGGAGGGAGCCGTCCCGCTCCCTTTCCTGGCATTGTCACCGCAGACAGACCCTTCCCGTTATTTAAAGGCAGGGTTCTTCTTCGCACCCTCCTCCCCGCACCTCCCCCCGCCTTAAAAAAAATTAATTAGAAACAGCGGTAGGCTGGTTATGTAATGTGATTAATTGCAGCATTAGAGTGAAAAAAATATAGGGCATACAGGTCTTAAAGATTCACATGCAAAGTCATGTGTGGGAGTGAGAGAGACGAGGGTGAAACGCGAGACTTATCTTATACTTCTCATGGGGCAGTGATTTACTCCCTGAATAATTCAATCAGAGCAATCTGCCAATAGCTGAGGAAGGAAAAAAAAAAATAGAGCAAACAAACATCCAGAAGGCACGGGAACAAAACTGCTTTCACAGCATCTCTAAAGGTTAGGGCTGCACCTTGCAAACAGGATGTTGCCCTCAGCAGCAGAGCTGCCCCTCAGCAGCACTAACTCACTCCAGTAAAAGTGAGCTTTTCCATTGAGTCATGATTAATGAACTGCAGACACATGCTGACTGCGAGAGCTGCAGCTAACTTTCACTGTGCTGGAACTTTATCTGGGAGAGTATCTGAAGCTTCAGGACTTTTTCTCTTCCTGTCTTTTGTAAACCTGTCGCCAGGGAAGAGCCAAAGCCCAGCTCAGCAGGGTCTCCTGCCGCTGACCTCCAGGCAGATGGGTACGGCTTTGTAAATAGCGTGCTCCCCACGGCTGTTGATTAAATTCAGCCCAGCTCAATAACGGCAACCAGCCGCTGGTGTACCTGGTTGCTCAAGTGTCCTGGATGGAGACGGGCTGAGTGAAGGCTCCTCTTCATTGCAAAACAGCTGAGGAGTATGACAGCGAGCAGCCTCGCTGCAAAACTGAACTCAGAGGGATGGAGTGAAAGCCACGGAGACCTCAGGAGGCTTGTCTGCAGGTATTCTAACATTGCAGGTTTTCAGAGTGAAAGGACTGCTGTTAATATTCATGCAAGGGAAGATGAAAAGGCACTGGAGAAGGCAGCGCATGGCAGGGTACCAAGGAAGTCCCAGCATGTTTTATCCTGTGCTCTCAGCGGAGAGAGGAAGGCTCGCAGCCCAAGTATAGTTGCTCTGTGCTATAGATTGTGCTCCAAGACTGTATTCTTGCCAGCTGCCCCACACTCAAATCGAAGGCTCTAGTATGAAGAAGTATTAATTAAAGGCAGCCTCTGCCTAAGTGCCTGGGCTCTCTCTGAAGTGATGGCTCTTCACCTAGTGAGCCCAGTCGGGCTCAAATAAGCTTTGCTGCTGGTAACCTTAGCTGTAAAGCCATGATCTGAAACAGAGAAACTTCTAGACTCAATCCTTCCTGAATAAAAACTTCATTTACTACTGCCTTGCCATTGCCTTGCAAGGCCTTCAGAGGCCCCGGCGTCTGGATTTGTCAAGCATCAAAGTGCCAAGATAAATTTAAAAGCAGCTTCAAAATTACCTTGAGTTCATATCTTGTTTGACTGCTTTACTGATAAGAAAAACACTGAGTGATTCCTATCAGAAAAAACAGATTTCGGGTGTCTTCTAGGGCAGGCCTGGTGCTAACTGCATCAGGGGTTAAAAGTGGAAAGGTGCCGCACGGTGATAACAGCAGAAATACCTTCCCAGGAGACTCCAGTCTGCCTGGAGGTGGAACACAAAGGAGAGCGAACCGGCTAAGAGGACTCAAGCCATTAGATCAGTTTGTACTTCCCCACAGCATTGCAATATCCCTCAGCTGCTTTTATGTATTTCTAAAGCTTTCCTCACCTCCGCACATGATAGCTGAGCATGAAGCATATCCATCAGTTTAGCATTTGACTTCATCTGTCTCAGTGCACCCACCACGTGTCACTCGAGCATGCTTTCTTCCCTATGTGGAGCCTATTTGTAGCCTGTTATCAGGCCACATCCTGAAGATGCTCCCAGTGAAACTTTCACTGGAACCATCTTCCACTGGAAACCTTCTTCTTCTCCTAGAAACCGGCCAGAGAAAAACTGCTCAGATATATCTAAGTGCACAGCGAGATTTCTCTTGAAGAAATCAAGATCAAAGCTCATACAATTAACGACAAACTAAAAGCAAGGGCACCTTTACTAAAAGCTCATTAAAAATATCCTTTGTACCTATCTCCTGCATGGCACCCAGAGTCTCATGAATACAGTGGTGTAATGAGAATGCAGTGGGATTTTTTTTCCTCCAGTATTTTTCTCTTCCATACTTAGCAAATGTCATAGTTTAATTAAGGGATGTCAAAGGCACAGAGAGCTGCCCCGAGATAATCGTCGCCTGCTGCTATATAAATGCTGAGGTGAAGACAAGCGAGAAGGGCTATCATGTAAACGGTAAATTATGGAGAGAGGGCAAAGTTCAGGACTGGAACTGACAAAACTTTTATTTATAGAGGTGGGCTGCTTTTGCTGGCCTTTGCAACGGGCTCCTCCACCCTCCGTCCCCTTCGAGCGCTCCCGAGCTCGCTGCCATCTCCCACGCCACTTCTTGCTGCTGCTGTGGCTGTGCAGGGAGGTTCGCTGCCGGGTGTCTCCAGGCGTCCTGCGGGCAGTGTCTTCAGCATCTTCCACTTCCTTCAGGACCTTGCCGACAGCCTGTAATTTAGCCTTTAACAACATGCGTGTGGGTGCTTCTCTGTTTATTAGTATTTACCAAAGCCCTTCCGATCTCAGACCCTTAATTTAACAACCTTTCACGATTCTCACTAGATTTTCTTTTCCTGAAAAACAACCTAACCACAAGCCACGCAGCTGCCTGCCTCTCTCTCCTGGTGACTGTGCTTGCTTTCAGACAGAGCTTGTCTCATTCTCCTTCCCCTTTTCCTACACTGGCCAATATTGATCTGATCATTCCAGGTGCAGTTTGTGCTAACAGTTTCTTTATGTTCTGCTTTCTTGTAAATCCACAACCCACAAACTGTCCTTTTTTTGCTTGTCGTCCTTGTCTGGGGTCTCAAGAACTCACTTAGCTCACAGTTTACTTCTCAGAGTGTTTCACAAGAGGTGTAGTCCGTGCTGTATTTCACCGAGTACTCCTAATTCTCAGCAGCTGTGCGGAGGTGATTGAACAACACCCAGTGAGTTCCTGGTCTCTTCAAAATTATCTCCAAATTAATCCGAAAGGGCAATATTCCCAGAAGCATATTTCCTTTCAGTGGAAATGATGCCCCCCGACTAGCTCGCTGGTAGCTTTCCCCACAGCATTCCATCACCGCGCGGCTCTGGCAGACAGCAGGAGGGGGCTCAGCTCCGGCCTCGATCCCTGTTCCCGACGAGTGGAGCACCAGCCATGCAGAAATGAAAGAAAACATCTCTGTGGGATCGTGACACCTCCTACAACCTCCCTGCTATGTGGCAGACAATTGCAGATATGGGCTACAGCATTTCCAGACTCCCCAGGTCAAGCCAGAGGGATAACTTTGCTTTGATCGTGACTGACTTCTCCCTGCATTGTTAAGAAACAGCTGTATTTTGGCTGGCCTTGATGAATACTTTATCAGACCCACTGGTGAGGTTCTTCAAGGGGAACCTCCACACAGAGGTCCCTGGGGTGAGCAGCTCATAACGCAAATAATTGTAAAAACAAAAATGAGCCAAACTAACTTCACACAGAAAAACAGCACAAGTCTTCCGAGCCAGGAAACAAACAAACAAAAAGGATTTCTGAGGAGTTCCTCTACAAAACTATCTATCATTTCATTAGCATGAAACGAGCTTCATAAAATATCCTGCAGTTTTACCATAAATTCTGATAAAACTAACCCCCCACGCTGCTCAATTGCACTTACTAGCAAGCCACTTGTCTAGCAGGTTCATTTTGTTATGCTAGGCACGCCAGTAGGAAAGGGCACACAATTCTTAATCAGACCCAGGATACTCTCCACAACGCAGACTTTTGAAGGGCACAACGTTACCCCAACGAGCCACATCTGTCACAGCCGCCCACAGAGAAGAGGGGGCTGTATCTCCCTATATCCAAGCATATGGCTGTATAGGAATTTATCTCCTCTGTCAAAGTCCTGCTCCAATATATTTGCAGAGCTGCCTGCTGGAGCTGACCTGGAGGACCTCCTGCCAGGTTTGTGCCCAGGCAGCGAGAGGCACCGCGCCGCCGACAGCTGAGCAGAGCACACGCATGCAGACTGACATCCTTGCTGTCTGATTTTTAGCAGAACGCCAGGAAAATGAAGTCCCAGGTTTAATTTGGGGAAGGTCTCTGAGCCCTAGCGGTTTCCCTCGCACGCCGGCTGCTCCAGCCGAGGCGGCAGGCAGCAGTCCGAAGGCATCCATCCCTTCCTGCAGGGCTCTGCAGGCCTCCGCCAGTGCCTCATCTCCCAGGGAGACACCGAGCGCGCTGCTGTTACCATGGCTCTGTGAGACCTTTAGCAAACACACAATGCTCTCCAATAAAAGCTGTCAGCGGCGCGGGTACCTCTCGCTGCTCAGCACAGCCCTACGTGACCGGGAACACTGCTGCGCGGCAGCCTGCGCCGGCACATCCCCGCAAGGGGCTGTCCTAACATCCTCCCTCGCTCAGGCGGCTCTAGTAAAATCAAGGCCCCAGAACTTCGGTTAATGCTTTCTCTAAAATTGTACGCAGTTTGGCTCGGACACAGGTACAGCCTCGCATAATTCTCTGTTGCAATACTGCTGGCCTCCCTCAGTGGTTATACCCAAGATTAATTTAACTCATTTTTCACTTTGGTGGGGTTACTCCAAGTCAGTGTTCAGGGGAATGCGAGCCCTCAGCTTTCAATAAATGCCCCATGTTTCTCATTAAGCACATTTTCTCTGGTTCCTGACCAGGCATTTGAGTGACCGCACAGAAGTAATGAAACCGGGCTCCTGGGAGCCTGCTACTTGCGTGTGCTCGGCTCCTGAGAAGGCACGAGGACCGACGGAACTCGTAACAGTGCTTATTCCTTCACTCCTAGGCCGGTGGTGCCCCTGCTCTTTTCTCTCTGTTTTATCACGCTGTAGCACCACAGCTGTGTCTGCTTTTTGCCCGGTCCCAGCCCAGAGTTTGCTGCAGAGCACAGAAATACGGGCAGAGATCACAGACGTACAGGCAGGGATCACAGACACGTTGCTGCTGCAGCAGAAGCATTTTCAAGTGGACTCTGAACTCGCTGCTCTCTGTCACGCCATCTGGGTCGTTCCTCGGATGGCGCCTGTCATCAGGACCTCTGAGGTCACAGAAAGCACCTAGAACTTTCCTTCCAGACACTTATCTCAATAACCAGCGCACATCTTCGGCCCGCCGCCCTGCACTTAGCGTTTCCAGGAATATTCCATGCAGACTGGTACACCTATTATAAAGGTTGCCCAATACTTTCCATAGTAATAATAATAAAATCCCATTCTAAGTTGATAAAAAATTTGAAAAGCTTCACTGTTTACTTCAAGCAAGGAACTGGGGTGCAACCCTTTATCCATACCAAAATGCTTCTTTAAAGATTTCCAGTGAAAAGGTCTAATACCAGCAGGCCTTGGAACCGCAGGCTGAAATCTGCCTGTGGAGGGAAGAGAGAGCTTTGCCATTGTAATGACAGATCAACTAACATGTGGACAACCACTAAGCCTCTGAGAAGCTGCAGCTGGCACAGTATCTCAGTAGAGGTTTACTGGATGCTCCCAGCCGAATTCCCCAAAGATTTTATCTCTCTGAGGCTCAGAGCAATCCCCTCTGCACCTGCAGGTGTGAGCTGCTGTGGTTTGGGCTCGGACCAGGCGCTCGGACTGAAGACAGGACGTTGATCTTCCTTGTATTCTCAGCAACCTTTGGAGGCGGAAGCTTCCCAGTTTGGGAACAGAAAGGACGAAAGCTGGACTTGTGTTTGAGAAACAGCCATTTATTTTTCCACAAAGCCATTTTTCAGAAATTGAGGTAGGGAGTGGTAGGGCTGGAAAGAAGACTGGGAGTATCTGGGCAAGGATGTTAGCGCAAACAGCCCTGAGTGAGGAGGGATGAGAACAGTCTGCAAGGCAGACTCGCAACGTCCCCAAGCCCTACGTTGCACAGAACAAAGCTCCCATTCAGAGCTCAGAGCGGGCACCACCGCTCCTCTGCTGTCACAAGCGTCCACGAAGGCTCCTGGCAGGGCATCCTGCCCTCCGCTGACACCTACCAGCGCTCAGCACACCACCGACCTCCTGTCACCGTGCACCGGCAGCTCCGGGGCAGCGGACCTGCACGCTCCTACAAGCACCTCACCGAGGCCTGGGGCGATGCGACTCACCCTGCCTCCCAGCCGGGTCTGAAGCACCTTGGCTTTCAGGGCCTCAAGCCACACAGTGCACTACAAAGGAAAAAAAAGTAAAGCAGAATACTGAGACACGCTTCATTAAGTGAAGGCTGTCCACTCCGTTCCCTAAACAACAGGGCTCCAGTGGAAATAGCAGGACACGATTATCTAATAAGGCTTCTAATTCATGCCCAAAGATAAGTCAAATTTATTTTTCACAGGCATCTCTGAACCTTTCAGTTCTTGATTTCACAACCGCAGAAATGGTCGTTTGTCCGTTTCCCTGTGGTCATTATCTGGGGCTTCGCTGTGCCAGATGCTGTACGCAGGTGGGGAAAATAAAAAAGTGGTGCTGAGAGGGACCTGGAGAGACGGGCAGACGGCTGGCACGGCCAGGTGCGGGAGGTGTGCTGGGTTTAAGTTGTGCTGGGTCTGGCAGGAGGGCAGCGGGGTGGCCTGGGCACCTCTCCACGCGGCTCCTCACAGCGCCGGGCAGCGCGGAGCAGCACAGGTTTGGCTGTAGGTAAGAGCCCCACAGACACTTTGAGACATCGCAGCAGGTCCCACAGCAGAATGCTGTGCACCGGCTGGCCACGTCCTCAGGGCTCCAGCTGCAAAACTGACAGAATTTCTTAAAAAAAAATATAAAAATTAACGGGGTGGGGGGGTTCAACGTGCAACTCGGCCGGGGGACGAGCCGACCGGGGCACATTGTGAGGGCTTTTAGCGCCGGTGTGGAGCGCCGAGGCGAGGCCCAGCAGCCGGGAACGGCTCTGCCCGGCTCGGCCAGGGCCTGACAAGACCAGGGCAGGGGCCGGGCCTCGCGGCGCCGCCTGCGGGGCGTGCCGGGCCGTGCCGGGCCATGCGGAGCGGAACGTGAGCGGGGAGGGAAGGGGAAGGAGGAGGCGGCGCCGCGCTGCGCCCCCGCCGG
>CM021742.1:19791275-20069218 GCA_011075105.1 Heteronetta atricapilla | reverse complement strand
AGCGGCCAGGGCGCGTCAGGGCCGGGCGGGCGGCCAGGGCCTCCCCCGCGGGCAGGGCCGCACCGCCCGTGTCCGCCGGCCTTCCTGCCGCCGCTGCCGCCCGGCCCGGCCCGATGGCGGCTGGCAGCCGCCGCCGCGGGGGTTTCCAGGCTGCTCCCTCCGCCCGGCAGCGACGTGCCTTGGCAGGGCGGCGCGGCTGGGAATGCGGCGGCGAGGGGGGGCCGGGCCCGCATCTCCTTGCCTCCGGCCCGGCCCCGTGTCCCCGGCGGCTCTCTGCACACCCAGCTCCCTTCAGACCCGGGCACGGGGCGGGTGAACCCCCCGGGCCGAGTTCTGGCTTAGCACGGCGGTAAAAAAATAAAATAATAAACCAACGCATGACAGCTGGACCGGGCTGAATAGTGCCACTGAGTTCGTGTGTGCTTTCTGTTTATGAAACAACATTTTTATGCCAGGATGTGGTTAAGCCTTTGTAGCGAAGGATCACAAACAGATTTCAGATGACCTCTGGTGAGCAGGCTGCTTTGTGTTTAAATAAAAATAAAAAAGCAACAACCCCATTATCAGGCAGGTAGCACTGCTTCGCAGCACGCTGCAGTCCTGGAGCCCGCTGCAGGTTCTCCTATTAGCTGAGCTGCATTCATTTTAGGGTAAAATAGAACATCTCCAGAATTTTATTTTTTTTAAAAAACCATGGAATCATCAGAAGTGCACAGAGGAGGAAATACCACACTGCAGCTCCGCTAAGCCAGCCTGGGCTTCCAGGTAACCACCTGTGAACGTGCATCGTGTGCTGAGCACTGGCACGGCTTTAATTTTCGAGTACAATCGTGGCGAGGGTGTTATTTTAGAGAAGTTGAGCTCACCTTTTCCTAAGCACGTTCCCCATAGATTTCAGGAGCTGCGGCAGGCATTTAAAATAGAAGAACATGTGAGACCTTGTTCTTTCCAAAAGGCCTAAGCATGCACTTGCATAATATTCAAATGTTATGCCTGTAATTACACTGAGTTTTACTTTTCACACGAAAAAAAAGAGTTAGAACTCCACTTTTCAGAAATTAACATCCTTGCTTTTACCATTTTGTAGGTTATTACTTAACTTTTTTTAACTTGTTCATGCAAAGACCTGCTTCTTAGGCTGTTATCTTGCAGCTGACTGTGCATCAGTGCAGAACTGCATTTGCCCGAGTGTCTGCTGATCCGCTTGGCTCGGGGCTGGGCAGAGAGGTGATTTTTCCAGACTGTCCTTACATCCTGAGGGTAGGGTTTATGCGTCTGCAGCTAGTGGCAGATTTATTGCCACAGCGTTACGATCGATGTGCCAATGTCCGTTAGTTGCATTCTGTGCTGGTCAAAAGTTAGTTAGCCCCAGCTGATAGGCTTGGTTCAGCAGAATTCCGTAACTTAGCACCTTTGCTCCATCCATGTCTTGTTTCCTTTAGGAAAGAAACATTTTAAGGTGTGTGATTCAGTGCCCCCCCAAATCTGCTGCAGGTCTTGTACTTCCTCAATATAACGGTGCAGAAAAGTTGTTCCATCTCTTAGTATCTTAAAAGATGCTTGGTGCACAAGCTGTGCTTTACGTAAACATCCTCTGAGAGGGACTATGCATAGCGAAAGCGTGTGAAATGATTTCTCTTTAAAACAGCGTAACGTAATTCAAATGTGCTCGTGCTTGTTCCAGTAATAAGGGAAAAGACAATGATTATTAACAAGAATCAAATGCAGGGGTGTGTGTGTGTGTGTGGGGGGGGGGGAACGACAAAAACAACACAACAATAAAAATAAATATGGCACACTCACTTTTTAAGTCAAACATCCGGGTTGTGCCAGGCTGGAGGGGAAAGATTTTCTGCCATTTCAGTATTTTCCCATGACTATTTTCCCATCAAGGGATTTTGAAGAAATTGCCACTGCCTTTTCCCCTCAAAATAACCATCAGAGTATTAAAGCCTAGGTTTGCACGTGCAGGCGTCCCTTGCCAGGTCAATAAATGAAGAACTTTGGGGGGGGTTGGTCTTTGAGGTCCTCCTTATGCCCCGTGTGCCCTGTCTGAGCAGTGCGACCTTGTGGGGTTGGCCAGTTCCCGAATCTGCTGCGCGGTGTTGCCCTGCTCGAGGCACAAAGCCTCTCATCCGACCACCTCCTAAGTGAATGCAGAAGTGAGTGGAGCTGGTGGAGCTGCACTCGTTTTGGTTCCTTACCCCGGTAGTTGGTAACTTAGGAAAAGTACTTTTGGAGATTTTGTAAGGTAAATGTCTGATCTGAAAATGGAAATTTTAAAGCTTTCTTCTAAAATGTTTCAGCAAACGGTTGTCGTACATACCAATGGCTTTTCTAAATGCTCGTTTGTTGTGCCAATTCTATCTAATGGCCACTTTTTATAGTGAACACACTTCTTGGGTTTAGGATCGGCAGGGTGGCTCGCCGGCGAGGAAGGAAGGCAGAGCGGCACGCCTGTGCTCGGGCTCGTGCTCAGAAGGTCAGCACCAGCCTCCGTGCGGGTCACCCAGCGTTCCCTACCCAAGGGGTGACTAATAACGAGCAATGCTAGATGACAGAACAAAACAGACGTGCTGCACAAGAACGTGAAACTTCTCTAGAGCTGTTAGCATCTGAAGAGCATTTTTAGAAGACAAACAAATGCAAAAGAAGTGGATCGGTTGTGCATCTTTGTGTTCAGCAGGAAACTCTCGCAGTCATGCAAGGCAGCCCCAAAAAACACTGCTGCTGGCACAGAGGTGATGGGTATGGGCAGAAACATGGCACAGGTCCCAACATCCAAAGCAAGGAACCTCCCTTACCACCAAAACGGGCACAAAAGAAATTGGTACTAGAGGAATGTAGGAGAAGGTCGAAGAAGGTCCACAAAATATTTGCCCGTTTCCTATATAAATAGCTTTTGTGCAGCTGGTGCAAAGTGCCAGGCAAATTAACATTGCTGAGTTACGGATGGAGTGGGGAAAAAAAACCAACAGTTGAGTTAAAATGTGAGCTGCAAACCAATATGAGCATCCCTGGGCACGTTCTGCGGCTGCATCTTAATGTCTGTTAGGAGGAAAAACGCGAGCATTCAAATCAAGGCCTGGAGTAATAGTTGTAGTAGAGCTCGTATTCAGCCGATCGGGGGACTTTTGGTTGTTTCCTATCAGTGTTTCAGTAACGTGTCTGGTGGTTCTAAAATGAGTGGTATTTATCTGACCCGGGAGTCAGAGACATTACCTCATTGTCACGGGGTCGGTGGCAATTAGCCGGCGCAGCCCGGCCGAGCGGTGCCGCTGGGTGCAGCAGCCTGCGCCGGCCTTAACCTTTACGGTCACTGCTGCTGCACGGGGACGGCCCCCGGGGCCACAGCGAGAGCAGGGCAGGAGGGGCCCTCTCCTCTCACAGCGCTTCCCTGAGGGCTTGGGCACGCTCATCGGCATAAACTTTGGGAGACCGTGATGTATTTGTTTAGGCAGGACCATTGGGTTAATGATTTGTGTTGTTTCTATCTCGATTCTGAGTTAAAAGCGAAGCTCGTTCCAAAGACCACCTAGTAGTGGTGCAACGCAGTGTAAATACAGTAATTTATGCACGCTGGTCATCTCGTGGTTACAGTAAACACGCGGGACGAAGGTCCGCGGCCGGGTCAGCAGCTGTGCGCAGCGGGGACAGGGGACGGGGCGCTGCGCGGTGCCTGCTGCCGGCCTGCCTTGGGGCACCGGGCTCGGTGCTGCAGCTGACCTGTGTGCTCGAGTGCTTCTGTAATCGAAAGCAGGTGCTTTTCCTTTCTGGAGGTGGCAACCTTACGTTTCTCTTCTGCTAATATAGGGTTACGCGTTAGGCACACTCCCCATTCACCGAGAGGCTTGAATCACAGGTCTACCCCAGGCAAGCCAAAACGCAGCAACTCAGAATTTGAGAGCAATTTATTTTCAGATAGCGTGTTTAATATTCACCCCAAATGAGACAACCGAGCTGCCAGATGAAGGACTTTGGTCGTCGGCTTCCCACTGTTATTCACTGTTGACTGAAAGGGTTTGTCAGGCGGGTGGGTAGGATGCTGCGGGAATGCACGCAATAGGAGCTCTGCCTCATCGTGGCACGCTGCCAGAAGGGCTTTCCTCCTCCGTGTTGTCACTGGTCCCTCTGATTCATCCTGTCTGCCCGGCTTGCTCTTGCACGATTTAATGCACCACCTCTGCATTTTTTGGTTCAGGAAAGCTTAATGTTCTGCCTATTTATTTTTCCACTTTAAAAAAATCTGGTTTTGCCATAGGCAGAGATAACCCTGCTTTCCCAAAGAGTGCGGGTGGGAGAGGCCGGGGGCAGCACTGCAGGTATTTTACAGGCAGGTAGCCTTCCCTTTTGTGGGGTTGCTCATAAATAGGGTGAGGATGTGGGTAAGGAGTAAGGCTTCTCCCTGCTGTCCTGCCGGGCTGAGTACTAGACCCACAGAAAGTCTGAGCTAGGGACTAGTCTCACAAAAGGCCTGAAAGCAGAAATCTGAGAGTTTCAGTTCTCACCGTGTTGTCACCCACTCAAGCCACAGATCTGGGGTCTGGGCTTCCCAGGCGGGGAATGGGAGGAGAAGGGTGGCTGCACGGGGCAGCCACGAAGGTAGCGAGTGCTTGAAAGCTCTGGGTACCGAGGCAGCCCTGAGACAGGCGCCTGCCTTCCCCTGGCACGTGTCCTGCTTTGGACCATCTGACACTGTCGTCCCCCGGGTGAGATCGGCTGGCACGCTCCTCTGCGCTGCAGAAACCACTGCCCATGCCTGCCCCAGGCAATGGTAACTATTTTTAATCAATATTCACTCAAACAGCAACTGCACACAGCTCCGCTCCCTCAGCGGCCGTCCCGTCTCTGGGAACGCGCCAGCTCATGCGGGCAGGGGCTCGGGTGCGTGCAAGCTGCGGGGCCCTGGGTGTTGCTGAAGCACACATCGCCCCGGGTTGGGCAATAAACGGGAACTGAGGAGCTGGGACGGCAGGCAGGTGACTAGGAGCAGGTCTCGGGCACAGTCTGGTGGTGCTTTTTGGTGGACAGAGAGATGACGCCGGCGCAGGGTCTCAGTCAGCACCAGGAGCCTGGCACGGGGCCTGCATGTGCTCAAACCCCAGTGCTTCACACGCTTCAGGAAAGCTGAGCATTTCCCACATGGCTCGCCCTCGGTGCGTGCCCACACCCCTGGGATCTCACCAGCCCCTGCCGGGGCCCGCCGAGCCCTTTGGCAGCCGCCCCACACCTGCCGGTCACGCTTCAGAGAGGGCCGGCGGCGCGCAGCGAGGAGGAGGCCCTGGGGCACGAAGGCCCGGCGGCCATTTGTGGGTGGCAGCAGCCGAGGAGCCGGCAGGCCGTCCTGCCCCGTGTGGCCTGCCATGCCGCCACCCTGCCCGGGTGCCCTCACGCCGCTGGAGCCCTGCAGAGCTTCAGCAGCAGGCCATGAGGGCAGCCGGGAGCGGCCTGGCGGCACCGACATCAAAGGCGCTGCGAGGAACCTGCATTTCCAACTCTCTTCCCAGCATTTACATGGAGCAGGCTTTGGATGTCGTTTCCTGGTATTCCTCCCACTTCCTAATTCCAGGAAAAAGACGAGCAGGCTCCTGTTGGCAGCCGCAGCCGCCCGCCGTCGGGAGCAGGCTCAGGACGGGCCCACCCGCAGCGGTTCCCTGCGGACGATTTGCCCCTGTCTGGCCGTGCCCACGGGAGGGTTTTTTTTTTTGCTCTCATCCTCGCTCTGCCAGGCACAGAGCAGCTGAAGGCTCTGGGGTGTCTACAGGGCGAGTCTGGAGCTTTGAGGCTCTGCATTTTGGGTTTAGATAACCCAAGCCTCTTGTCAGCTCTAGATCTAAGAGAACACAATCCAGATCACTCTGTGCAGAAGTCTCCCGAGCCCTAGGGATGACCTTTCGTACTTGAACGAGATTCAGTGGCTGCAAAAATTCGAACTGGAGACAAGCAGTACGGTGCAGGCAGTCACTGGGACGTATTGCCAAGGTCCACACTAAAGCTGTGGCCAAAGGGAAAGGTTCTTGGTGAAAACAAGGGGCAGATCATCCACCAGTTGTGGGGCTGGAGATGGGAACCACTGGGAGACAGTCCGGATCCTGCAGGTAGCTGTGCTGGGGGGTTGTAGTGGTTCTGCTGCTTCGTGAATAATGAATCATCCTGGGATTAAATTGCTGTGAAGACTCCCATGGCATGTAAATAGAGGCCAGCTGCAATTTTTAACTACTATCAGGTACGCTAGCACTGAGGGGATACAATTTTCTTACTACAATTTAATTGCATACTACATTGCTCCTATCATTCGTAAGTAAAACTCTTACAGACGTAACAGATTGTGTTTCCATCTCTGTTGTGTAAAAACAGTATTACGGACACAAGTGAAATGGAAATCATAACATGCCATCTTCACTATTTTAAGAGTCGTATTGAAACACATGGAACGGATACGAAATTCCACTCTGCTGCCTTCAGATTCAGCGCTCTGTGTATTTACTCAGTGCTAGGGATGGAAAGTGAAAACAAAATTATCATCTGAAAAAGCACCAGTAAACAGGCTTCGATTCGAGCCTTTCCCTTAGGACTGAGTACCATTTCCAGGCAAAGGAAGTGCTCTGTGCAAGCGAGAGCTGCAAAGTCATCCCGAAATGAGACAACAGAGGGAAAGGGAAAAAAAAAAAGGAAGAAAAGGATGGCGTGCCAGGGTGAGAACAGACAGCAGAGGAGGAATAATGGGCGAGAGAAAGCTGAGAGATGAATCTGAAGGATGATAGCTCTTGTGGATAAAAGGCTGACTTGAAATAAGTCTGGCTGTTCCTGCTCCGTGTGCTCCTGGGGAAGCACCTGGCCTAAGGCAATTTATCCAGCTGTCAGCCTGTTTTCACACAGACAATGAATGCATCCTGGGATTGTGACTTGAGCTAGGCGCAGGATGGTTTTCCCATCTTGTGATTATTTTTGAAATTTCAGAAATTTTTGCGCTGGGACAAACCACTTCCATCTTTCCCACGGAGAAGCGGGCGCGGGAAGGAGCGGCTCCAGCTGCGTGCGGAGCCGAGCTGCAGCAGCGGCTCTGAGCGGTGTCACAGCCGGGGCACCGCGCTCCAGGCGCTGCCGCCGCAGGCTCGCGACACGCAACAGAAGCGCAGCAGGCTTTGTGCATCCTGCTACGGCACCTGAGGTCTAAATCGATCGGTGTTCTCTGTTTCCTTTCTGCAGACTTTTCTAGTTGCAGTTCCAATTGCACCTGCGTTCAGACTTCCCCAGGGTTACCTTGATCTGCTACAGTTGATTTTATTTATTTTTCTTTAATTTTCCGTTCCAGCCTTATACAATTTCATTTCCAGGTGTCCCACTCCCACATGTAAGTACTGTAGAGAAGCATCCCAGAAGCTCGTGAGAGCATGCCAGAAGTAGGCTAGCTGCTCTGATACGGCCGCTCGGCGTGGCACCTCCTGTGCGCCTATCATAGTTGAATTTCTATATGACTAAGCACACTGGTTGTGGTGTTTGATGGCATCTTCAGAGCACTGCTCCATATTTGTCTTTCCTTCCTCGGTTATCTCAGTTAGTTCTAAACTCCGTCAAAAAAAAATAAAAAAAAATAAGTGGGTTCCTGTGCTGACAAGACTTAACGATGCAGGCTGGCAGTGGGGTTATGAAGCTCACAGCGTAGCCGAGTACTGGAAAGATATTTGTCACTGCAGATTTTGCTTGTCATATGCAGAGATGACATGCAGATCTCCCCTTTGACAGATTGATAGTCATTCCAAGATGCATCCACCCACAAAAACCACAGACATGCTGCTTTACTCAAATCTTTACTTTAACCACTACTTTGTGATGCAAAACTGGTGGAGTTTTTGGTACTTTTTGTTAAAAATGAAATCTTTATAGGGGTTTTCCAGCATCCTTGCTAGTTACTAAAAACAAATTGACATTAGCCTACTGGATGGGACAACTCAGTTTACTTGTGGGTGGTTTTGACATTCATCAAATTAACATGTTTAGTCTGAAAGAAGGTTGGAAAGGTAGTAAATAAAAAAACGGACACACAAATGCTGCACGTCCCTTGAAGGTATCATTTATCCCTCGGCTGAAGTGCCAGCCTCACTCTGGCGGAGTGTTGATACCGATTTGACTCCAAATACCAACCTCTTCCACTGACCAAGTTCAAAGTTGAACACGGGTCACGCCGTTCACCGCGTTAAGCGTAAAGGTCGCGCTCCGCACCGGTGAGAGGCAGGAAATTTGCCTCTCAAGACCGAGCGCCCATCAGAGCCCAGGAGAGCACGGCCACATCGGCTCCAAACCAGGCGGTCCCCGGCCAGAGCACAGAGCCCCCCGGGGAGCTGCTGGTGGGCTCGTGGCTGTTGTGCCCCGTCCCGCAGCAGCTGCTCGAGGCGGTCTGATTTTGGACGCTCTTAGATCTAGAGCTTACATCGTTACCGCTGTAACGATGTTGGGAGGCCCAGAGCTGCCTGCCAAAGGGCCTGCAGGGGCACAGAGAACACACACGGCAACGTCTTCAGGTGCTTATGTTGAAAACGTAAAAGGGAAAGTACTCCAAATAAGTTTCTCTTGTTCAGAAATACAATAGGCAATTTAAAAAAACCTATTAAGCATGTGTGTAGGAGCATTTCCCATTCTGGGAGACAAGTTGAATTGTTATATGGAGCTATATTATGACTTTCCCGACAAAGTATCAATCAAGACTCCATTATGTAACGAGGTATCCATCACACGCGCCCCATCGCGAGTCCCCGCCGCGAGCACCGAGACTGTAATCCAGGCTCCTTTGTCCTGCCCTGCGCCAATTTGCTGCAAAATTGAGGGCAAGGCGAGGGTTTGCCATGGTAGCAGTCTCGGGGCCAGGGTGCTGGGGCTGTGCTTTCTGAGCAGTTATTTGCATCGCCTTGATTAGCATGTCGCCCGCTTCATTAGCAACGAAAATTCTCATCCACAGATTCAGCCATTCATGCAAATTGAAAAATACACGGAGATCCTGCCCCTCGAGGACTTTCCATTATTAGAAAAATTGGTAGATTCTTTTTGTTCCTTCCTCTTTGGAAGGTCACTTTCATTTTCACCTCAGAACGAAAGTTCTTGTTTAAGACGAAATAATTGCATTCCCAAACTTTCACGTACAGCAGTCCTGCTGAAAAAAAATCAGGTTCCAAGCTAAGCAATCACAGACGCCTGCAAGACAGGTGGGAACGCCCAAGCTTTAACCTAATCCTTAAACTGCCACCTGAAGCGTCACGGCATCGGTAGCTTCACTGGAGGTCAGGGAAGCGTTTTCAGGCACAATTCTCCCCTGTGAGGGACCCAAACCCCCTGGGCTCTCAGCTGGGCAGTTTCTACCCCTCACATCCTCCGCAGATGTGGTTGCATCCTCTCGGATAGTAGTCAGGAAATCTTGCTTCCTCTCCCACTCCCTGTTTCCGAGACCACGCAACTCCAGTTCCTCACAAGTCACCTCGTCCCGCATCGCGAAATCCTCCCTGCTTTTCCTCCCGCCCCCCTCTGGCGTGTCCACACCGCTCTCCTGAAGGTGTGACCCAACTGAAGGCCCCCCAGGAGGGGTCCTGGGGGTAGCAGCTGGAGCGGAGCAGGGCCCACTTGTCGGGCCAGGAGCACCCGCGCTCGCAGGCGGCCCCCGCAGCCCTCCTCCGCAGCCAGCCCCGGAGGGCCCGGTTCCCCTTCCTCTCCCCCGGCAGACCGCTGACACGCACGGCCGTGGGCTGAGGGGAAAGCGCTGGGGCAGGGAGGAGCCGTTCCTCCTCGGGCACCGTGGAGCCGGGGTTTGGTCAAGAGAAGGTCGCCTCCTGCGCACACACCTCTGGCTGCGGTCGGCGGCGCCGGTTCTGTTCCTTGAAGTAACGTGCTGATATTCAGAGATATTCCACCCGATGAGCGGTGCTGCACCCATCTCACCGTTTGCGGAGGTTTCCCTGTGCAGATGACAGCTCATTTCTGACGTTTCTGAGAAAAACTACTACAAGATCTGCAGAAGTGGACAGCGGGAACCTCGTACCGCGTCCCACGGTGCCTCAAGGGACGCGGCCTCTGAGGTCCTGGCAGCGAAGGCCAATGTAAAGAACCTACGGGCGTCACTAGAGTCTAGTCTTGGGTTTTAAGGATATTTTTTCACTTTAAAGGCCATGAATTGTGAATAAATGTTTTTGTAGTTTCAATAGACAATCAGCTTTTGGGGACAAGACCTCCTACAAGCTGGCAGTCCAATTGCTCCCTGAGGCAGCTCTGCTGGAGCTCCATGACCAGCTGCCCTGAGGTGCCGGCCCTCAGCCCAGAACCAAAGCCCTACACAAGCAAGAACCCCAAAATCTGCAGGGTTGTGCCGCACCCAGGGGCTTCGTCCGCTCCCCCGCTCTGCTGCCACAGCCACAGCGGTCGCACGTCCCGGGTGATCCAGGCTGGAGAGAGAAGCCAAAAAGCCCTGGAGGCCAGAAGAGAAAAGTACAACGTGATGGGAACAGGCAACATTTTGTCACAATAACGAATTTCCAGAAGTGAGCGCCACACTTGGTGGGAGGCAGGAAGAAGATGCCAGGCCCCCTCTGCCAACCAGAACCACCGCCAGGACATGGGGCCAGCCCCAGGCCCCTGCCCCTGCCCGCTGCTGCCTGCCAGGGGCACTTCGCTTCGCTTCAGGCCCCCGGCTGCAGCTGGAGCTCGGGGGAAAAAGCTTTTTGCATCTCACCGCCATCTCCTGGGAAATGACAACCACACGTGAAAACAGCAGGTTTTACACAGCTGGTTTTCGCACGGATCACTGCACAGACCGAGGCCTGCGCTTCTCGCTGAAGCGCCTGCTATTTTTTTGCCTTTTTAAGGTAAAGATGAAGCAAGGCGGCACGTCCGTGCCCCGCACGGGGCACATGCCTGCTGGAGGCTCTCCTGCCTCCCCCCTGTGAGTGCAGAGCCTCCTCCCTCTCACCTGAATTGTGGGAAACACCAGGAAGCCTGACAGAGCTGTGTGTGTGTGTTTATCCCCGGATGGCACGAAGGGAAGAAGTGAGTCAGATGCATGTCTCTACTGTTCAGAGAAAATGAAATCCTCCTCCCTTTATTGCACAACCCCTGATAGCAGTTGCATCTGTCACGTTCCCTGTGCATGCACCTTGCTGGAGGCCAGCGGCTGCCGAGGAGAGGGCAACGTTTACTGGGATACGTATGGGAACGCCGTGTGATGGAGTAGGCACAGAATCAGCAGCAGATCTCTGGCTCGGAGGCTGCAGGTCAGGATTCCCCTCCTCTGTGGGACGCGCTGGGTTGGCGCTTTGCGGTGACCTGTGGCAGGGAGGCGCGCCCTTCTCAGACAGTTGTGTTCGCTTACCAGATTAAGGATGATTAATGGTACCAGGTGGTTCCTGCTACATCTTCATCAAGCAGGCAGTCAGCAGCGCTCCTGCACACACCGTGGAACTGGAGCCTTTTTTTTTTTTTTTTTTCCCCCGCAGCCGGAGGATGCCATGCCCAAAATATCAGCAGTCGAAGTCTGAAGTGTCAGAAACCGGAGAGCGTTCCCGTGAGGCCGCGGGGGCGGCAGTGCCCCTCTGCCGGGGGAGGGATGACTTGGCTCTGCGATTTCCAGACCCACCTCTGCCCCCAGAGCTGAGCAAGGACGAGCGCGATCCTTGCCTGCAAGGCCCCTTCGGAGCAGCTTCCAGGGCACCCAGGCAAGCGTGAGAACAAGCAGAACCACCCCCCTTGGAGGGGGGACAAACCACCAGCAGCCTGTGACCACGCAGTATTTTGCATCATTTATTTAAATACCTATATTTATGCATTTACAAATTTTCATAGCTCTGTCTGTAGCTTTTTTTTTCTTTTTTTTTTTTGTTGACAGTATTGCAGAGAAGTTAGCTTTTGTAAAATGAGGTCCATGTATAAAACTATGCAACAGGTTGAAGAAAAAAAAGAAGTTCCTCTCATACTTTCTAGAATCAGAAACCAAAGAAAGTGACCAAATGGAGGGGGAGAGGGGAAGAAAGGGGTGGGACAAAACAACCTCACAACAAGTGGCTCTCTCACAAGTATTACCTATGTCAGTGCTCAGCTACAGTCCTAACGGGATAGTTCACGTTTCAGGTGGTGCAATGCCTGTTTGCTGAAGCTTTAGCAGGCACAGAGGTCTCGAACGAAGAAACGAAAGGAAAGGATCCTCCACTGAGGAATGCAAAGCCTGGGCAGCCTCGTTATAGGTCTCAGGTGTCATGGCACAGAATGCCTGTAAGAGACTGCACCGACTCACCAGTAGTGCATACTCATCCTAAACTTCATTTTGCATAAAAAGTTCCCTTTAAGAAATCTTAGCATTTAAAAAAAAAATTGGTATCTGAGCTCTTCTAGCCTCAGTACTTTGAAGAAATGACTTGAAAAAATACCTCCTGTTTTCCTCCTCTGGAAGCTTCAAAGTAAGGTTTTGGTTTAACTGGCATCAATTTAACAGCTCGTGGGTTCCCAGCGTTATCTCTGGGAGGAAGAGGCAACAGATATGGCATTGCAAGATATTTACACACATGGTACAAAAATGTCCAAGGGTATGAAAAATCACCAGTAACACAATTTTGCAGCAGCCTCATTTACACCTGCAATTTTATACCATTTATTACATTGTACTAACACACCAGATTCAAAGATGTGCACTCCCTTTAGGACATTCAGGAGTTACAAATATATTGTGATTGCATAATTCATATTGCACAATTGTATAAAAACATAAATACTAGCTATTCTATTTCTTTAAATACAAAATACATGTCACATAGTCAAATGTTCTTTTCAAGTGCAATTCAGGTGCTCTCTTTAGTCCTTCCAATAAAAAGGCAATTTTGATAGTTTTGGCACAGGTTTCCCCTCCTTCGTGTGCCAACAGTCCTAATTACAATACGGATGCCCCAAACTGTATATCGTAGCAGTCATATACATACAGTATAAAAACAGGGTATTTACAAAATGAACCAAACATACACAGAAGCAGCCTCAGTGGTTGGATCTGAACTCGTTTAGCATTATTCACGTCCTTGCGAGAGGGAGAAGCGACCCTTCTGACTTACGCTGGTTGCTGTGGGTTCACATTCATGGGAGGAGGGTGTCCTAGGAGACCGATGCGCTGTTTCTGCTTCCTCTGTTCGGTCATCTGGAAAATTAAAAAAGTTTGCTCATTAGGCCTAGACGCTTCCTGTGCGTCAGCACGCAGAGCGCCCCAGCGCCGCGCTTTGTGGTCGGGGTTCAGGCTGAGCTCCACGTTCTGCAAGTAACGCTCTGCTGCCCGCGGTGCCAAGGGCCAGCGGGTGAAACAGGCGACTGCGAACCCTCCTGGGAGCTCACGGGGAGACCTGAGACCCGCTGCTGTCACCGCCTCGCAGTGTCACACGTGTCCCCAGCCCTGCGTTTCACACACCTGAACGCGTGTCCCCAGCCCCGCGTTTCAGAGGCAGCGAGGGCTCAGGTGTGAGCCCCTTGTGGGAAAAGGACTCGGTCACAACAGGCAGCTCCGGGCAGCCTCTGAAAGCTCTTGGTGTGCCACAGGCACCGCGCACGCCGTTAGGCCTGGCACCTAAACGGGCTGCATGCGTGTAATTACCCTCGCTTATTCACTGGGGAAAGGACTGAAATCTGACATTCATCCTGAAACCATAATTAAAGGCGATTACAGCGTGGTGCCTTGCTCAACGCCTGACCAAAGGGGAGGCAGAACTGTTATATTCTGTTACTTTTTAAGAAAAATCGCCGCGCTCTCACAAGGCGAGGTCGCACCTCGCGTTCTCTGACACGTACTTCTGGAAGTCTGCTTTCACAAACAGCTCCCGAGGCTTCGCAGGAGCAGGCGAGTGGAAGAGAGGGGTCTGCAGGCGTGCTGCTCTCCTGCCGGGCCAGCTGGGACTTCTCCAACGTAACCCCACAGGTTGGCAGCACAAGGAGGCAGCGAGGCCTTCGTTTTAAAGGTGCCTGTTTACATTAATTAGTTTCCCTGAGCTTGGCAGGGGAGCTGCCAGCTGCCGGGGGGCTGTGAGCAGCGCCGAAAGGATGAAACAACACAACCAAGCCACGGGGCACGCAGTTCAGCCCAGTCCTGCTGGGCTCCCCGATAACCGCGTGTGATGACGTAGGTGCGCTCTGCCCAGTTCCAAAGGTTACCTCTGAGTTGGAATCGGCTCCAGCGCCGCCAGCACCGCATGTGCCAGCTGCATGGCAGGACAGCGGCCGCACACGCACGGCGTGCCACGCCGCCTGCGGCGCTCGCCTCCCCTGCTGCGTGCCCGGCACCTGCACGGGCAGGGTGCGGGACGGGGGCAAGGCCCGGCTGGTGCCCGGGGCCGGCTCCAAAGACATGGACATCTCCTGCGGTGCCTCACTTACCGAGATAGGAAGAGGGCACTGGAAAGGACTCCTGAGTGATTGCAGCCAAGCCCCTGCTGCTGCCGACAGCTGGGTGTGAGCCGCTTGCACAGAACTAACACGAAGGAGCTGGTAGCGCCTCGCGGTGCCTTACTCCCGTTTCAGAGAGCAGGCACGGCGCATGTCAGCTCTAAACGCTGTCTGCAGAAACCTAACGGGCTTGAACAGCGCGTGAATGAGAGGCTTGCCCGTTATTTGCAAGAAATAAATACAAATAGAAGCTCCCTGAGCTGGTTCATTTTCCTGGGGACAGTTCCTAACCGGGAGGAGGGCCGCACCAGGTTTGTCACATAACTGGAGCATCGGGCAACCAAAGCAGGGTTCTCTCACTAACGGTACTCAGGGGAATTCCTAAAAGCTATCACAACATTAATGAAGCTGGTTTCCTCTTTTGCTTTTACAGTCAAATAGCTCTTTAAAAGCTAAATCCTTCATTCTTATTTTCACAAAGAGCAAGAAGGTTTTTTTTAGTGCTTGGGCAGCCAAGAGCTGCAAAGCTTTAGAAATAAATGCGTTCGGATCCAAAGCTGGCTTCAGTCGATGGAAAGACTCCCGTTGACTGCAGACCACTTTGAGTCAGACCCTTCAACAGGAAGACAGAAGACACATGTTTCAAGATAATTGTTTCCAGGCAAAAGAGCAAAAACACTACCCGGCAAGTATTAGAGCCCAAACAAAAGAGCAACTGCCTCCATCCGCTGCCCTCAAAACCAACTGGAGCATGGGGGTCCGTGGCACGGCGTCTGAAAACTAATTACAGGCAAGAGCGGCAAGATTTCCTGCTCTCAGTCTGACACTAATCCCTCCCTGAGCTCCGCGAGGCGCTGGGGAAGGCCCCGCTCATCAGAAGAGCAGAGCGTGATCGGAAGTCAGAGCGCCGGGGCTGCGTCGGTGCCGTCCTCCCGAGCTGTCCCCACGAGGACGACTGGTCTGCGCAGGAAGCGGGCATCGGGTTAGCACTGAAGGGAGCCGTGCCAACCGTTGCACAGTAGGTAGATCCACTCCCTAACTGAGATAACGAACCAAATTCGTTGGCCATTTCTGCCCCCACTGACTGCCCCGGGATACTGTCGTGCGCAGCTCCACAATGCACGTCATGCAGTGCAGCTCTCTCCCTCCATCCACCCAGCTAACCGAACCATCTGCCTTCGGTTATTAATCCCTGAAGAGAAGCAGCTCGTCACCGTGCTGCCACAAACAGTCCTTTTGCTCCCAGCTAGGCTGCAGTCCCTACAGACGACACGAAGGAAGGCACTGCTGCCTGCCGGGCTGCTGCAGGGCCATCGCTGGGTTTGGGCAGGGCGCGATCCCAGCACTGCCCTCGCTCCTCAGCAAAACCAAGGGACTCCCGGGACAGCGCCGTCTGTGCCATCAAAAGCTCCTACTGGCCGCTTGTTCTGACCCTAAGAAAGCATTTAGCTGGGGGTACTCACTGACCTCCTCCTGAGGGAAATTTTTGGCGAGTGTGAAGCCAACACAAGGGCACAGACAGGGCAGGGAGAAGCGGTCACTGCGTCCCTTTGGGGACACAGGGGGTCTGCTCTCCTTTCTTAAAATCTGTACGTGCTGTACGGGTGAGTATATCCTCCAGTGCTTCTCTGTAGAGCAGTACGACAGCGATCACAGCAACCCAGCTGAGACCTTTCTCCACCCAGAGCTCTTGTTTTTGGAGGGTTCTACCCTGTGCTGGCTGCCAGCGGAACGTCAGGTACAAGGAGTTACAAACCGCGGTGCAGCTAATTCACAGATGTTGTCTCTGATCAGCTCTTACTTCAGCTTCACATTCTCTTAAATAATCCTTTGCGAACCTCTCCCAGAAAGAACAATGTTTACCCAAGAAGTACAACTTCAAAACACTTCAAGCCATTGATCTCTGGTACATGCAGGAAGGAGCTGGACAGAACCAAAAGTTAAGGCATCTCCCCAAGCTCCCATTGCACCAAGAGCTGCTGCACTGAAGAACTACCGGCGGTCTGTCCAGGGTTCTCGTGTTAAGCAGAAGCAATACAGGCAATGCAAAATAGCCCTGTGGGTAGATTTGAGCCTGTGCTGTAGATTTGAGCCTAGCAGTAGCAGGTTCTTATCTGCACGAGCAGCGTGGCTGTAGCACGGAGCAGACCACTGCAAGCTAACCACTCAAGAATTTCTCCAGTTTCTCAGTGGGTTTTGAGGTCTGTGCAGCAGCACGACGCTTTTCTCAATATCCTCTGCCTTACAGGATCATGCTACGGTCTGGGGTTAAAAGGTGTATCAACAACAGGAACATAAACAAAAATGTAGACATGCAGGCGACCTGCACCGGTGAAAACTGACTACAATTAATGTCAGCTTTGAATTTTAAATGCAATTTCTTCCTTTCAGGAAGGGACCACTTTAGGCTACGCTGCTTCTCTTAGCGCTGCCAGGCAGGTGTGCTGTGGTACTGGGGTTTTTGGTTTGTGTTCACTGCTTTCCTGAACACCAGTTACTTTAGAGAAGTGCTGCACAGGGCTCGCAGAGTCCGTGGAGCTGCAAAAGGCCACGGGTAAGAGAGGGGTGCAGGAGCTCTGAGCTGCCCACACGTGTGTGCACCTGCACGCCCGCCGTCGCGTCTCCCTTACCTGGTCTTTGAGCTCCGACAGCTGGCCAGAGAGGTTGGTCACCAGCTTCATGGTGGACTCCAGCTTCTCCTGCAGGTTCCTCAGCTCATTCTGCTCTCCTTCCGAGTCGCTGCTGACCAGAGACATGGCACGCATGCGGGGGAACCAGTCGAGGTTTCGCTCCTGAGGATCAGGCACAGGTTGGTCATTAGTGCTCGCCCCGGGAACGCCTGCACCCGGCGGTGGGAGCACAGTGCCACGCCGGGGCCCTGCTCAGGGACACGAGCCCTGCGGCGCTTCCATCTTACTGGGGAGTTTGCAAAACTGCCCACTAGAGGCCACGAGGCACTTCAGGTGCACCTGCTGAAAACACAGACTTCTCGTTGGCTTTTCCTTTCCAGCAGCTCCTCACCCCCAGCCATTTCTTTCCCAGATACGCTTCAGTGTGAGACGTGAACGTCGGACCAATAAACCAACCACACTCGATGTCAGCACAGGCACTTTCCAGCGCTAGAAACTGCTGCCACCTTACAGTTTTCTATCTCACGGTTGTTGAAATTTTGTGCTGATGCAGTTGGTTTTTCTACTCGGGTCAAGCAAAGCTTGGCTGTGCTTTCTGCTGAAGGGAACCGTGTTCTACCTCAAAACGCTTCTATAGTTGGAATACCTTCTTAATGAAAAAGGAAAAAAATCCGTCCCGCGACCAGATGTTTCAATATAAAACGCGGGGACAGATTAAACGGCAACGTATTGCTCATAACCAGTTTCACTCAGAGATAAAGTCTCTGGTGCTCCAAGTTCAAGGTATGGTCAGGAGCTTAGCGGACAGAGGCTTGGTTTTATTAATATGTACACAGAGGCTCACACATACCCTCACTTACACGCCGGTGACGTTAAAAATAAAAGCAGGAACGGAATAGAAAGCCACAAGAGAGGCGGAGGGGCGCGTACCGCATCTCGACACCTAAAGCTTCGCGCTGGTTTCCTATCTAGTCTGGTTCCCCTCCCACACTGGAGATGCTCTCTAAAATGGAAGTGAAGGCAACACAGGACGAGAGGAGGATGTGTGCTCTCACAGGTGACGTTTAGCAGCTGTTCCTGTTTCAGACAGAGCAGATGAGCTGCCGACAGCCCACTGGCCGAGCGGCATCCCAAACCAAAGGCCGCTCGGCACCACCCGTTAACAGCGCCCAAAGCTCCCCCTGCTTCCGCAGGCCAGGCTGGGCACTTTCTGAGAACTACAGCTTATTTTTATGGCGCTGTGAACTCGCCTTGGATTTTTGCCATCGCCTGCCTAAACCTCTAACTCAAACCCACTCCCCCAGCCCTCTGCCCCCCCGGCGTGCTCAGTCTTTTCCAGGAGCATCCACGGTGCTGAAACGAGGGCTGCGCACCTCTACGGAGAGTCACAGTCACGGCCTTTCTGCAGTTCAGATCTCTTGCCAAGAATCATCATCTTAAATTAGTTGCTTCTGATCTGCTCCGAGTTTACTACTGCAGAGATTAAAAGGCATAAATTAGGCCCTTTCCCATGCAGTGCAACACAGGATTCCCACATGATGCTAAACTGCCAGAAAGGCTTTTCTCCTGATCTCTGCTTGCAGGGCAGATGGTTTCTGCTAATAAAGGAAAAAATATATATACAAAAAACATGCCTTTATCCAGACAAGTGCCAAAATATTTTGGACTTCAGGGAAAGACAGGCCCACAGCTAAGATGTAAGAGCCGGAACGGGCAGCAGTTCACTGCGTGCTTCCAGCTGGAGTAAAACACCGGGTGAGGGACGAGCGGGCAGCCCTGCCGCTTGTGCTCACGTCCAGCCCCTCTTCCCTAAACTGGGCCGGGGAATTGACTCAAAAATTGCTGTTCCCCTCCTCTGCTGTCCTCAAGGCTAAACGTTTTCAAGGACGGAGCAAATTGGACTAAAATGCAGTTTATACTCATGGGTTCGCCTGTACCCCAGGTCCGTGTCCTGAAGCTTGCAGGCAGACCCAAGAGCAGCACCCAGCGGCTGTGCCCACCCCTGCCCGGCCCTTACTCGCCGTGGCAATATTTTCTTACCCTTGCTCCCCAAGGGGTGAGCGTTCCCTGCCCACAGCGCTCCCAGGCCCTCATCCGTACGTCCCGCTCATGGAGCAGGACCCGGGGCCACCACCTTTTCCCTACCTGTGATCTTTTGTTAACAAACACGCCGAACCTTTTCTACTTTGTGGTACGAGCAGAGGCTGGGGCTGCTGCTGCAGTTCCGTGCTTACTGGCTTTCTGAAAGCCCCGGCTCTTGAAGTCACTTGCAAATGGGAAATCTCGGCTTTCACTGCAGCAAACCAACAAAGCGCCTCTCTAGTTCTCATGGCTATGGTGAAGCATTAAAATAAAAGTGATCCACGTGAACTCCACGAGCTGAGAAAGGAGAAGGCTGACGAAAAGGCGACCAGACCGATGGCTTCCTATCGGCCTCCTAAGGTGGGAGGGCAGGAACGGCAGCTGGGACAGGGCACACTGCCCCGCACCTGGTCTGCCTGCCCGAGAGTGAACCCGGGCACCTGGGGATCTCCTGTGCAGGCGGGGACAGGGCGAGGGGAACACCTGCGAGGCCCTGCCAGCCGTTCCCCTGGCCTGGGCGACCTCCAGCCCCTTCTCCCATCCGCCCCCCGCTCCGCAGAAAGAAGCCCAGGAGCCTGGGCGCACCTTGCTGAGGTGCTGGATTCTGCCCCAACGCCCGTCCCTGGGTGCTGGGGGGGCTTTTAAATAATTAATAACGATGCCTTCGGCGGAGATGGTGGAAACGGAGCCAAGCGGGAATGTGAAAAGGTCGCTTGCTGGGGGGCCCGCGGGGCCGGTGTGCGCAGCCAGCCCAGCTCCCCGGCCCCGCGCCTCCCAGCAGCGCTCGGTCTGCGGAGAGATGCTATTCAAGGTTGAATAAAAGATTTATATCTTGATGATCTAGTTTCTGCTGAACTTTATCTGAGCACCAGGGTGCCTTTAAAGATACAGCCTGACATCCTTCACTCGAGGTTTGGTAGGTTTTGTTGTGTTGTGTTTTTTTTTTTTTAAAGGCACCAGGCGAGCCATAAAGCCCAGGCCTCCATCCCGGTCCCCTGCCTGTCCTCCGGGCTGCCGCACGCCCTCGGCGGCTGCTGGCACCTCGCATACCAACGCAGTTATGCACCGTCTGCTGTGGTCCTCCTGCAAGCCGAGGCACCGTGATCCTGGTGTGCAGTCAGCTCCCTCTTCCCGTCACAGTCGCAGCTTCCTCTGTTTGAGCAGACGAACTGCCTACAGCCACTGACGGAAGCTGGCTAACCACAAGCGCTGGGTTTCGGGTTAGCTCTTTTCTAGGTAAAGTTGGAAAAGTCCCTCTTGTAAAGCAAATATCATTAAATCTCAGACATGGGGGCGATGCTGACCAGTCTCTTAAAAAGTCCACGATTGGAAATTTAAAAAAGAGGAAGCTGCGTTGCATGATGCAGATGCAATTCATTCTGAGAAGTGCCCGCTCTTCCCTGCTTCTGCCGAAGAGTTTATTCTAAGAAAGGTTCCCGAGGCGACCTCAGCGCGGAACGTGCCAGGAGCTGCATTAGCTCCCCGGGCACGAGGCGGCCGCTAACGGCGCAGCCGGGCTCAGCCTCGCCGCCGGCCCCGAGGAAGTCGCCGCTCCTATTCTGGGCCTCCGTTCTGTCAGCTACTGCCCTGCCTAATATTTATAGGGTGCTGAAAGGCTGATTCGGTGCTCGTCAAAAAATAAATCCCGATAGCCGGCGCAGCAACGCCACTGCTTAGTCAGGGGAGGGGATGGCAGCAGGTTTCAATTTGTCACGTGTCATTAAAAATCCCACACCTAATGAACAGCTCTGGGAAGTGTTTTGAAACTGAAAAGCTCTGTGCAATTTGTCGTCGTTTTGTTTGTGGCAAGATGCAGCTCCTTGTGCTTCTGGGAAAAAGCCCCACGTCAGGCTCGCTCTCTCTTCTGCCAAGGGCTTTCCATCACCTCTTCCACACCAATCGACTTCTCCCCTCTTCACAAAGAACTTGACGGTGCCCCCACTTCACACTAAGAATAGTTTCAAGCCCCACCCATGTCTTTAAATTGGCTAACGATATAAAAAAAATCGATCTCCTTTTTCACCGTTGTCATAGGTTAAGTACAGAAGTGGCTTCTGCACTGGTGCAGAGCCCGGCAGCAGCAGGGAACCTGGAGGGCAGACAGCTTCCAAAGGTGGAAGATGGCATCTGTATAGGCCCGATCCCACCATCCGTCCCAGCAACAGCTCTGCTGACGTGACTCACTGGAGCTGGACGTTTATCACAAGCAGGGTTACCTCACCAAACGCCACCAGGTCGACGTGGCTGAGGCGGGTGGCCCTGGTGGGAGCTCCCGGAGGAGACCTCGCTCCTTCCGAGCGGACAGTGCCACCTCTTTGCTGCAACCTACTTCTGGTTGTTTGGATCTAGATTTTAACTAAAGTAGGACGTATTACATCACGAGCCGTTGGGCAGGACAAAACAATTAAACATGCAAAGCCTGAGCAAACAGCTGCCGGCGGCTGCAGCGACCCACCTACTCTTGCTCAATGTGTCCGGTAAGGGCCTGGGTGGCCTCCGGAGCACCCGCGGCACAGGGTCAGGGCCTCGGGGGCACTTGTGGGCTGGAGGAAGCTGCGGCAATGACTCAGGGGACGGCCATCTCCTCACCGCGTGCGGCTCAGGCTGCAGACAGAACAGTTTGTTTTGCCCCCAGCGCTCCCCTGTCCCTGCCTCCGGGCTCCAGCAGCAAGGACAGCGCAGGCGCGTACCCTGCGGGCGTCGGGACCTGTCCCTCTTTGAGCACCTTATGCACGCAGGGAACTGCGCTGCAGCCTGCGCTGATTCTGTCGCCCACCCAGACCCTTTTTCTGGCGCATGGAGACTCGCTGGGCCCAAGCCAAGCCCGAGGTGCCCCCAGGGCTGCAGAGCTGCTGCTTGCAGCCCAGACATCGGCAGGGTCTCACGCACCCGGCTGCCTGCTGGGAGGCACGAGGCCACCTCGGCACCAGGGGGTGACATGAGGAAGATGCTGGGGGCGAGGGGAAGGAAAGGAAAAAGTCCCAAATGCAAAAGGAAACTTTGCTGGGCGCTGTTGCAGAGGAGAGTGCTGCTGGAGCACGGCAAGGCTTACGCCTCTCCCTGCGCCGTGCCGAACAGGTGAGGAGGGAAGGAGGACAAGGAGGCCGCGACTGTGGCCGCTGCAGGGATGTTACATATTTAATCAGAGCACTCCCAAGGCCAGGCTCCTTCCCTCCAGGTACCACCCACCGCGCCTTTGTTCTCACAGGCTCCCTGCAGGGCACGGCCCTGCCCGGGTCACTGATCGGGAAAGACCGAGGCCCGGGAAGGCAGCGCAGGGTGTTCTCTGGTGAAGGCCGCAGGCACGCCTCGCACGCCCGGGAGGGACTGGCACACCGGCACCGTACAGGGAAGGCCGGCCTGACCGAGCCCTTCTCCTAATGCTGCCCGTTTGCACCTTGCCTCTTGTGTCCAGGGTGCAACAAGGACCTGGGCTAATGAAGCCCAGCGCTCCGGCCCGTGCCTGTGACGCAGAGTTTCCAGCAGCCAAGGGCCTCCTGCCAAGCACACCTCTTGGCTCTTCTCTGCCCCTGCTATTATTTATTATTTAACCCTGCAATTATGTTAGCTAACCCGGGAAGGGATCTCAAGATGCAGCTTGTTTGGAAGATACCACACCAAATTAAGCACAATCAGCCGCAGCGCTGACCTCCTCAGCCCTCCTGCTCCCCGGCCTGCGATCAGCGCCCAGCTCTGACGCGCTGGGTTCTTCGTCAGCAGCCCAACAACTATTCGCATGGGCTGCTCTCCTCCCTACCTGCACTCAGTCCGCGCAGCACAGGCAGGACACATCTTTTCTACGTGATTTTACCCCAAAATAAAGGATTCCCAGGCACAAACTACACACGGATATAACCAAGTCCCAACACTGAGTTTCTCAGACTAATTTCAGCCACACGTCTTTCACCAGTGCTGGAACTGGTAAGCCCCTTTGTGCCACTTGTTTTTGCTGCAGGGGCTTCAGTTCAGATCCAGTCCCAGCCACTTCCAGCTGAACCATATTCAGCCCGGGGCCTGGGGACAGAAACCTTTCAAAGCCATTATCAGGGAGAACCATGCATGTCATGAATCACACTCCTGCCACGTTGCAGAGCACGACAATCGTGGTTTAACTCCTTAAAGGAGGCTTCAAGTTGAATTTACCCTTCTGGAAGAACGCAATTCCAAAGCTTGAGACTAACGAAACCTTGCTGTTGCTTACTGGGAGGCAGCAGTTACAAGCTACACTGGATTCTTGGTAAGAAGAAACACTTGCCAACCATGGTACAGCACGGAGCTCAAGACAAAAAGAAGGAAGCCCAGCACTACATTTAAATGCCTAATTTCATACAAAGAGATTAATTCAAGCACAAAAGGAAATCCTAGCCTTCATTTTCATTCCAAATCCTTTTCACTCTATATCCTTTAAGGATATCTGCACCATCACTTCTATTTATAAATGGTTCATTTTCAGATGACAACACAATCCCATTTAAAGTTCAGGACTCAGCGCTCTAGATCTGGACATGTGAGCTTGGGCAATCCCTAACACCTCTGCCTCAGTGTTGTAACAGAGGTTAATGACATGGATCCTTCTTGGCACAACGCTACATTAAAAGTGTGTGGAACTTGCAAGAGCTAGTTAGGAAGTTTTGTGCTACGAACTTTTCCAAACAAGTCTATTTTTAATATGCATATCTGCGTGCATACAATCACTCAGCTCTTACCCACTCTGATCAAACACCGATGTGAAGGTGTATATGCAAATCCCTATTTTAGCGTATGCAAGAGTCGTGTATGCAAATATTTGCCCGTGCAAGCGACAGTACGCTGCAGCTGCAGCATGACAGCCTGTGAACGCACAGAAAGCTGATTTGTATTTGTGGTTCTCCATGTATCAAGCTTCAGAGAAGGATATATATATATATATTTTTAAGCATATTATAAATGCCTACAAACAGCTGTTTGGAGCAGAGCTTTGCCAGGACTCGGAAAACAGCTGTGCCAAAGGGGCAGATACAAGTGAGGCTGCTGCAGGAACTGAGGGCAAAAGCAGAAAACGGCAGAAGAAATTCTCAAGACTGAGAGGATGGGTAGATAAGACATTTAAATGAACTAATCTGTAGGGAGTTGCACCAAGTTCACATTAGTCATTTGGGTGTGGATGTCAATGTCTGGCCAACACGATAAGTGGATCCCCCCACCTCCTACACACATGGTATTATTCAGACATCACCTGATCTTCCCTGGTGACTACAAAGCAATACAGCAGCCGAACCATACGCCTTTGTTCCTGGGAAACGCGGGATGCGCTGGACTACCAGCTTTGCGGCACAATTAGCATACTTTCCAGATAAACACTTTTCAAAAGGCATCGATCTATCTTGAAGCCTCGCTATCTTAAGTGCACATCTGCAGTGATTTACCAGATGAGCAGAAGTCAGGTCATCGGAAGGGCTTTATAAACACTGGGAATTAAAGACCAGCTCTATTGCCACTAGAGGTTTCCCTCGCATCCTAGGGTACTTCTGCGATATTAAATAGGTATTACGAGACCCTTCAAGAACGCGTTTTGAGGGTGATCTGCTTCGTACCAAGCTTCTGCTTGCCATCTCCTGCAAACCATAAACTTATCAACCCTGGAAGCGCTGCTAAGAGCTGCAGGACAGCAGATGATTCACTGCAGCAGCGAGGGCGTGGAGGCAAGCTTAGCTTTACATCAAACAGCACCAGCCACCCCATCTTCCCCCTCGCATTTCTCCAGCAATTCCCCGCTAAGATTCCTAATCTCTCTCACACGCTTTCCGCGGCACTGCGGGCACGTGTTCACCTTCCTGATGAAAGTGAGCATTATCCCTATTTACGGGGGAGCGAGCTGGCGATGAATTCCAGGTCTGCTAATCAGAAAGGCCGACTTGTAGCTACACGAGCAATGCAGCATGGCTTCCCACGCTACAGTACACAAACAGAGCTCCACAACCAAACAGAAACTTTAATGAAAACAATCCCAGAATTACAAGCACAAACACAGGCCCACCTTGGTCTCACGGGACAGAAAAGTGTTATGGAAGGTAGAGTTACAAATCAGCACTGACACACGGTGCGTTCGATTCTGTCAGATCGCTGTGGTTTCTTTGGTATTTATTTTGAACATGCTTTCAGTGTTCAAAATGCTCCTTAAATTTGGCTTCCCAATTTAACTGGTGACTTCGTTCTGCACACTGCATTTTAACTTAGTTAGCTTCTACCCATGAAAAAATATAAAATTCACTAGATGATTGTAGTTAATCATTAATTTTCCTGGCTACGATTTATTTTTATACTGGGTCAGATTCCTGCAGGCTGCAAGACGAATTCTGTGGGCAAGATTCAGTTCTGCCATATCCAGTTCAGTGGACAGCCTCAAAACTGCCTCTCTATACACATTATTTTTAGACAAGAGAACATCAGAATTCAAGATCACTCTTAAGGCTTCTGAATATTCACTATTTGGCATAAGTGAAGTTGTCCAGGATTCTTTTGAGACCACAGTGCTTAAAATATCTCTAAAGCACTGTACAAGCAGCACTGGATGCACTCACCAGCTGATGGTGAATCCCATTTCAGTGTCCTAAATTCTGCTTTATTTAATGTGCTGTGGCATTGAAAAGATACAAATGCTAAATGGCAGAAGTATTTATTTTTTAAAAAATTTTAAAATTGCCAAAAGGCAGAAATCCAAGAGGTTTCTAAGGGTATTTGCTGGGAGTCGGAACAAAGGTGAAGCATACTTGAGGTGTATTCTGTAATCACAGTATGACTCGGAGCACATTATGCTTCCTACCCCCAGCTACTAAAAATGGGTATAGGTTTCAGCTGAACAATGGTACTGCATAACAGTCCAGGGAAAAAGACATGCCCCATCTATGTCAGTATCAAAGATGTTAGAGTGCCACCTTCAGTTTGAAAACGTGGGGAAAAGTCCCTTTTACACCTAACCACGAGCTAACTAGGTGTTCAGGGAGAATCTGGTAGCTGCAGACATTCAGCAGCCAGAGGTTCCCATTCACACCGTACTAACACAAAATAAGCCCTCACCCTCAACAGGTGAATCTGAATCTCTGGAATCGCTGGCATTTAAGGCTTTCCTTTTGCATGTCCTTCCAGATTTATGGGATAAAGACGGGTGGTTTGAGTAGAAGATGAACCAAAGTGTGCCATAAGTTACTCCTAGACACACTTTCAGCAGAAAAAAAGGGCTTTAGACTTTTACAGAAGTATTTAAAAGAGGTCTGACAAAGAAACAGATTCAGCAGGTTCTACATGGCGATTTTCTGGGGTGGAAAAGAACAAGCGAACATTTTTAATATTAAAGAACAATGGAAATAAATAGTTTGAGTTTCAGAGTCAACGGCCACACCAGCCCTGAGGAGCACGGCCACTGGAAAACGCTGCTGGGAACTGCGGCGTGAGGCCAGCCCCAGCCCCAGGTCCTGCAGCCGTGCCTGGGCTGAGCTGTGGCAGACCGCTCATGTGCAAAGCAAATTTACTTCCCATTCCTACAGCTTGTACAGCTACACTGTGCTTTCAACAGCATCACACCGAGACCCTGAGAACCCTCAGTTCTCAATTTAAAACTGGTTCCTGAAATGCAAAAAGCAACAACTACAAGACACGCTCAAAACCCCTACCTGGGACACGCAGCTGTACAAAATTCCAGCTGCATGAGACACTCGGTCTGTGCATATGCATGTTCCCATTCACCACACAGCAACTACCCGCTGCCGATACTTCTGCGAATGGGAATCCTAGGAAAGTTCTCTATTTTTTGTGCTTACTGCAATCACATTCAAAGACTGAGTTTTTGGTTCCTACCTAAGTTAAGCTTTTAATCTGAAATAATTATTTGTTTATAAAATGCTAGCCAGTTTGAACATTTTTTTTTAACTAGCTTGAACACAACACACAAAACATTATTTTACGAGCAGAAACATTTTAAAGAGTGCAATGCTTCCCCCCAGAGTAATGCCCGCTGCAGGGGGATAAATAAAGGGAGCAATATAATCGAGGCAGCAGTGATGTACTTAGTTATCTCACTGTGCTAATCCTCTGTCAGGTGACTGCTCACAAGATTTCTTTAAGCCCTCATTACAGAGGCAGAAATCCAGAACTAGGACACACACTTTAGTGACCCCAAAGTAACACGTCTAACCTCTAAGAAATCTTGGTGAGATTTACATTCTGACCAGACCAAGATAAATCACCCACTTCATGGAAGGTTGCACCTCCACAGCAAAAACTGCAGAGATAAATCAGACAAGTATTCTGCTTTTAGTTGTTGGAAGGCAAATAAACAACAACGTTATAAACCAGAAACAGCCAGAAGACGCACAAATTAGTAATTCGGGTTTAGGATCTAATTCCAGGAGCACTGAACCTGCCACTTGGCAGAGATGAGGCTTTTAATTCTCTCATTAAAAGGCATTACAATTGAGCAGATATTAATTTTAGTTTCTTACAATAGTAAGCTAAAATCATACGATCATATGACAGCAAATCTTACAAGTCTTTTAAAGACATTTATACTGGGACAGGTTAAAAACTGTTTATTATACTTCAGGCACTTCCACCAACGTGAAAATATTCTTTTGAATAGCAGTACGTGAATTTTGGAAACAATAGCTTCTCTTTATCCATCTGAAACCACGGCGACCACCTAGCTGTCACCGCTCACTGCCACCTACCCTGGCACACACTCGTGAGTGTTCCAGCTGCTGCGAAGCTGCAGCCACGAAGCGGCACATCGCTGTGCTGCAGCACACGTAGCCTCCCACAGGCGACCCTGCCTGCACCATCCATCTGTAGCACGTTGCAATGTGGTGCCATCAACGCGTTATCTGTTATCACGTTACCTCACCAAGCACCTAGTACTTATCTTTAGAAGACACTTTGAAAAGGAAAGGCATTGGATTAAGCCTATTATTGTAAGAAGAATCTTACTCCAAGTCTTTGCTTATGAAGTAAAATAGAGAAATAGAGAATACTCAAAACTCACCTTGATCATTTCTGCCACATAACTTTCTGGTCCTGTATATTCTGTTGAATCTTTTACTTTCACTAATACAATAAAGCACAAATAATGCCACATGTTGTGCTCTTCTTTAATATGCTCTTCAAACGTGACTGTCTTGTTATCAAACTTATCTCTTTCCAAACCTACAAGAGTGACACATTTATAACTCTTAGTATTTACAAACTGGGACTAAGAAAATGAGCTCTGAGAACAAAATTTCTACAGGCTGCTGCAGATCTTAACAGTCACAAGCATTCCTAATAATAGGCATAATAGGTATAAACTCTCTAACAAACAGCCACCAAACAGCAGGAAGAGGGAGAGAGGAGAGGAGGCATTACAAGTGCTGGTCACAGAAAACTTTTGGTTAAAAAAATGGTAGCTACCTTTTATGTAAACAGCTGAATTTCATAACACATCTCCTATTTTTAGGCAAAATGATACCAAATGCAACATTTGCTTTGCAGCAAACTTCCAAAGGTTACTTCTGTCAGTCTACGTGTTATGCAACTTCTGCACTACCATGTCAGTTAATTGCACTGGCCTCAATGGCTCAGCAGCTTAATTCCAAATCTACTGTGAGAAACTTTCTCAGACACTACTTAACACTGCACCCTTGAAAAATGACTGTTTATAAAATCTCTCCTATTCCAACACAAAATTATTTGAAGAACAGGAGAAGCAGAAACTAAAGATTTAAGGAAAAGGCAGTATAAAAATACATTCCCCATCTCTTCCTGCCAAGTTTCTATGCATGTGGAACCTAACTCTGTATTAAGTGTGTTTCTACACTTACCACAAATAAAGCAAGTTGTTTTTAAAATTTCTTCTTTCTTCTGTTTTTCACTCCTTAAATCAGCAAAAGTGTCAATGATCACACCAAAAATCAGGTTAAGGACAATAATGATGACCATGAAGAAGAATAACAGATCATATATCACTCTAGCAGCAAAGAGAGGTTCCTGCAAGATACATATTTTAATTATTAACAACCCAAATCCATGTCCATCTAACCCTTCCAACACTTTTCTTGCAGTTCAGCAATGAGTATGCAGCCCCACAACTCCTCCCTTTAGAGTCTCCATTTCTGATGTTCTCCAATGATAACTTAGAACTCAAACATTAAGTGAAACTAAAATGCAAGATTACTGAAAAGAAGCCGAATTAGTCAGCTCATGGTACGCAGTCACTGGCCTTGCTTTCTGCTTACCATGTACAAGTCTTTGCTCTTCCCTCTCACACAATGAATTTTCTCTCTCCTCACCTGCTCACTGCAAGCCAATCCAAATTATATCCTTATATTAATCTGCCTCTGTATCAATGTAGTACTAGCGTTAATTATAAAATCTTTTACTGGAATATCACAGGATTTGTCTATCTTAAAAAACAAGTATGTTGCTTTGAATGAAACAGGATGCAAAGTTGGACTTTGCAGTGCCCATGTCATGTTTATTGCCTAACCCCCATTTTCAGAACCACCCTAGCCAGTTGGATGCCAAATGTTTGCTGGGAATTATATAGCCTTTAAACCATTTTAAGCTGAAAATAAGGCTAAGTATTGGATAACACCTTGAAATTGCAGACCATATACTTAACTCCTGTTATCTGCTGGGAACAAAGCAGACAGACACAACACTGCTAAAAGAGGGCAAAATGAGGCTGAAAAGAACCCTCTTTCCTTTCCCCTGCTACATGGTGCAAAGCATCCACTCTGACCAAGACTGCCCCTTTGTCTCTAATACGATTCTGGGGAATGACCAGTGAGAGGCAAGCCTGAGGCCCTGATAGGTGCAATTAGCTACTGAAACAGCTATGTGGGCAGCTTTGGGTATTGTGAAAAATTCCTGCTGTTTTTGACCAGTCTTTGCTCTGCAAGGATGGCTCCAAACAATGCCCCTCCTTTCCCCACAGTCCCAGCTCCAAGCCATCTTGGTCCCTGTCCTCTCATCCCATTCCCTGTTTTATACATCTTACCTTTCTCAGTAAAGTTCCCGAAAGCAACTCAAGCCACTCGCATAGTCTCAGCCACCACACCACTTTCATTCTGCTACCTAACGTAATCCTTTGCTAGCTTGTCCCTTTCTTACTTTTTCAGATGCTGAACTCCCAGTGCACAAACTGCTGGCTACACCATTTCTATTCATTTGGGCCTCGTTCTGGGTACCCTTATGCTGAGAAAGGTCTCATGTACGGAGAAAAAAAGATCATGGTTCAAAGCTTGTTTGATTTGGTGCTACTGAAATCTGACTATTACACAGAGAGAAAGCGTGGTCCCTTCTAGTTCGCAAGGTCTACATCTGTTTCAAGAATACATACACATTTTCCCCAGCAGAACTAGATCCCCAGCCCTCCACGGTTATCACTTTTCCACCCCCACTCAGTGATAATTTACCTCTTTGGATGGTTTCCTGAGCACATCACCTACTCCACCCCCACTCCTGAGCCCATGACTCAGTACAGTAACAATGCACATCAGTAACGTCTCGCACGTATGCTCTTTATTCTCTTCCTCCATTTCTTCAGCAATCACTTCTGTTAACACAGCAAGCAAAGACACGTTTAGAAGGCAAGAAGATCAGTTTTAAATCATTCTCTCCATCCTTTGCTGGCTACGCTCTCACGCCCCTTTGCAAAAACGGGTGATTTCCAGCCAGCACTGCAAACGCTACGAGCAGACCATCAGAGCAGGTCTCCTGCTCAGGTGGCTCCAGCCTGCCCTCCTCTCCTCACCAGCAGAGTTTCCTTTTGTGCTTTAACTGCTGTCTTTGACTTGGTTAAATATCTCTTTCCATTTCTGTTAGTATGCATAGCTTTGGATCACCAGATGCCTGTTTATACAGAATCATAGCTTTTTGACAGCTCAGAGGACAAAGTGTTGCCTCTTACACTCTCCCTTGGTGCCTAACAGATTGCACAGCCTTTGGGCTGTACTCAAAATGGCAACTTCAACTCTTATTTTTCAAATGGCTAAAATATCACTGCTTATGGAAACAGCATTTTTCTAAAAAAGTAGCACTATTTTTTATGACCCTCTCTCCATTTGGCTGAAGCCTCCAACTTCACTGTTGCAGTTCCAGGACTGTGAGAATTAATTACCTAATTTCATCTACTTTCCCTGTACCTATTAAAAGTCTCATGACTTACATTTCATCATAAAAATGCTCATGAGTGGATCCCACCTTCCCACGGCAAGCCTTAGGTGGGTCTAAATCCCTGAGAAATCCAGAAATACCCCAAACCCAAGAAGGTACAGAAATGGCCAAGACTTGGCCATCGTTAACATCTCTGTCCACATAAGACCCTGTTAGCAAGTTGAATATTTACGATATAAACAAATCTCTGAAGTTTTCCTTTCTGCAGTCAGAGCGCATAAAGACAAAGCACACTCTTCTTAGAGCCGAATAAAGAAGCTATTCTTGTATCTATGTTGAATCTTATTTTATCAAAGAGGACACTTGAGCAAAACAGAGCCATCTCCTCTTGAGAGCATGGGCTTGTGGCCATTATTGACATTTGAAACATTTGACCATATAAGAGCTCCACTTCTAAGAGAAATAGCGATGTTCTGTCTGGCTTTCTCAGCCAGCATCATAAATCTCAAAGTTGGTAAATTACATTTTCTAGAAAATAAAACTGAAAATTTTCAGTGCCCAGTCTGAGGCTGGTGATTACGCTACAAGTAATATCTCACATGCACTTTCTTGATCTCAAAAAACCCCCCAAACCTACCCTGTCTGCTTAATCCATTGACTACTTCCTGACATGATATTAAAAACAGTTTCCTTAGTTAACTAGATAAAATAATGCTGACAGTAAACAATGTTCTGTTCCATATTTCAGAGCATTATCCTCTGAGATCACATTTAAGAGCCTAATGTTTTAAAATAATAGCCTTGCAAGAAGGTAAACTACATCACTTCCTTTTCAAATTGATAAGGTAGAAAATCAAAGCATATGTCAATGTTTTATCAAAGGATTGCTCCGTTACAAGTTTCTCTAAAGAATTCATGTTACAAACGTCATTTGTGCTGTTGGCTTAACTTGATTCCCTTTTAATTTTGTTACCCTTTTTAGTATACAGGGCTTTTTTTTCCTTCAAATTTTACCTAAGGTGCTCAACTCGAAAAAGCGTGAAAATTTCAGGATAAAAAGTTAGTAATTCAAAAGCAGCTGAGCAGATACTCACGGTCTGAAGGAATGATTGAAGAACAGTTTTCACTGTTACCTGCTTTGCACACATCTGAATAGAGAAACTCGCCAGTCATGGTCTCACCCGGTTCTGTGCGATCTAAAAACAAAAGGCGATGAGTCAAATAATTTAATATTTTCTGTTTTGCAAGATTACTTTTCAGATATTAAGATAGCTCATCATATTGCGTCTGCAATTACTAGGCAGATTCAGAATTGTGTGTTATCCTAGAGTTTAGACAACCACAGTCCTTTCCAATTCACACATTCAGTGATTTTAATTTCAAATATGAACTTCTTATTTCTATGAATTCAAGACCATAGTTGTGCATTTATTTTGCATTAGCTCCAAAGTTGAGCAAGTAATTGAAATTGTTCCAAAAATATTACGTTCTAGTGCATAGTGGATTTTCAAGGTGATTGAAAAATTGCCCTTCAACATCTCGCAAGAATCAAAACCACCCTAGTGCCATACGGTAACACATCTTTGGCAATTCTCCATCTTGGTGGAAACGTGAAATAATAAGGTCAGCGAGGTTTGGGTCTCCTACAGGGTAAGCAGTAAACTTAGAAAAAATAGTGGGTATGTCGAATAGTGCTTGTCTGAGTAACTCAAGTGAGAGAAAAACAAGAAGTTAGAATAAGCCAGGACCCAAACTCCTTCTCTAACAAATTTCATTTCTATGCTTCCTATCCACTGAGTTGCTTACTTGATGCTATAGGGCAAGGGAAAAGAAAACAACAAAACCTTTTACCTTACAACATGCAACCGATGTTCAGCACTGAGAAGTCTACTATGGAATTTAAACTATAGCAACAAATTGAGGGAGATTAATACAGTCTGTAAAAACTATGAGCAAACCAGAGTTTGACACAGAGACCTCAGCTTCACGGGATCATGGCTTTGAAGGTAATTTCCCTTCATTTATATTCACGGAGTTAATTTAGATAAAATATTAATTTTTCTTATGTTGAAACTAGAACGCACCATTAAAAGCCAATATAAGCATACAAAATCTGGCAAACTGAGGCAGAACTAAATATCCCCCTAGTGCAGAGCCTTCCCCATGATAGCCTACCTAAAGTCTGTTTGCAATTAAACTGGGGGAGGGAGTAGGTGTTAGATGAATTAGATAATCTCAACTGTTTTAGAAAACAGAGGAGAAATCTTCAGTGTATGCAGAAAAGCCGAGTGCTGTGTTCAGGGGTTCTGCTACCCCACCTCTCTGTATGTTGCAGCAGATTACAGCATCTTGTCAAAATTTAAAGGGTAAACTTGGTATCCATTTGCTCCAATCCGTTTTATTTATTTATTTAAACAGAGTCCTTGGTAAGGAAGAAATTGTCAAACTTGTGAGATAGCCAGTATCTCTCACAAAAGGTGGAAGACACTCAGCATGCTCCAGAGAACAAAAGTCCACTACTTTCTTCAACACTGGAACAGTCAAAATGAGCAAAATGACTCACTGCTACCAACCTGGCAATAACGTTTCGTTCGGGAGCTTGTCTACTTCCAGGATGAAGTCATCTTTGAAGAACAGGTACCCCACGATAGAGAAGAGGTACACCAAGATGAGTGCAAGAACAGCTGTCAGGATGATGGAACGCCCGTTGCGAGTGACGCTTTTGATGACGTTCAGCAAGGTCTCCTCTCGGTACACCAAGTCAAAGAGCTGGGGGACAACATACAAAATCAAAGGCTGTTTTTCACATGGACTACCAGCATCTTTCGTGGCACACTAACAGTGAGCAATATTTTCACCCAAATCAGTGTTGGGAAGAAAATTCTCCATTTAAATGTCTTTTCATCTCTCACTCCTCTGGGCCTGTGACATGTCACGAGCATAGCCCAGGCAGGTTGCTGGCTTTGTGCTGGTTGAGAGTGAGAGGACAGGTAGTTGTTAATTTGGACCTACGTGAATACAGACAATAAGCAATTCAGTTACCAGAGGATGTAGCAGACATCAAACAAGGGGATGAAAATAGAGAGCTCCGAATGAGATTTTGGGTTTGCATTACAAGTGCCACATTTTCTACACCAACACTCGATATACTACTTAAACTGCTTATTCTTAGAACTGCACCGCACAGGACGAAAGCCACCCCAAGCAGAAAAAGCACATATACCAGGCATCCCTGGCAGTTGTGCGAGGCCTACAGTACAGCTGTAGCTACAGAGATGCTCCACAGCTAACCAAGCACTCAAAGAACATGGACACTATGTTATTGTTAGTTTTCCCTCTTAATGCCAATATCTTCTAGACTGCATGCCTAGTAAATCTATATATAAATATATATTTATAAATTAATATTTGAGAATACTTTTTATTAAAAAAAAAATAACTCACAGCATGGTAACTCCTCAAGTACCTACTGCTCAGCTACCTTTTTTACAGCTAGATTCTTCAATGACTTTTTTCTCAAGCAAGACCTTATGTGACCTTAAAGGACTTGAACCTTCACCAGGCAGTGATATTACCTGGAGTCAAAACAACTTGAAATGGTTTATTAGCTTGGAAGTCAGAGCAGGGCCACAAGCAGTACCTCTAACCTAGAGAGCCTACAGACCTTAGTGTCCGAGATGACGGCTAACTACCACGAAGGTAAACACTAAATATCTTTGCTGAAACGGCACTGGCATTTACTGTAACAAGCAGTTTTAACTAAACCTTAAACAGGTGTCTGGCACAATATGCTTGAGAAGAACAAAAGTTCTCCATTTGTCTTTAACATTCAGGAAGAGGAGATAGGGCAGGGGTCCTGTAGCCTCCCACAGTAACTTCTAAGTGAAACCACCAGAGCCCCATTTTCAAAAGAGTGCCTGCACGACAGTGTCCGGTTGTAAAGCAGAAAGCAAGCAGTGGCTGACATCGAGGTGGGACTTTACAAGCACACAGGAAGAAAAACATTCTGCAGACAAAATGAATACCTACCAACAAACTATAAAAGAATTCATGTACAAAAAGCCCCAGAGCGCAAATCAGGAGGTACAGCAGATGATAAAGAAACTCCACATCCATGATCATTGCCTTGTATCCTCTAGTGAAGGTTCCACAGTTGCCCACAAAACTCATCAGAAAAATGATTTTATTACAAACCTAAGGAAAGATTAATCATCAATTAGTTGCAATACATATTAATCATAAATTTACAATTTTACAAATTTTACAAAGTTACAATACAGAGCTTGCAGGAAAAAAGGCAACTTTTCAAAGCTGGTGGTAACTCAATTATATGGCAACATCAACAACTGTGCTGAATTGTCTATTACATGCCAGCATTTTATGTATCAGTCAATGGCTGCTTTCTGTTGCATTTTCTGCACAGCTGAGACAAAGAGCCAAAACTACAGCTTAACACATCTATAAAACAGGAACATTGACTCCTGTCCCCAGCTGGTTGTCAAAGGGCATCAGGACTTCAAGATTTAAAGAAAGTAAGAACACTCCCTGGTGTGAGAAGTAAACTGCCCTAAAAAAACCCTCTAAGCTCTGCACTTTCTGCAATCAAATTACTTACTAGCCTCCAGCAGCCCTTACATTTCTGAAACAGCCCCTACTGCTCGCTAATAAGCGAGCGCTCCAGATTGCCTCAGCATTTCACTCTCAGATCATGCACACAGGAATCCTCCTGTGTAGCCCCAGCCATCAGCACTGAAGGAGAGCTGCCTTCGACTTACCTGGAACCTGCTAAACACTAAGATTATCAACAGCAGCAACAATCCTAACAATGCAACGCTAGTTCTTTAGCACACGGCACTTGGTGACATATTTTGAAGACAAGGAACACTATTAAATGATGCACGTTAAAGCTGAGCACTTCGTAATAAAGGCCAGCGCTTCAAGAAGATGCATCTTTGCACAGCTCCTGCTGACTCAGTCAAAGAAACATTTTTGGCTTACTTGCCTAGAAACCACAAGTATCCGGGTTTGAGCATTAATGAAGTTTTCTGGCGGCTCAGTTTACATACTCAGTCCACACGTTACTGTAGCAAAACTGCTTAGTGTCAGCTCTTGGCTGGCAGGTGGACTGCAGACAGACATTTGGGAAATGCATTGTTTAGTACATCTTACACAATCCTGTAAATACTGCAGCTCAGTCGCTGCACAGGAGACGGGTTTGAGCCAACATCCGAGTGCTGAAGGGTCACAGAGACTTCTTTACATTTCTGGCTGGGGTGGGAGCTGTTACTAGACTGTGACAAAACTGAGCGAGACCTTGGAGCTCTCCGGCTTAGGGAAGCAGAATTAAATGAGCAGCAGCAAAGTACTTCTGCTAGCAACGACCAAGGAGGGAACGACTCCTTACCCCAGCTCTGCCACAGTGTTCCGCCAGAGTGTTCCAGCCTATTTTTGCCTTCAGGAGCAGGTAAGAAGCCCTTACATAAGGAGCAACAGAACTTCAAAAAACCCAACTTGATACTTACGTTGAATGCACCCAGAAGAAATAAAGTAGGTTGTAAACCAACTGAAAATATTAGGCGTAATATTGTAGAAGCTATTAAGGCTCTGATACCATGGGGCTTAGGAAGAGCTATGACTATAGCCAGAGATATCAGCATAGCTGTCCACAGCAGGCCTGACAAGTGGGGCTCTAGTGTACCTAGGATGAAGGAGAAAAAACAAAATATGCTTCAATACTTTGTATACCAAGCAAAACAAAACCAAATAAATGCCATTTTATCTCATCTTTGGTGGAGCGCCATTAATCCTCATGTTCAGACGTTACTGATTTCAAAGTGCTAAGTGGAATGTCTGAGCCCAGCGCCTTCAGCAGAGCTTAATTACAAACTTATTACTAAAGCATTATGTAAATGATAAACAGTATTATAGGATTCTTCATTTTAGAGCACTCTGTAGGTGATTGAATGTGCAGATGAAGACAACAAATACATCCAGGTCCTGATTCACATATTCGTCCTGAGTCTCCTGTTAGGTTTTTGGTCAAAAACCTTGCACCATCTTTTTTTTTCCATCCTTTTTTTTTTTTTTTTTCCATCTCTTGCTATTTCTGGTTCTATTTAGACTGTCCCATGAGACTGCCTGCTTACATAACATCAGCCTGCGTATCTAAAAATACACTTCTTGAAGAACCATGAAAAATACCCAGCCTAAAATACTGTTTAACCTAGGTTTATGCAGAATACGAGACATCTTTTTCTTAAAACTTGCATTAAAAATGCTTTTCTTCGAGAAAATGGTACCTTGACAAAGAAAAAGGCAAGATTCCCTTGCCTTTGCCGGCCTGCAAAAGTAACTAGAATTAACAAAGTCCTTGGTATTGCTGGTGACACACACCTACACATGGGCTGCTCATCAGCATGAGAACAAGGAGCAAAAGATAAAGACTGTAACGGGGCTCAGGGGCCAGGAGAGTGCTCACAGAAGAGTGGGTTCTGGGCTTTGCCTTGTTTCTCATTCCTAGGGACAGAAAGAGACTGGGAGCAAATTGGAAGCAGTGTCTACCCTTGGAAAATGAAGATCATGAAGCCAGTGTTCACTTGACACCGAGGTCCGCACCCAATCTGCCCTTGAAGCGCTTGCTGTGAGCATGTGGACTCCATTACGAGCCTGCTGGTGGGAGGATGGCGTAACCCAGAGAACTTGCAGGGAAGTTCGTCTCTCTGGAATTCCCGTAGTTTCAGTACCTAATCCCATGCATCCAGTTTTGTTTCTGCTCCTCAAGTCGGAAGTTTTACAATTTCTGCTACAGCCACATGCTAATCAGCTGCTGGGGCAGCGTGTCTGAGCTACTCGGGACACAGAGAACTTCCCCCCACTGGTCTGTTTTCAAAAGCCCATTTTTTTAAGGCTAAGATAAATACACACATATTTATTATTTACATGGCTGATTGTAACTCGTAGAGGAAGAGATTTTATCAAAATGTTACCTGATAAAGTATTTCAAATATGCAGGGTTGGGCACCTACAAAATGCCAAATGATTCTCCGCACCCCCCCGTCTTGCAACTTGTAGTCTCAACAAACTTGTTTAATTACCAGCTTTGCTAGCAGCCATTAATTCAGACTTTTAAATTTTAACTTGTGATCTTTGAGACCAGAGTCAGAAACTTCAGCTGCTCTTCATGCTGGTTAAACCCTTTCAACCAGCTGCTGGCCAGAAGGGAACTGGGGTGACCCCGAGGTCTGCTGTCCCATGGTGTGACACAGAGGTACAGCTGCTGAAACCCAACCTGTTCCAGAAGTTATCTATCCTCTTCCCTCTCTCAGGAACACCAGACTTTGGTCGAATATATCCCATACTTTCCCACACGCTCTGTCTGAGCGTGCTCGGGATGCAGAAGCCCAGAACCACACGCTTTCCATGCTTATTGTCTTTATTCCACTGTTAAGTCAGCTGCCACCAAACACTACCTGGCCAAAACGACAGCTCTCCTCAAATTAACTGGTGAGCCACAGAGAGTGTGAAGTGGCTTTGATGTTGCACACAGAGCCCAGACGATAACTGTCTTACGTTGAGGCTACTGCTGCCCTTCAGCTGCATTTTCTGTAGGTTCTGCAGTTAGCAATCAACAAGAGAAAGAGGCCGAGGGAAGTTCAATGGGAAGAGATAAGCATCTATCTGGCCCTGTTGCATCATGAACGTTTAAGAAAGGGAAGTGAAAGTTTGAACACGAATAACCCTTTCCAGGACGGGGTTTTACTTTTGGGGTCCTTATATACTCCAGTTGACAGAGATGTGGAAAAAGCTCCTATCCAGATGCTTCCTCCATACCAGCTTTGCAAGCAATAGCCATGATGGAGCCTTTGCAGGAATATTTCTCCAGATTTTCTGATTCTTGCTGACATGAATCCACCAATCAATCTGCCCTAGGGTGCTTCTCTTTGCAGAGGCTGAATGTAAGGAAGAGCAGCTGAATCTAATCAGCTTCTATTGGAAGTATTTACTGAATTGGCTCTGAGAACCACCACCATCGCACAAACCCACTGTTTGGATCAAAAGCAACTTCCATGAGAGCTGTTACAGCAAGATTGTGCAATCTCCCATGAGCCACACATGTTAACCCATACTTTATGTTAGAGATGAGAGCAGGCCCAGCTGCTACCCACTTATGGCAGGGAAATGCAGGTTGTTCCTGAGCCAGGAGACAAGGCTGGCGCACTCTTCGGCGCTCCCTAAGGCAACCTCTGCTCTAAGCACTCGCCAAGGTAAGGTGCTCCTGAAGAGACAGCAACAGGAGGGGAACCAAGCTCATATTCTCGATCCTCCTAGAACTTCCAAGGCGCAAGGCAGGTCACTTCTCATACGTCTCACCTGCCAGAACTCAAGGCAAGCTCCCAACCCTGTACAACACTCACAGACCTCGTGATCTGCTGTGTAACCATGAAGCTTTATGAAAAAATAGCATTAAAAAAAACCAATAAATTAACATTTCTCATATTATTGGTTCAATATTTCACTACAGAATTTTAAAACAAAGTAGAACAGTTAAGTAATTAAAAGTAGATGTCTGTCTTTGGTAATAATCTTTACCCTAGCAAAAAGCACAGCTCTACATTTTCTTTACAAATGCCCCAAGAAAAAGTCAGAAAATAGCACAATTTAAATCAAAGCAATTAAAAAAGCCAATTTCTGTTTGACTGTCTGTACTGAAGTTAATAGGGATGTGCAGACACATGGGAGACAGAATTTGGCTCATCAGACCTCATTTGTTCACATATTTTTAAATGTCAAATATTGGTACCTCCTCGAATTCCTTTGAATGGATAGAAAAATGCTACAAGCAAGTTCATAAGGACAGCCAGGTTAAAGGAAATACTGCTCCAGAAGGACATGTTGCGAGCACACCAGTACAGGAAAGGCTGAGCTGGAAAACAACAAAAATAATTCTTATTAATAATGGAGCATTTAAAAAAAGATGTCTATATATATATATATAAAAAAAACACAAACACATCATTTCCATTAAGCTGATTATTTTCAGTTTGCCCAAATGCACAGCATCAACAGCACTAGTATTCATTGCTTATTCTGAAGTTTATTGGATTACTCTTTATCTTTGGGGTACTTCCAGTTTCTTAGGTTGTGCTTTAAGGCAAAGGACTAACGTTAAAAAGGAAAGCATTTCCTAGCATGAATTGATTTAGCAGCATGAGAACAAGTTCAGAAATACAAGAGGTCAAGGACTTCAGGTTTCCCCTAATAACGTACTTTGTACTCAGAGTCACACAGAGAACGATTAGGAGGAAGAAAATGTGTACACGTTCGCATCGGTGAGGTTCAGCCCCGTCCCTCCCAGCTGTGCTGCTACCGCTGCTGGCAGCAGCTCCCCTGCCCTCAACGCCTGCCCGCATTCAGGCTTCCTTTCCACTGCAGCAAGCCAGAAACAACACAGCGAAGGCCTAGGTGCACAATTAAGGCACAAAATGCAGCGTGGCAACATAACAATAAGCTAAAACGTTTAGGACTGGCTGCCAAGCAAATAAAACAACTTTACTTCAAGCTGATAATAGACCAAAATAGTCCCAAAATAATAAACCAGTTGAAGCTCAGCTGGCCTTCCCTCTGTACCGTGGGCAAAGGGCACGTATGTAACTGCACAGAGCTAGGGGTACAGTTAAATAGCTGTGTATTTTCAAATACATACCAATGCCTTTTAAAAAGTCTTATTAAAATTAAATCTCTGCAGCTAGAATCAAGAGGCACAAAAGCAGATAGATTCCTTTTCTGAAGTGGTCATGGACAAGAAGATGAAAAGGACAGCTAAAAAGCTGCCTCGCAGTAATTCCCTCTGCATCAAGGCAAAATCCCCCAGAATTTAGCTCCTGCAGGCTTATTGTGCAGCAATTGTGTACTCCTGAAATCTACAGTAGTGAAAAATCTTTTAAAAATTCTTTCAAAGAAGGGAATGTTTTTCCCTTTCGGAAGGAGGTAACGCATACAGATACCAGAGAGCAAAGAAGCTCACAATGAAATTTAGGGAAAAGATTAAAATGCAAACTCTGAGGCTGCAAAGAAGAGTAAATTAATGAATGCAGCAGTTCTGAGCATCACAGTCGTCACCACCTCTCTTCAGTAAATCACCTCGTCTAGCATCCCAAGCAAAAAAGTTAAAAGAGTTATACAATGCTTCATTATACTGAGTTGAAATGCACATAAAAAGCATATGCATTGAACAGCTGAATGTAAAGGAAAGGATGACAAAAAGGCACCCAGTCACTGTAAGAATAAAAGCTTCGTTGCACCTGATTAGTTAGGCACACATTAAGCTTCAATATCCGAGGCACTGAATTCTGTATTACTTCTCTTCCCAATCTGGTTTTAGCTGAACAAATTTGTAAGCAGGTTGAATCAATCTGTACGTAATTCTTATACAAAGGGTCATTACAACATTCCAGGTTTTACCTTACACTGCTGTTTGGGGGTGGGCACAGACTACCTGCCCTAGGAAGCACTTTCGCCTGGTTTTGGCAGGATCCTCTGAGTTCCTTATTAAGACCTTGAGAGACTTACGGTGCTCAGATCATGAGTTAGATGCAGGAGCCGAAGAAGGTTGGAAATAATAATCTTTAAAAGACTTTTTAGAAAAAAGTTTCTTGCCAAGTTTAGCATCTCAGGCTGATGTCTTTCTCAGGTTTCAATAACTGGTAAGTGGATCACATGAGCACAGCACAGCACTGCCAGCCTGTCACGTCTCGAAAACGCAAACCTGCGCTGAAGATGTATCATTGTAGACTATCAGTCAGAGGCCTAACAAAACCAGAATATTAGGAGACAGACTGAATGATTTCCTGCATGGTGTAACAGGATTATAATCTTAATGAAAAATTCCAGTTCTTCAAAGAAAAAAGAAGTATTTTCTATTCTTGCATAAGAATCTTGATTAATTTGCAGCCTGCTGTTAATTTTGGATATCTTCACAGCTTGCTTGGAGATTGCCTTGAAGACAGCTGAAGTAACCCAGAAATCTAGACTTAAACAGCAAAATCCAACAGAATATATGGATGCTGTCAAACACAAAGTTGCCCATTTGTTTAACGTGTCATATACTATATTTCTTGCAGAGTTCTTAGAAGTCATTTTAGGAAGCAGCTTACTGGGGGGGTTTGATGCTGACAGAAGTATTAATCCATTGTTAAGTGGAAATAGCTCCACTCTAGTAGTCATACAAATGAAAAATTTCAATAGGGCTGATCAAGTTTCAGGCTGTCCTACCTATATCTGATCTGGATAATTTTAAACAAAATTACAATGACTTTTCTTTGTTAAAAGAAAACACAGAAATACATATGCCACAACTATCCGAAACAAAAACTGAGTTTCTGTCGCCAAATGTGCAAGACATCACCAGCTCTGGTGTGAACTGTGCCTATGCACCCTAACAACAACTTGGAGAGAATCCAGGCTTTTCTTGGAGGTGCACATCGAAAGGGCAAAATGCAATTGGAGGTTGCAACAAGGGAAATCATTTCATTAAAAGAAATCTTCAGAAGAAGATCAAGAGGTCCCTTCTCAACCCATTTTTTTCCCCTACACTGTGCAGTGTTGGCTGAGTACCACCAATGTGTCTCCATCGGGGAAAAGCTTTGCCACCACACCGGTGTGGATTTGTCCAGCCCCACAGGCAGGTTTTGGTGGCACGCAGCCATACAGAAGCCCACGCCCACGCGTGCTTCAGCAGGGAGTCCTGGACTCTTTGTGCTCTTGCACTAACTGGCATTTAGCTGATTCAAGCATGGGGAAACAACAGGGGTATCAGATGGCAGATGTTGACTCGAGGAGGAAATAACCACTTTATCTGACATTTCCGAGTGGCAATGTTGGTAAATTCTAACCACTGCCCACTGAAGCTGAGCCTCATGCACAATATTTTTCCTTCAGCAATATATATATTTAAAAATAATTTTAAGCAAAAAAGCTAAAAAGTTTACTGGGTGAAATGGTGGCACTGTATGGATTAAAATATAGATTTAAATGTTTTCCTAGCTGCCAGTGGAACCTCAGAGGGAAAAGCAGTGCTTGAAAATATTTGCTTTCAGATATCTGAGCATCACAGGGCCGGAAGGGACTTAATCAGCATGTCCTCTAGTCTACTCCTTGCCCGCAAAAAGGATTAACTTTAACTATTAGTAGAAAATGTGTCTTTAACCTGATCTTAAACACCTCCACTGCTAGAGATGCCATAAGCACCACAGGCAGCCCAGGCCCATGCTGCATTACCCAGCCTTACTCCTTCTTGCAACACAAGGGAACTGCTGCTGGCACCCAGCACAGGCAAGGAGAATGGACCACTGCTTTCTTCAGTTTGGCCCTCTTCATTTCTCCCTACCACCAAATGCCATCGCATTTAAGCGAAGCCTCCACAAATGTGTTCCTTTCTCTTGCATCTTAAAAAAGATGACCTGTGATCTTTCTTACTGCTCTCCCCTGGATCCCCTCCAGTTGGTCCATATTGCCGTGGCGTTAAGCTTGATTTCATTACAGCATATTGCCATCGTGCAGAGGAGCAGATTCTTTCAAACAATCATCAAGGTTGCTGCCACACTGGGGAACCATCTGCTATCAAGTCAGCGTTTTAAATTTTTAAAACCTGACCTAAGTACTCTGCTGGTAACCCTCCGCACTCGTAACAGCCACTTACCTCGCAATTTCTTTTGCCAGTTCATCTCATTAAAGAGGTCTTCTGATTTCATAAAGAAATCATTGATCTTACTGCCTTGTTCATCCCTCTCCGTGGTGTAATATATCCGCAGCTTGGACTCCTTGGTGAGGAATTCGCATATACTGGGCACAGGGAAGACGATTTGCTCCATTGTACGGTCCGACCTGACAATCTGAACAACAGTCTTATTGGAGTTTTCCCTAGTTTGAAATGTTTTTATTTCTTGGTTTGTCTGCTTTCTTTTTCTGCACCCTTTAAAACCAGCTACGTGTAGAACTTGGACGCATTTCTGTAGAACAGCAGCTTGACAGAGACTTCAGTCAATTTACCTTTCAAAGCAGGCCTACATTTTGCTCCAAGATTGATAATTTCCATGCTGTGGTCTTATTCTGGCAATACTGTTCAGAGCTGGGATTTCTAAGGGACCCAGTAAATCCTGCACCAAAGCTGCTCTGAATTTCAGCACAATCTGGTCACCCGATTCAGGAAACTTCGCAAGTTTTAGCCACACATTGAGCAGGAAAGTATAAGGAGTAACAGTTATATTTATCTTGCTTATTACAGAGTTGTGTGAACTCTCCATGTTTGTGTATGTTTTACTTTTTAAAAGCATCTCAGATTGACTGTACAACAGGCCAAACGCTCATTTTAATACAGAAAGAATGGCAGAAGACATCACTAGCTATGGATTAAGCAATAGTACCGGCCAAAATGTAACATAAGTGAAGTTACACTTCCTCCTGCCAACAGAGCTCTGCTCAGCTCCATCTTAAAGCCCACACATGACAGCTCAAAAATAGCTCCCCTCCCAGAGGCTGTCAAAAAAAGTTCTTATGTCAAAGATGACAGTCCACACAGGTAGTCAGTTCAATCAAAATATCATGTATAATGTAACTGTTGATTCATCACACCGATTTTCTTGCAAAATGCTCCTTCCCCAGAAGACCGCATCTCCCCAGACCCCCCATGTTTCCCTTTACCTCAATCTGTGCTGTGTGCTTGGCATAGAACTCCAGAGCCTCGTCTCCCTCTATCTGACCTCCCGGCTTCAGCATGTTCTGCAGCTCTTTGTTATGGCGAGCCAACTAAAATAAAGGAATGCAAAGGGAGTGGGAAACACCAGATGTCTCTCTATGATATTAAATTTCTGATTTTTGGCATAAAAAAAGAAATAGTACGCAGTCAGCTGCTAAGAAAGGGCAAAGTTGACAGAAGGCTTGTTCTATTCCAACCAGACACCCTGCAGCTCTATTTTGGGAGCAAGTCAGAAAGATTCCAATATATATTTTAATATCCATGGTGTATTCCTCTTTTATCCATTTTCTCCCACTGTTTGCCTGACTTGGGAAAGGTTCTGACCGTTCACATTCAGTCTATCCTTCTACACCCACCCTAATTCAAAGGTGTGCTTACTGCTCGAGTAGTGAGGCAGGGATGGAGGAGAACGTTTGCACCATCTAAAAAGCAGATTCACAGAACACCGCTCAAAAAAATGCTTCTGGATGCTCTAAATTACTTTTATAGCATAATGACAGTGGTTTTTTTTTTTCTCAGATGCAAAAGGAACATGGAGTCTCAAATGGAGAGATCTGTGTAGCATTGTTATATAAATAGACCTAGATTTTTTTCTCCCCTTGGTCTTTGACCTTTCCAACACCACGTTGTATCAATGCAGTGAACCTGACCAGCTCCAACGTAAATGATGACAGAGAGAATGTGGCATGAACAATAAAAGCAGGGTGAGATTTGTGCTTCAGGTTTAAATGATCCATGAGAATAATTTCTTTGGGAGTACAAAGTAACTTCTGATACAGCTGAAAAATAATATTTTGCTCCCCAGTTCTGCCAAGAACTTGAATTGTGTGTCCTCAGAAACTTGGTCAAGAAGCTGCCTGTTTCCCATTATAAAACTCTGAACAGTTTCTTATTCATTACAGAAATTTCATTTCTGACTTTTTAAAGATAAGATTTTGCTCTTATACAAAAAGAACATGCGGTGAGTTTGTCTCTGAGCCACTAACACAATTTCAGTGAAAAGCAGACCTCTTGCTATTCACAATTTGTGTTACTTAGTGCTAACAAGCGCTGTGGATTCCACTCTACCTGATGAGCTAATATATAAATGTTGTGCCCCACGTTCCGAGGAGATGCTGCATGATCTTCCCCATTCTCTCCATCCTCAAATTCTACTTCGCCTTGTAGGTATGCCTTCTTTATCACTTCCACCTAGAAAAACAGACACAGGCCGATGAAGAGACAGCCCAGTTCAAGGGTTGAAGTCTGCTACGGCCAGTACACATTTGGTGCTCTTAGAGAAGCGAAAAGAATCTGACTGTACGCATTCAAGAGGAAGAGCGGTGGGCTTCAACATCCAGGGTAAAATAGGAGACCTGAACTCAGCATCTTCAGCCTGGCTCATCAACACAAGAAACCAAACTTTACGTTTCCCTCCAAGTAATATGTTCTGGGCCGTGCTCATGGCACACTACATCACATCTGATCTATGGCCCCTGCCATAACTACACACACTTGGATGAGCTGTCAGTGTTTCAGGGGTACTTTGAATCTGTCTCTTCACCAATTCACACATTAAACAGCCCAAAATGCTGCTAGAGTTTACTGAACAGCTTTTAGGTCACAATATATCTGCTTTGTGCACAAATAGTTTCTTTACATAGATTCCAAAGGGTAAGGCGATGCCCCCTTCCCTTCTTTATGCAGCAACAAAGCAGCTGTCTCCGGAGCATTCAGCACAACTGGAGTGCTCCTGCTTTCTGGGGACTAACCAGGTCCACACTCAGCAAACAGTGCATTCAGTCAAACCCGTGCCAAGACTTGCAGTTGTCCATGACCTGTGTGCAGACCCCCAGCACAGCACCTGGGCTCTCCCCACGACAACACCTAGCCAGGAGCGTTGGGGCAGCCCAGGGACTCACCAGCTCCTTGGGCCTCATGTTGTAGAGGATCCTCTCTGCATTCTCACTGTCGTGCCTGCTCTCCATGATTGCCAAGAGCAACTTTGAAGCGTTGTTCTGAAGGGAAGGAAGAACACCACCAGTCACTGCATGGAGTCAAAAGCAGAGCGTACCCAGCTTCAGCTCCTCCATACACGGTGCCCTGGAGGGCGTGAGATACTTGGTTTTGATGAGTACAAGCACCAGGCAAGGCAGAGCCACCCAGCTGGAACTATGGCAGGGCTCCTACAGCCTCAGCTTGCCAAGCACTCCCTCCCATCTAATTATTTGGCTCTACAACTTAGGTGGGTTTTTTATTGCTTGTTTGTTTTTTAAAATCAGTTTACTTCCCAAACCCTATTTATCAGCGAACACCAAATTAAGGTTTAGATTTCTCAAATACTGAGGTTTTGAAGCTGTATTATTTTGTTGTGTTAAAAATACTGCAGCATTACTACAGCCTTTCAACCCCACAATGGTGCAGCTCAGCTTTACTCAAGGTTCTGTTGATTAAATCAAAGGACAGCCAAGGCTGAAGACACAGACGTGCTTCGCTGCTTTTAACTGAAAATTACTCTGTGACCTGCTCATGCCAAGAAATCGGAGGAGGAAATGGGAAACTACCACAAGGCACCAGACTACTTTAATACGAACAATTAAGATTAAAATCCATCATGACTGACAATAAAAACCAATAAAAGTATTTAATTTTGAAGTATAATGCTAATTGAGTCTAAAAGCATTTTTTATTTAGAATAATAAAAAAGCCACACTACCCATAATAATGGTGTGAGTCGGCAGCGGAAAACAACGAGACATTGCACTATGAGACAGGACAATAAGTCGGAAAGGAAATACTTCTCAAACATATGCTGAAGTAGGAGTCCTCTGTGACTGTTGTAGCCAGAAGACAACCTGCTAGGGTATTTTGAAAACAGCACCAGGGCTAATTATTTCAGCATTAATATGAATAGCCATAAAAAAATCTTGATGACTAAACATCAACTGATTTAACAGCAGCAATCAAGTATTAGGGTAACTAGATGTAGCATAAGAAATTTTACTTCCATTGTACATGTAAAAGCTCACCAACAGGGAAGTTTTAATTGGAATTCAATGTTTAACAGGTAATTATTTTAGGACTCCTCAGCACATCTTGGCTGTCTGCAGCCATCCACATCTGAAAACTGGCAACTCCGTGTTATCATTTAAAATATGATATTGCCTGTGACAGTCTTTGGGCACTGCGTTCAGCTCTCTGATGCATCTAATTTTTTGGCACTTGTGATTATTGGGACATAATAAACACCCACATTATTCCAACAATAAAATTATGTTTCATCTTGCTTATGTGAACGTAGATCACACAAAACATTCACTTGCCTTCAGTTCCAACACAAGGTCCATCCTCTTCTTTCCCAAAGGGTTGATATCGTTGAGAATTAATGCTGTGATGATGTCAATACCATTGGACTCATGAGTAGCAATGCAGTTCTGTCCAAAGAAAATTAATCCAACTTCACTAATTGTCTACACTACAAACGAAGTCTAGGCTAGTGATGCAGCCAGAACAGAAGAGTTAGCTCTTTCATCACCTGGTACGCTGTGTAAGATGGATACCTGAACACAATACTCCAGACAGTGGAATAACAAGAGATAAAAGCATTTTGTTTCAAGCTTTTCCTATAATCAGCCACGGCATGCCCTACTGAAACCACCCAGACTCAGGAAGCAGAAAGCAACACAGATGATAAACTAAGTATTTACATGCCAAAGTGCTCAGGCTGAATAAATAGCTAAGGAAGAATACTTTTACTAAGGTTAGGGAGAGTTTTCTTTGTTCTAGATGTGCCAACCACCATCGACTTCAGAGCCTTCTAATCAAAGAATGTCATTTTCCATATCCTTCATGCTTGCCCTATAACCTTGCTCTTATAACTGCCTGTAACTGAAACGTTCGGACTGACAGCAGCTTGCTACTTCCAACTGCAGAGCCTTGCTCTCTTGTTGAGCTCCTCTGCAAAGATGCATGCTCACATTTAAAGGTGGTTACTCCTCCTGTATTACGGAGATAAAATATAAATGGACACGTAAAGCTTCATGCATTATTTTGCATAAATACGATTTCACCTGAACATCTTTGTCATCCCCACTACGCTTTGTTTAGCTTTCCTGTAAATTACATTTGAACGGACACAGGTGCTTCAAAGGACGGATTTTCTTTAAGACCTTTGGAAAAATCATATTCTAGTCTTTCTGTACCATACTAAGACTCCAACAGAATGCAAATGGAGGAAAGCAGCAGACATCCATTTTCTAATCCCAGAGGCTCGCGCGTTAGAACGAAGAGATGTCAATCAGACCTTGAGAGCCCAATGCAGAAATTCCCCTCTAACAAATACTGCGCACGTGTCATTGAGTCAAGAGTTTAGGAAATTATTTAGGCGTAGCTATCTCTTGTTATCTATAGTTATTCTAGGCTTTCGGACTTCAGACTTCATTTGCCTAATTGAAACAATTATAGCAAGAATCACATTCAGACCAAAGGCAGGAGCATGGGACTGCTTAATTGGTGGTGCTGCTATAAGGGCGGCTGTACAGCAGGCGAGGAGTGGGGCGGTGAAGTGGGAAAGCAGAGCCGAGCAATACAGCTGCTTGGTCCTTCCCACTGGAGCAAACGGCAGTTCTCGAGCAGCTACAGACTCCTGCTTATCCAGACAAAGCATTTTCCTGGATTCATTCTTAACCGTTTAGCCACAGAAGCACAGAAAAGACCAGGTCCAGCCGTGGGTCAGTAACTGCTTTATCTGATAGGATTATTGCCGTTCCCCAGTTGCCTTCCCTGTAATGTCATTGCTCAAACCACCACACTTGCTCCAGAGCATCAGGCTCATGGGGTCACGAATCACTGACAGCCTGGCAGAGACTCCTCGGGAGCCAGCACCACATCCCCTGTTCTGGCACAGGCGGTCAGCAGCGACACACACCTGGGGCTACCCACAAGACAAAATCTGCAAAGAGCCTCGAGCTCCTCCCCAGGGTTATCGCCTCCATGAACAGAGCTCCAGCTTTTCCCACTTGGCTGGGGGGCACATTGCTGGCCTCATTTACCATGGGCAGCACGGCTTGGCTTCAGTGACAATTTTACTGTAACGGATTTTAAGTACAAAAATTTCCCACTCTCCCTGTCTGTCATGTCTAACACAACTTCAAAGCAGGAAAATTTTGAGTGGTGCTTGGAGTGGTTTAACTCCCTGGGGGAGGCCCCAAGAAAGAGAAGGTGACTGTTATGAGTTTATAAAGAAAAACAGCCAAACCAAAATCCCTTTGTCAGGCAAGCAAAGAGAGTAGCAGTGGAAGACAACACACGTTGAGCAGGCTGTGAGCCGAACCCAGCGGAGTGCACACTGCAGGCACAGGGAGACAGGGATGAGCTCTGCCCAGCTACAGACACGTTACCTGGTTTTCGTGGCATGGCCCTTGACAGTACTCGGTCAAACTTTCCAGTGTCTGGTTGATCAGCGCTACGTTTTTCTCGTTTATGTACAGACCAAGAAGCCCAAGTCCTCCAGTTGTGCTTCCACAGATGCAGTCCAGAAACTGGAGCGTCTCGCACACCAAGTTGTAGTTCGTCTTGTTGTTCTGGCAGCGTAGGAAATTCTGCAGTGAGAGTGTCACAGCCAGGGCAGGGGGAGAGGACAGGAAAAAGGCATACAAATTGATGTTTGGATCATAACGTTTTATTAAGTTCATCAACCCGCAATTGCACTGTGTGGTATATTGCTCTAATTTCACTGGAACTTCATTACAAGAAGCCTGGACAAGCAATTTAAGGCTCTTCCAGGGCTTGCTTGCAATGTTCTGCTCTCCGAAGCAGCTTGTTGGCTTCAAATTTTATAGAAGACAACAAGTAATAAACAGAGTGCATCCATTAGAGCACTAAGCAGCAACACAGAATAGGCAATTCACTACAGATCAGAAAGCTCCTCTAAGCCTGGAAGCTTCCTTTCCACTCTACGTGCTGCATTTCACTACTAATGATCACTGAAGACTCCTCCTGAGACCTTTCTCCCAGGCAGAAAACGCAGTTCCCTGGCTTTGGCTTCACAGCAGCCCCACCTGCATGGCAAGGAGGCACCTGGCTGCATGACTTGAAGGAGAGCGCCTTTAAACGCAATTCTCTCCGTTGCATTTCTTCCCACGTAATTATTGTAATCCCCACTTGAAGCTGCTGATTAGGAGCAGTTCCTCTCATGCAACACCAGACTTATCAGCATGGATGAAACGTGTTTCCCCTCTCCTGTATTCCAAGTGAGAAAAAAAGGAAAAAAACAAACCCGAAGAGGGCCAATTAATGAAAAACAATTTCCCAGTGACTCAGATGCTATTTGTCAGTATGTTCCCAGCGGTGCTCCGTGAAAACAAACAGCCACCACCACTTGCTTTTCCTAGAAGCTTCAGCAGATCTCCTATCTGGCTCAGTTCTAGCAGGTTATAAAACACTTCATTTTAAAGGTGGAAAAAACCACCCTTTGACAAACAAAATGCATGGGACTGTGGAACCAGCACAGTCTTTCCTACCAGCCTGCAGCAGAGCGCCGTTACCTGATTGCCTCTGGTGGCTGCGTCAGACTCATAAGTCTTTTAAGGCAAGCAGACTGAGAAATTGCCAGATTCAATTGAAGGCTAAGCTAAAAAAGGAAAATGCTGTCTCTGAATACAGACTAAAGGTGACAGTGATTCAGCACATTTCAACTGATTGCTCATTTAATATCCTGACTTTTGATTAACTTGTCAGAAGGTAGAAAGGTTGATGCTACAGAAATCAGAGCTCTTCCCTCCAGGAAAAGAGCAAAAATCATGGGTAACATCAAAAGCTAGGAAACAAAACGCTCCTGTGGCATGGCATTCATACTAGTATCTAGCTGAACTTGTTGATCCAAAGTCAATAAAAATAAAGGGAAGAGGAGGAATGGGGTACAGGAGGCAAAAGGACAACGTTAGATGGCTAAGCATGGTGAAGGAAAAAAGGGCAGAAAACAAGTCCCTCTGTGCTAGGAGACACTGCCCCCGGGAACCTGCTGGAGCCCCAGCCAACATAGTCTGAACTCATCCTTTCCTATCGCCTAGACCATCCCGAGGGCTACACCATGGGAACACGACTCTTAACATCAGAAGTGCCATCCAGTAACTTCCAATGGGATGAACCCAAGGCACCACCTGCAAGACCCCGCGTTCACAACAAAGAGCTGCAGATTCAGCTAGAACATGAAAAATATGCAGCCTGTGGGATCAGGAGGAGAAAGGAGGAAAAAGCACTCGTACTGCTAAATTTTAAGCATCCTATATAGTCATCTCAGAGAGAAACACTTTCCAATGGGATGAAGTGTGCTTAGAGGCAGTCGTGAAAGTCCTGCTTTTATGAACAACCTTCTGGAGATGCTTCGTGCTGCCATCCTCCCCACCCCTGGGACACACAACTGCACATGGCTCCGTTTGGGAAGGCAGCACCTGCAGCAGGTCCCTAATGCCCCAGCAGCACCTTGGGCCGGAGGAGAACTTGCTTCCCCGTGCACAGCCTAAAGCTGAGCACCCTTTAGAGAAAACACGTTGGATAAAAATGGAGCTGGCTACCGGCAGAACACCAGCTCGCTTTGTTCAGGCATGGATGAGCACTTCCTTGGAAGGAAGAGCTCTACCATTTACATCGGTAATTCCCCCAAAGCCTCAGTGTTGTCATTGGACAGTCTGTTAGCAGAAACCTGATCCCCGACTGCAAAAATCTTTGCAAAGAAAACACAAATAAGAGCCAAGTCTCAGTACAGGGAGATTTTTAAGTGATCAGGTTTTTCTTTACTAGCAATCAAGTACGGCAAGGCATTTTTCACTGAATATTGTGGTCTGTCTTGGTCTTAAAAAGTTAATTCTCAGACAGGCTTCCTGCCTAAAACATGACAAGCGAAACCTGCTCATTCTCTGCATGCTGTAGCGCTGCTCTGCCAGCCAAATCATTGAATCACTGTTCTGCAGCAGGCAAAGCTTTACTTCTCTTTACAACCTACGCTGTGCCTTCAGCGATTAGGAATAGAAACAAACAAACATCAAAAACCAACAAGAAAAGTTACGTCAATTGATTCTTTTTTGCACAAAAGCAGCATTCAGCCTACTGGCTTAGAGCTTTCTTCTTAGCACGACTTGCTAGCATATTACTACAATATTTATCCTATTTTGCAGAGATAAGCCACTTGACAAGAACAGAACTGAAGCAAGAACAATTTCATCTGGATGGGGAGAAGTAAGCGTAGCACTGGAGCTGCGTGTTTGAGTGTGGCTGGGCGGGAGGGCTGCTCCTTGCCTCGTGCACCGGCTGGTCCAGAAGGAAGAAGAGTGATGCTGAAGGCACAGTGCTGCAACTCGGCGAGCCATTTCAAAGGCTTCTGCCTCACTTAAACACATCCCCTTCCAGGATCCCCTTCCAGGCTCTCACAGGGGCGATTTGCATTTCCCCGCTTTTAGCGGTTGCGAGCAGCCTGATGTTTTGCACCAGCTTCTAAAATGCCGGGTTCGACAAACCTGTAATTGCACTAATAGAAGTGAAGAGGAATCACCCACATTTAAACCTCCCTTATGTAACCTGGGAAGATGCACAGTTTCCAGAATAAAGAACAAGCCTTACTTATTCCTTTCAGTAGCGAACCCACTGGTGATATCGATAGGGGTTCCGTTACAACCTGCTGCAGACAGGTTTTAAGCCCCACACATTCCTACCTCCGCTTCAGTGCTGAAGGAGAAAGGCAAGCGCCAAGGCAGGCAAGCAGTAATAACGTTATTTGTGAAAAATCATTCTTTCTACTTTTATTTTAACCTTTTTCTCCCAGAGCTGAATGCAGCTACTAGATGCTCGGGGAATTTAATTGTTCAGGAGGGTGAATAGCTCAGGCCAAGTTTTCGCATTGGCTTGGATTCAATTTTGTTCCTATAGCTTTCGGTGCCTAGCCAAAGACAGCAGCAAGAAAGGATCCTGTGCGTGCGGTTTGGACTACTGCCACGCTAAACTGGCGTCCTACTTGTCTCCGACATTGCTAACGGCATGAAAATTGTTTGACAAAACAAAGATCAAATAGTTTTCGAAAAATTAGGAGAAAGCCTGGTGTACGTAACCTCGGCACCTATAAAACGTTGGAAGAATTACACGTTCATCGCACAGAAACATTACCATACAGCTTTGATTTCAAACATTGCCAGCAGCAGGGCATTCAAGTTCGGCGGAAGTGATTTGGCAGGTCTGAAAAGCATTCACACAGGGTCTTACAGTTCTGGCATACAGTACAACAATATGCAATCAAGGCAATTATTGCTCCTTTATGAGGGCATTTAGTGCATTGTACTGTGTGTCTCGAGCTCCTCACGTTCAATTCTAATCCAGCGGCAGTGGTTACGCTGAACGAAAATCATGTTAATTACAGTCCATTTGCAAGCAAAAATCTTACCTCCTGTGGAGGCACGTGCTCAATCAGATGAGTCTTGCTACTGAAATGCTACAGACACATCACAGAACATCACAGACCACCGGAGGTGGCAGAGACCTTTGATTCTGCCTAGCCCAATGGCTGCTCAGAGCAGGGGCAGCAACAGGAGGCTTCCCAGGACCGTCCAGTTGGATTTTTGATGCCTATTTTTCTCTACCCTGCATTTCATCAGCTTCTCCAATGATAAATCCATAACTACTCCCCGTCACCTTCTTGCTCTTATTATCTTTCAAAGTGGCTTCCAGGATTAGTTATCGCATCACCTTCTCCGGTACTGACGTGAGCCTGACCAGCCTGCGCACAGTTCCTACCTCCCTTCTTGAAGACAGAAGTGACACGCTTTCTTCCAGCCCTCCAGAACCTTCTCTGGTCACCATGACTCTTCAAAAACAACTGAGAGCAGCCTCACAGCGACGTCAGGCAGTTCCCTCAGCACTTGTGGGTGCATGCAGCCAGGACCCCTGGACCCATGCAATTCCATCTTGTTTGAACATTTTCTAACCTAATTATTCTCCAGGGAGGCTAAGTCTTTCTTGCTCCAAATCCCCCCGTGGTCTCAGAGACCTGGGGTTTGTGAAGACCAACCTTGCCAGTAAAGACCAAGGTAAAGGAGGCATTGAGCATCTTGGCCTTCCCCATGTCTTGTAGCACCAAGGCCCTTGCCCCATCCAGCAGCAGGCCCAGGCTCTCTCTAACCTCCTTATGCTGCTGATGCTCACATAGAAACCCTTTTGTTGTCCACCACGTCCCTTTCCAGATTCAGCTCTAGCTAAGGCTTTCCTAACATCATCCCAGCACGCTCAGTTCTGTCCTTGTGGATGGGTGTACAGCAGTCACTGAAACGAGCTCTTCTGTCAGAAGCAAGCACGTGCTTAAGGGTTGCTGGAACCAAAGTCTCAGTGCTCTCTATTTTCCCACTGCTTTCTTCTTTCCCCTCTCAAAGAGGATCGGTTAATTCACAGCAGAACGCCTGCTTGCTTTAGGTGTATGTTTAAAAAAGCCACTTCAAATGGTGATCTCACCACCTTTTACATACATTGAAAAGACAGCGATATAACTGGACTTGTATTTGTCCAGCAACATAGAAATACTTTTATTGGATTACCTTAAAGGCCAAAGAAAACAGTCACCTACGTATATGCATAGAAAGGGAGGGGATTAGAGAGACTGATGTGACAGCAGTGACTGTACAAGCTACATGAGCACACTTGCTTAGCAATCAGACTGTACCTGCAAATCCCGATTGTGGTTTTCACAGAGCAGCTGCAAGAAACGGAGGATGGGTTGCATTATTGAGATCACAGCACTCATCTCCAAGTCATCTTTATTCTTGTCTGTTGCTGGCTGTGCTCCTTCCCCAGCCGAATAATGGTCATCAGAATCAGCTTCCCTCCGGTAAGTGCTGTAAGCCTTTCTTGTAGCTGCAGAGGCCTCCAGTAACTGATCCCGCACTTCCTCTGTAATTTGGGTCATAGGCTCTCTCGCTAAAATACATAAGAACAGAGCTTCCTTAGGCAAACTGAACGGAGAGGACCAGAAAATCTATTCACACATTTCCCATTACAGCTCCACACGCAGGCCAGCAATTCACCAGCAGCTCTTTCTGGTCAGTATGTTTAGTGTGATGTGAGGGTCCCGCATTTAGAAGGATGTCATGTCATCTCTTCACACCTTTTATGCAAACCACATTAAAGTTACAAATTCCGATATTAATTGGTTAGGGAACACACATCTAGCACTATAAGAAGAGGACCTGCTCTAGAAGAAAATGAGCATTTCTCCACTTTTTGTTAGACAAGGCACTGACCACAACCTACAGTCCAGGGTCATTACTACGAATCGGATTTGGGCAGCTTGTCACGAGAGACAAGGTGGCAGTCTCATCTCAGAAATACTTTTCATCATTTCACTAGTACAATCTCACAAATGGATGAAGAGGGGATGAAGCTCTCGAAATCCCAAGCCAGGGCACCACTGATCTCTGAACTTTGCTCTGTGGGATCAGAGATCAGAGCATTATTGCATCAATTAAATGAGTTCAAAACAGCGTCTTACTCCCTTGTCACTCTAGAAGGGGAGCAACTGGGGATTACCTTTTTTCCTTGTCAGCACATCTCTGTCTGAGTCTTCATCTTTCTTTTTATTTCCTAAGTCACTGGTGTTGACTGTGACAGTAGCCTTGATTTCTTGCTGTGCTACTTTCATGCGATCATAAAAAACCTTAAAGAACTTCTCAGATTTCTTATCTTCTGTTAGTCGGCAGAAGAACGAATGCTACAAGAGAGAGAGGAGCAGGATAAATATCTTCATACAGAGGCTTGAATACAGATTATTTCACCTTTCTGCAATGTGTGACATCCTGAAGGACTGGAAAGTTAATTAGTTTACTGAAAACTGAAACCTAGAAAAATGGAAACTCAAACCTTATTTTTAAGGAAGCCAAAGTGTCTCGGCTATGGTAGCTCCCTTATCAATAACTTCCAAATGTGTTTTTATAGAAACAGGTGCAATAAATCATGCTAGCCCTCATACATTTAGGCGGCATACTTTTCTCTCAACAGCAGAATTAATGTAAGTATAACAAATCAAGGTAAGGTAAGGACAAAGGAATTATCTATAATTTGATTCTCAGTTCAGAAACAAAACAATATGAAAAAATAGAGAGGAGAAAGCAGCAGCCTGCCTTCCCAAGCTTGAATCAAAGGGACCATGACTCATAATACGCAGTAGTCGATATTAATCACAGTCCAGAACCGTACAAACAGGGCACGTGTAACAAGGGATATTTCGTGCTAAGTTTCCATTGCCCTGCGTGCAGTCTTCTTAAACCCCTTCTAATTCCTACTCCAGTATGCCGGTGACAGAGGAGCTCAGAGCACTGAGAGAAGGTTTATTAATGCTCTTCTGCCCATACGCACACAGAGACAGAAAGTTGACCCTGAAGTTGAAGAGAATACAAATCACGTACAGGTCAGAAAGGAGCCGACGCAGGAAGCGATCAGACAATTCTTGATGAAACCAATATGCTGTTACGTAAATCAGGACCAGAGCTTAACCATGACTGAAGGATGAACTTGTAAGTGGGTCGCCTTATGCAGAGCATTATGAAATTAGTTAGCATTCTGCAGTGGCTCACAATCCAACGGCTTTACACGATGAATAGGAATGAAACCCGATTTATTGAAAAAAAAAATGAAAAATGGGAAGAGCAATCCATCCTGCCTGCTTTTCTGAGAAGCAGAGCGCACAAGCCTGTCTCTCGGACGCCTGCCTTTGATCACTCCCAAGCAGTTGCAGGCAGGACACCGCTGAGTGACTTTGAAACGCTAAAGAAGTTGCTGCTTTGATTACAGACAGAGGAGGAGTGCTACTATTTAAAGAAGCTGGTCAATGCTCACGTGAGACATCCCTCCCACCTCTGCAATACTTTCTACCTGCCCAAGGCACCTCAGGTAAACCTTAAAGAGTTCGTTTGTTCTCGTGATTATCAGAGGATGGAAAGAAGAACCCAGCACGAGCATCGCGAGTCTGCAAAGCCACCCACACGGATCCTTTCTCCTGACACCCATTCAAATAGTCTATTAAAGCACCATAGAGCAAAGCAATTAATAATATCAGGTACCAGGAAACCGATGCAGTACGTTCACCTTCCCTTCCTCTCCATCACCCACTCTGCTCCTAAACAATGCAACCAGAAAGCCCTTCAGCAACAGACGATCCCCCTCACACCTTCGCACTCCGGCACACTTGGAGCTGGAGAAGGAGAGCGACTGGTTAGAACCAACAGGGAGCCACCAACTTCTGACCCTGCCAACAGCTGCAAATGAGTAATAGAAAAGGAAAGAAAGCAAAGGAGAAGTTTCAGGACACATGCAGTGCTATACGTGGAAATGACATTCATAAGGACGCTAAATTCACGGGGGAAACACGGAGATCCCAAATGTGAAGATGTGTGGAAGTGATCCAGGTCTAGAAGACCTGCCTAGGAAGCCATAAAGGTTCCCCCTGAAGTCTCACAAGGGCATCACTGGAAGAGATGCTCCCTGCCAACAGGCTTAGAACAGCACAGACACCGTTCTGGGCCCTGGGACACGACACGAGGTGACATAGGTGCCCAGCTCATTTCATAGTATTTGCAGAATTACTCTAATCCAGTATTTTATATCAAGAATTCTAACGTTTTCTCTCTAAACAGCCTTTGAATGACAGATTACTTATCCAGGTAATATTTTTATTCTACACTGGTCCTTTGATGTGACCAGAGACGATGGCTGGGATCCTGTCACACTGCGACCCCAACCAAGCGATGCCATAACGTGGCTTCCCTGAGCTGCTGACCCGTAACCAACCCAGGTTCGCTCTCTTACTTGCTGCCTGTAAGCACAAACAGAGGAAGGGTTGGTACCTCAGTTGCATCTTGGAAAATTTTACTCTCACGGTATTAAACAAAGCACGTAACAATAACGTTGTACAGACAGACCAGCGTGAGCCATCGGTTCTAGAAAGTGTAACCGCTTTCTGAAAAACACCATGATCTGCAGTTCAAGCTAGCGACTGCCGTCACCTGACTGCACATCTGAAGAACCTGTGCAGGAAGATCTTCCCTGCGATGAACCAGTGGTGAACCATTCTAATGAACCACACTGGAGAAATACCTTGCATGCGAGTAATTGTTACTTGCTGACAGGCTTGATTTTTGTCGTCTTTTTGAGCTTCTTAACTGACTTTCCACTGCGCTTCAGAGAAAAAACAAATGAAAGGAACATTTCCAGTAAAGCATTCTTGTGCGTGCTGTGCATGCGCTCAATGGTTGTCACAAAATGATTGTTTCGCTTTAGGTCAGGATGCCTAACACCTTCACACATATGAATCAACCACATGCCAGCGACCAAAGGCACTGTTCTGTAAGAGGTGCGATCTTGCACGTTGTGCTCCGACAGGTAATTGGTGGTGCTAATTATGGCAGAAATCCTTAAACTTATTTTCAGATATAGCCTCAAAACAAAAACTGGGAAAATCTCCCTTTTTAACGCAGAAGCGGAGCAGCCATTTTAGGTTACGGTGTGCCAGGATCCCGGCTTGTACACCATCGTGGAGCCACACGCAAGACTGCTGGACGAGCAAACGTGCTGTGCTTGGAACACCAGGACCAGCAAAGCTCTACCCAAACGCAGTGCTTGGGAAAGGCACTTCCAAAGTACTGCTGATACGGCAGCGTTTAACCTCACCTCCTCCTGGGAGGGCTCCCTAGGGAATCCCTGCAGGCCCTACAGCCAAGTGTTTTGCCTGCGAGACAGAGCGCTGCCCTCCCCTGTACCGGGCAGAGCAGCCCACGCTGGCTCCTCCAATTCAGCTGCCAGCCAGCTGGGATGTGGGGCCTCCAAGAAACCCGCCAGAGAGCTGGGAAGGGAAACGCGGCTGCTTCCGCACCTGTACCTGGCACAAGGTACCCCAGGATGCTGAAAGTGAAGAGGTATGAGCTTGTTTTGTACTCGAGGAGCTGGCAGGAGACCAGCTCTCTGCTCCGATGGAGCAGTGAACGACTATTTAGTTTCCCTGACAGTCGCTGCCGTTGAACACGAGACATCACATGGCACAAAGGAGATCATGAGGTTTGTTTTATGAATGCCGGATTCAGCAAGCGCAGCTCCACGAGTACCCGCACCTCCATGAAACGCGGACAGCGCCAGAGCACATCCACCAGCCGACTTCTCTGATGCAAGTATCAGAGATAACGTGACTGCAATTAATTACAGAGCCACAGAATGGAAGAAGCTCAGAAAACAGGCACATGAAATCCAGAAGCTTCTCACACGCCAGCCCGATCACAGTACGGAAGGGTACCACGCAAAGACTTCTTAAACGTTTTCAAAGACGGAGCTACAGCCACCTACACAACTCGGTCAGAACTTCAGGGCTCAGCTTTCACCTGGGGCAATGCAAAGGGCTTTGCTGAACTGCAGAGAAACACGAGGGGAAAACCTCCTCGCATGAAGGTCTGCGAGTTGTAAGCCCTGCCGGTGACAGAGGACACACAGTTTTGTGCTGAGCTGCCTCCGTGCCGGCGTGGAGCCCTGGGCAGGCAGCAGCGTGCTGCACCTTTTACAGGCATTCAATATCCTGAGCGTTACCGTGTTTGTTTCAAGGGGATGGAAAGAAGGACCCAGCACAAGCTTCACTGGTCTGCAATACCACGTTGAACAACTTCATTACGCCGGTCTGTGCATTTTGCAGGAGCAAAGCTGAAAGACCAGTGACTGATTTGAGTAGAAAATAAATCAAAGGTGAAGTTTAAATTTCCGAGCATTGGTTAGCTACAGCCCGGGCCACCCCTGAGCACCACCAGCCCGGAGGTCTTGCTCATCAAGCAAACCTGAAGCTGTGTTTAAGTAACGCGTCTTTTCAAGAAAAACATCCCCTTGCTTTAGAAGGCATCAGAGATGCTGAACTATGCCTCTCTGTAGTGGTTAATAACTGTTAGTAACGTGTGCTTAAGTTCCCCTATGTCACAATTTCCAGTCACCGGTTTATTTATTTATTTTTAAAGACCATCTCTCTTCCATGGTTATCTCCGGAGCTTGGTATCTTTTCCTCTTCAGAGCATTTACATCCAATACCAAACATTTACCTATCTTTCGCTAAACCGAAAAAATATCTGAGTATTTTTTCAAATCTTGTTTGTTGGCATTTTATTCAGAACTCATTAAGTTTTTCTCTGATTATTGCTTTATTACACCGCAGGACCGCTCGCTGGGGACGAGCAGCCAAAAGCCATCAGCGAACGCTGGGTTTGAGATACATCTGTTCAGATGCGCGCCTCTTCCTGAAAGAAGGGTGGCCTGATTTTAGGAAAGCACTTGGCTGCACAACGCAGGCAGGGCTGGCCGCCGTCCCGCAGGGGACGGAGCGTTTCTGCTCCACGCCCTCCGCAGCTCCCGCAGCTGCCTCAGAGCACGGCCACCGAGCCCTGCCAGAGCATCGCAACCCGTCCCAAAGAACTCCCCGGGAAAACAAATGTTTGGTGACAAATAAATACAGGAAAGCCCCGGCAAACACCTCGCACTAATTCAAGTGAGCCGCTGTCATCTCCCTCCCTGTTCCTCTAACGTCAACGAACAGAAAACGTCCGATCAGCCTGGCGAGTCAGGGCTATTTCAGAGAGGAAAGTCCCTCCAGATACGAGAGAGAGATCAGCTATCTGGCTAGAGTTCAGGACATTTTATTCCAACGCTAAAGAGGAATTACGACGGGGATGTTAACTTGCCTGGGTTACCCGGACAGGCTGCCAGCAAGAACTAATGCGAAACTTCTGTGCTACTTCATGCTTGCGGAACGAGCTTGCCACCCCCGTACCATTTCTTACGGCAGGACTACTTCAAAGCAGCCACATTTTAAGAAGAAGGGGAACTGCACCATTAACACAGGCGCCAAATTAAGCACAAACACCAACCCTTTATGTTCTGCCTCAACATATCACAAGGGGTTCCGCTGCAGAATTTAAAACCTAACTTTTCTTTCTCATCCCCTCCCCCTTTATTTATTTATTAATATAAATGAATCCCCCCCTTTTCCCAAAATCTTCCATACGTCCTGGTTCCCCAAAGAGCCATCATTCCCGGGCACGAGTGATGAATATCATTACTCTTGCAGAACCGAGCGAAATGGCAGCTGAAATAATTCAGGCTGAACATGCTTCACAGCTTGAAACAAACCCAGAAGGAAAATCTGCCAGAACACCTCAATTGGCTGTGTTTTTTTTGTGTTTTGTTTTGCAAACTGTAAAATAAACTTTGTCCTGAAAGCAGAGGGGGACTTCCACTCTCTTTTCCACAAGGAAGACAAACTCCCTCTGCCAAGGGCATCCACGTGCAGTCCTGCAGGGCTCACCCTCAGCTGGAGCCTGCCGCGGGGCACGGAGGAGGTTTGCAGCAGGCACAGACGGCCCCGGGCACACTCTTGGCTTTCCCTACAAGCATTAAATGAAAGCAGTAGGAGAATCGCACCACTCGTATTAGGAAGAGACCGCATATCCTGCATGTTTTTCTACTGTAATACCCAAAAACCCGATGCAGCTTGATCCCTTCACAAGGAGGAGTAAAGCCAGGACTGAGCGCGGGTCAGCCCCGGCCCCGCGCCCTCAGGCCAGCGAGGTGATGCCGGGTGAGCAGAGGGAAGCCTAGGCCCGCTGGAGGAGTTACAGGTAGGAACGTGACTTGGGTTCGGGGTTTAAATCCCTCCGAGCAGGGAGCAGATGGCTCTCGCAGCGTGGGAGACTTGGGGGCCCGACCTGCTTTCAGCACGGAGCCCGATTTGAGTTCCTCCTGCGTGCATGTGCGAGCACGCAGCGGCGGGTCACGCAGCTAATCTGTGCGAGGCTCCTGTGTGGCAGGAGCACGAATCCCACTTCCTTGGTGAACCAGCGAGCTGTGTGTAGGTGTGAGAAACAAGGAAGTCTGCAGACTCCCCAAAAGAAAAAAAAAATGTGTAAGATCTTCTTGAGAGACAGAGGAATTAAAGAAAACCATAGCAACAAGTCAGTCCACCTACCCAAACCACCCACCCACCACCAGTTTCATTTGCTGACGCACTTCAAAAACAAGCTGGCTCCTACCAGCTCTGGAAGGTGAGCAAGCCCTGAGAGCTCATTAAATTCCCTCCTCAGCTACTCGTGTGTGCCTGCAGCTAGTGAGCAAGTGGGATATAAATAGAAGTTATATAACATCTCTTTGTTGATTCCTGTGCTTACCAAAAAAAAAAAATAAAAATGCAGCATGACCTTGTTTTTCTGAATAGCTTGCCTCTGCCTGCTTGTGGAGGACTTTAATCCTGTTAGGGATCATCTTAAAAGTTGGATGTGGACTCCGTGGAGGGGAAGAGGGAGAAGTAGCGACTCCCATCCCCACGCAGAGCACCGGGATCGCATCTGAACGCCGAGGGAGAGGCCACAGGAGAGGTCTGTGGTAACGCCCAGCCATGAATGATGTGGTATTCGCAGCTACCGAGACCAGATGAGGAGTAAAGCAGCCGAGCTCTGGTGTAGCACACCTCCTCCTTTCCTGCCGGTATCGCTCAGTCACACACATGGGCATCTCAGTATCTACATGGAAAAGCTCCCTTTGGGTAAAAAGGCTGAGAGATGCTATGATACAGCACTGATGGCCCCCAGATACCTCCAGTAGCACCAGCTGCAACTGCAGGAGGAAGCCTCCAAGTGCTGTCACTTCACCCACCCTGCTTCCCAACCTCATCCATGCATCCCGCTGCCCCCAGTGAAAATGAAATCATCTCTGTAAAGCAAGGGCAGTGATGTCTCCTAACAGCTTTTCACTCTCTCAGTGCGTTATTACCAGGGCGTGTTTGTTTTTAACACGGTGGTGTCTCACGGCCAGGTGAGATCCTAGCCTTCCCTGCACTGAATGCATTGAAGCACACGTCGAAGAGACTGTGTGCCCAAGGGCCTGCAGTCTGCTCACCGGCATGACGAGCAGCGATGCATCGGGAGATGGATTTCCTCAGCACTCGCTTAATTACTACTACAAGTTCAACGCCTTGTTTAAGGCAACCCTGGGTTCTGGATTTGCATGGTGCTTCCTTTAGGAGAGCTTGCTCTCCCTGGGTCCCAGCCCACAAGTGCCCTGTTTGATGCAGGTCTTTACCACGATTTACGTTTTTTGTATGTCACGTTCAGAAGTCACATACTCAGAATGTCAGAGCATTTTTATGGCATAGTTTAACTTGAGAAAGACTTATTAAAATTGTGGAAGACACAGGTGATTACTTAATAGGCATCGACACCTTGCTGGTTTGGCATTAGTTTCCACAACAGACATTACTGAAGCAATGAGAAACGATACAACATCCTACATCAAAAAATTCTGACTGCCTGTTAGAAACAACAGCACTTTTTCTCGTGTTCTATCTGGACGAGGAGTTCTCAGACTGGAAATTAAGAGACTTTTTTTTTTCAGTGACCAAAAGTTCTCAAGTGCTATTCACAGCAGTTTAGTGACCCGACAATATTCTCGCCTCTGAAGTACCACCAGGTACAGCTGTTGAAGCATTTACCCCCACGTACAGTTTTGTGTGCTCACAGGTATCTGTGACTGCTGCATAGCCTGCAAGAAGTACATTTGGTTAAAAAGTCCAAACCACAAACCCCAAAACACCGCTATGTCACTAAATCTATGTTTTGAATTACCGATACTTCTGTATCATTTTGCCAAATTTTCCCCTGATTTTGGAGGACAATTGCAGTGACGGAGAAAAACCCCAAGTGTCTTGGCAGCTAATAGGGCAGTTCACATCCAGGCCAACACAGAAAGGGAAAAAAACCGAGCAGGTTGACTGGCGTGTTCCAGCTGTTTCATTGCTGTTCTCCGTAGCATCACTTACCCTTCAGTTTTGTCACTGTTTTGCAGCCAGCACTACAGGACGCTGAAGGGCACAGATCTGTCTCCGAGTTACTGCCTCGTAAAAGAAGAGCTGTGGCCGGCAGCGATCAAAGTGACCGCCGGGGCTGCCACATCTGCGCACTGCGACGGGCTGGGCCTCCCCGCGGCAGCGTCCCAGAGGGCTTTGAGAGACACATATCGGAGTATTTGGACTTAGCTTTTGGGATCGTCATGGCTCCCACCTTGTTCTTAGCACAAGGCCAGAACCTGAAATGCATCTTGTGCACTTGGCACTCTTAATGCCAAGACAGAAGTGCACTGACTAGATGTCTTCTCTGCGCCTGGTTAGCAACCCGGTTCACTTGGTTCCTGCTTCGGTCCTGTGCACCAGAAATACAGATAGGAGTTGGACAAGTCTGGATCAACTCCTTTTCGTGCAAATATGCAATTACTTAATAACAATCAATCATCGTTGGACAGTCTGAGGCACAGTTTCGCAAAGGAGACTGCAATTCACCTTGCTGGAGTTTGGTTGCTGGTGGTAGCACACAAGGAGAAAGATCAACCAAGCCGAAGCACGTTACATGGTGCAAGGCAGAGCTGAAGGCAGGAGAGTTGTGTCAGTCCAGCCTTTTACCCAAATCAGTACTTTCTACAAAACCTGACACACCAAGAGCCAGCTGAGGTGATTTCTGGTATTTTGCTTGTCCAGAGCCACCCAGGCACTTGTGCAAGGCACAGCCTTGAACCGCGCAGCCACGGCCCCTAACCCTGACCAACACTCTGAAGGAAGGCCCATAAAATGCCCGGCTTCCCTTCGCAGGCCGAACTGAAGAGCTCTGGAAGCCAAAGCACCTCCAAGCCACAAGGCTCTGTGCATTCACACAGCAGAGGAGCCTCAGCAGGGAGAGCCCGTCATCACCTCCTGTGCACGGGCAGCGACTGCTGACGTTAAAGCCAGGAGCAAATCCCATTTCTGTTCTGAAAAGGAATCAGCTCTTCCTTGGTACTGACTCCCTTTACTGCATTGTGTTTGCAGTGCACTTTCGGACTAACTGCGGATGAAGGGGTGAGGGAAAGGCAATGCTGCACGTCGAAGTGGTGGCTCTGCAACACATCGCTTTGGGGTAGCAATAAAAATGCCTTAAATTAAACTAATGTCATCAACCTCACTTTACCTTCCCTTGCTGAAAATACCAACGTGTGTGGGTAATTTGTCACGTGATCTAACTTTTGAGAAGATCCCTAATTAAACCAGTGGACCAAACTCTCCACGGAGAGGTGGTTACGTAAGGGACCTTGTCGGTAACTTCCTTGGACCCAGGAAACCTGCAACTCCACGGAGGTGAAGCAGAGTATACGGCGCATATAATTTTTATTTGGCAGATGAGAGACAAGTGCTACAGGAGAAGTCCTCAGCAATTTTCTTCACTGTCACTCATTTGCTGGGATTGCTTTAACCGAGGGAAACTCGCTGTGTTGCAGGTTGCGCAAGGGACGGACCATCCTTTGATCTCTCCAAAGGAGCAGCAGCTCTGCGGTAAGCATGCCTATGAGCAATGGCAACGGCCACGCAAGCTCCTGCGAAGCACGCCCAAGCCAGCACCTGCGGGGATGGGTGCCAGGCACCCGCTGGCAGTGCCCCAGCTGGGGGCACGCTGCTCACCCCTCACATTTGGGGGCAGAGCACGGGGCCGGCAGGGCACCCGCCCTCCCAGGGCTGCCCCGCGCAGAACGGCTGACGCGAGCTCTCTCGAGGCGGATGCTGAGGGTTATATAAATTAATAAAAGGGTTTATATAATTTTCAGTTCAGCGAACAGTACCATTTGTCAAGTTAATTTGCTGCTCGGTTTTGACCCTGCGGTTCCACCTCTGCTCCTGCCTCGTTACAGATGAGGGCAGTCTTCCCGTCGGAGCCGGGAGCGGTGGCTGGTGGGAGCAGGGAGCTCACCGGACACAGCTCGGGCACCACCACCAGCACCTGCTACCAAAGCACCCGGCCCTGCTTCCAAACACATTCAAAAAAACAACACTCTGAAAAGCTTCCATCCAGAGAGCTCTAGGTTGGCAAAGGCCTGTCTTTCTCCCCAGACAGTGAATTTATCACATCCACGTTCACTCCCAACAACACAACACAGAGCAGCTGGGATTAAACGTGCCGTACACTACCCTCTTAGCCTATTACCTAAGATAAACCAGGAATATTTTTTCTTGTCCTGCTTCTCCCCCACGTTAATTTTCTTAACAATACAATAAAAATCACTCCTGCCAATTATAATAAGGAACGTTTCTGGATTTGCTTTTCTGCTAGAGTTGGCAACCACCTACTTTGCCTAGCCTTAATATTGGCCCTGCATACACGTAATGAAGCAGTAACACCTATTCCAGTTATCCCTTTCCAACATCACGGGGATCTGTTCTCCCACTAAAGCTCATGGGAGTCACCCGGGAACTCCCATTATTAACCATCTTACAAACGTCATGTGCAAGTTCCTGTGTGTCAGTACTGACTTTTGCTTAACTTCAGGCTGAACTCATTTCCCGTGTGAAAACCTGGAGTTAAGAAAATGCCATGCAGGGGCGACATATTTCTGGCTGTACTGCCAAAAAGCCTTTTTACATAACCTGTCCCTATCCCACTAGTTTCCTATTCTCAAAGGACTGTAGCTATAAGCAACTTAAGTTTAGTAAGAATTATTCAGATGGAGCACAGAACGAACTTATTCAGAATACTATAAACGAAGAGTTGCTAATAATAACCAAAAAAATGTGAAATGACGACGAGCTGTGTTAGAACCCAAAGACAAAGCTAGCCGACTTGGCTAGGGTGACTTTCACAATGACAAACGTATCTGATGCAAATTGAACACAATTATTAGTCCAGTGACTGTAGATGACTCTTCCACTGACAGTTACTGGAAACTGCCATAGAATTTCAGAAAATTCACTCTGCAGGTTGCAGAGGTTGTGAAGCCCCACCTGATCAGCACATCACACAGAAAGAATACAGATGAGAGAAAGATCAGGATAAAAGACCACAGAGAGCACTGGGTTCATTTTCATAAGTGCACCTAGTTTCATAAGCATATCAAGTTTCCATAAGCAGACAAAAAATTTTGCAGGGCTTTTTGTAGAAATAAAGTCTTACTAAATAGGAGACCATCACGCTGCTATACCATTATTAAATCTGTACTGTAGTGAAAGACTGCTTCATAAAAACCACCAGATTTGGAGCCATGCAGGCTAGTGACTGCTCTCCTGCAGGGAGCACTGCCTCTGCCGAATTGCTAACAGCTAGGTTTCACCCGGAGCCCTCGGTATTTTCTGGGTGAGCAGAGATGCCATCTCACTATGCAAAGAAAGAGAAGCTTGGTTACATGAATTTACTGTCTCAAGATGCCAGTTTAACTTGGACATCATTCAGCAATCTCGCTGGGAGACAGAGAACAGAAATTGTGATTTTACTAAAGAGCAAGCCTCCGAGTTCGCTTTGATTCACCAGCGTCGAGCCAGCTGTTCTCCCAGAAATTAGGCTTTGTGGTTGGTGTTTTTCTACATTAAAGTTTTATTTACTTGGCTTTCATGACTCAAATACTACTGAAAGATGAGAGAGCTGAGTAAGTGCCGCTCCTGACTGATGTTGTGGTAGTCTCCATGGGCCCTGACTGTGCTGGAGATCGTGCAAGCAAAGCAAGGCCCCGGGGAACAGATTAACCAAGGCAGAGGTAACCCAGGGAACATTGCGCACTGATAAACCTCCTTTTATGCCTTTTGCTATTAGGCTGCTGGATTGGGACCACTTCGTAGGATATTTTCAATAAGTCTCCTCTGTGCTTCCCATGCATGAGTAAGAGCTCCTGGGTGTGTCTGAGACCTCAGCCTTACACAGCAATAGCTGTAGGCATCAGAAAGCGATTTGGTTCCTAAAACATTCTGTACTCAAAAGCAACCAGGTCCATAATCCCCAACCCCTCGCTGCTCCATTACAGCACGTACACACATGGACAAAGCAGCTCCTGGCTGCCCAGAACATTTTTCTCAAGGTAAAGGCAGCCACTAAGCACTTTTTCCTGAGTGGGAAACGATGGAAAATAGTTACTCTGGCTTGTCAGAAGTAACATCTATAAAGGCAGGAGTGCAGCAGAAACTGGCAGGACCCTAATGCATGGGTGCGAGGGAGCTCTGCCATTTGCTGTAACCACCGTACGACAACAGCTTGCTCCTAACCACATAATTATTTCACAGACTTCCAACCTGCAGCTATAGACAGCAAATGCAAACTAAAAAAAAAAAAACTTGCTTTTTGGTGAAAGAGGTGTCTCTGGACGTGGATGGAAGATTTCCCTGTTTGTTTTGACCAAAGGAGCTAAGGAATCTGCTTCCAACTCTAACAACAATTCGTGCACAGCAGGGAAGTAACTCTGCTCACTCCATTAGTTCTGGGTTCCAGGACAAGCAAAGGCTCTCTCCATTTCAGGCTGGTGCAGAATTTGTTTTTCCTTCCAGCACAGCAGTGTGAGGTTACCTGAGGCTACCTGTGAGCGAGGAAGATGAAAGCTCAGCTTCCTTCAGATCTGAAGAGAGCAGGAAATTGAAAGGAGTGACTCTCCCCATGGAATGTTAATCCTGTCATTGCATTTTAAGATGACATGGGATTTTAAATGCTTTGTTCCCACTTTGTCTTTTGCAAAGGAGCTTCACTCTAGAGCACATATACGGGGAAAAAAGAAGCTACTGATTACAGAGCCAAGAGATGAAGGAACCCAAAAAGATTCTCTCCCCTCTCGGCTGAAGTTTGTGTGAAAACAAGGTGGTGCTGCTGTAGATGTAGAGTAAGTTTTAATCATAATAATCAATTATAACCAGTCAGAACTCAGCCTCATGTTACACTTGATCAAGTCTCACCACACAGTGCTACCCAGAGGAAAGTGCTGCTCCTTTGCACATCTCTGGTCAGGTTTGACACAGACCTTTTCTATAGCACTGAATCTGTTGCTGCTGGCAGGCTGGTTTTCCATCAGATCAACTCTCTCCACAGCTGCACAAGCCATACCAAGGAGGGGACAAACAGAGCTAACCAGAACGGGACTAGCTGTTTTGGCTACAGCCCACAATTTTATTAGATCAAGCACAACGTGGAGCGCTGCCCCTGGTCTGTTCCACATTTATCACAGAAGCTGCCACAGAGGTCTAGCAAGAATAACGTTGTCATTGTGGTGGCTCTTAGCCACTGCAACAATACCAGAGACTGACTGTATGCTTTGGGTAGCTTGCTTTTCAGGACATTAACAAATAAAGGGCTGGGGAGTGGTTATATTGTAGTGGGAACAGTGGGGCACGTATATAAGGTTTTCTTAGTTCTATTTGTCCAAGCTCTTCTGGAATAATTTAACTTGGATCCTGATTTAAGTACCTAAATAGTTGATCCTCATTAGGTTGCAGCACAAATAGTATTAAGTTGTAAGCCTAAATCTGTATGTGTATCAAATGCTTGAACATATTTATCTGAAAGTAACAACCTGTAGAATTGACCTTCTTAAACACATCACTGATTGTTTTCTTCAGGCATGAAACAAATGGCAGGAGGGTGAGGAAAGGGAAAACAATCTCTGGAACAGCTGTGCATAAGGACCATTGTCCAAGACTGTTAGCATGCAGAACATACACAAAGTCAAAAGAATTAGATATTTCATATTTAATAATCTTTGTAGTCGTATTTTGCCATAATAAGGTTTTCTTTCTGTTTGGAAGAATACCCTTTTTCTGAAATGCAACAAGTTAGTTGCTGTACCTTCCCTAAAATCCATACCAGGTGCAGTTCTCATTTAGGGACACCAAATTTGTATTCAAAACACCGAAATGAAGTACAGCATAACAACAGGAGAACAGTGGTGGCCTGGAGTTTACCATACAGTGATATTTTAAATTCTGATCTGAAATGTAAGAACTATAGTTGTAAAAGTCTCAAAGCATCTTGCAGTTGCTTGAACTTACTCATAAAAGCAGTCATATTAACTTACGGTACAAAGCTGTTTTATTATACATTCATACCTCTGTATTGCCCTGGGAAATACCTCAATTACCTAGTGCCCATGCAAACATTTAATAAGTTAACTTTTGCATGGTAGACACTGATATTTCCCTTAATTACAGGTCAAAGATCATTTAGTCATTTCCCCTCCCATCTCCTTAATCTCTTCAAGTTTCCTGGATCTCAAAAATATTTTCCTTCCCAACATGTTTTAGTTATAAGCTTAATGTTTTCCATTTTCCTACCTGTATTGTAGTGTTCCCACCTTCCAGAAGGGCAATGGCAAGTAGGATACTCTCATGGAAGACTCTGTCACTGGTGGCATTCATGATGAGGTCTATGACCAGGTTGGATGCACCTTCTTTATCCAGATGACACTGGACATCTGCCAAACTCATCTCACCTCGGCTCATTGAACTTGATCCGGAGCTTCCTCCTATAAAGGTGATCATGACAGCCTGAGATTCAAATCCTGCTGCCCTGTGGTGATGGCACCTCTCTCCTGGTTTAATTATTAAGTATCCTGAATGGCACATGTTTATTAACAGTGATGAACTCAACTCCTAGCATTTCTGCAAGTGTTTTTAACTTAGAGGGCAGATGGGACACATCACACGATGAGCACTTAATGCTGCTTTAATGTTTGCGAGGCTCTTAAGTCCTGAGGAAGAAAGCTTGGGCTGGCAAGGAGAAATAGTTCTTGCCACTGTCACCCTCACTGCCAGCAGAAGTTTGAAGGAGCTCTGGTGTACTGAAAGAGGATTCTGGAAGCAGTATGGATTCAGAAATACAAAGAGGTAAAAGCTCAGTGGTAACAGCAAAGTGATGGAGAAAAGGCAAGACAAATTCCAGCAGATGGCAAAGCCAACGCTATGCTTCTGTACAATTACAGAAGCATAAAAATTCATGGATAAAACAGATCAAACAAGATAAAGCACACAAGATTTGGTGGAAGAGGCAGAAAGAACAAGAACTGAAGCAAAATGATCTAGAAAGCGAAAGAGTATCACAGCAGGCAGCACTATGCAAAGGCAAATGTAACTAGATCTCAACCTCAAAAAATGAGGGAGGGATTTTTTTGTTTTGTTTGTTTGTTTCTGATCAGACTTGCCTTCAACAGGATTACCGATAGCCGTTAGAAGCAAAACCCACTGAACGGTGTTTGACGAAAACATGCCTAACTGACTTTTTTAGCAATGGTTTCAAATTAAATAAACTGCACTCTACAGTTGACTTCAAACCTGATTTTTGCTCATCCTACCCTGCAATCTCTCCATAATGCAACAAAATGCTTTTGTTTTAGATATCATTAATCTGACATCCCTATGAGCACATCTCCCAAGTATTATTGCAAATATTAAATTGATCAGATCTCCTAAGTACATCCATTCAAAGCAAAACTGCAAAATCCAAGACACCTCAAGAAAGTCTCTGGAAAGCAGCAAAAAAGCTCGGCCTGCTTAACTCTGAAGTATGTTCTCAAACGCAGTCAGGAAAACAAGAACACTGCTCTCATCTGCGTAAGGAAAAAGCAGTTTACGTGATTAGAGAGGAGACAGGAGAGCCATGTTCTGCTCAGCTTACAGTGAAATCCCTCAAGGAGAGTTGAAACATTGGAGTTTCCAAAGCCAGGGAAAACGTGGGATTAAGAGTTCTTCCCCGACCGCTGTGGGTAATTTTTTTTGTTGGTTTTGGTGGTTTTCATTTGTTTGTTTTGTATTTCATAGAAGCAGAACAGCAAGGGAAAAGTCTGAGGGGAGAAGACTTTGACGTGCAAGACACCGACGGGCCGCGCGGACGGACAGACAGACGCGCCGTGTCCTACCTCCTGCCCCGGCTTTGCTGGCGCCGCCAGCTGAGAGGGGGCCATTGCCGAAGCTGGTGAGGCTCTCCCGCCGTCCCGCAGGCCGCACGTTGCCGTAGTAACGGTTGACCAAGACTTGCCTGAGGGCCTCACCCTTGATTCAAAGAGGATAACGAAGTCATGATTCGAGCTTAGGGAAGAAATACGCCAGCAATACGCGGTACAGGTGGAGTGCTGTTACCACGAGCCTACTCGCAGCGAGGAGGGGGACCTGAGACCCTGGAGATTTGGAAAGATCCGCTGGGCATCTCGGGCAGGCTGGGACACCAGGGAGGTTGCACAGGGCTCAAATAAGATTAAGGGTTCCCAGCACCAGAAACAGCTACAGTGAAGATTTTCCTAACGCTTTCTAGACAGATTTTATTTTCAGAGTGTTTTGTTTTTCAAATGGAGGACTATTGTCTGTCTTCAGTGTAAAAAAAAAATATAAATAAATAAACCTGTACAGCACCGAGATGAAATAAAGAGGAGGATCAGAGAAACACTGCCATCAGAACCAGTTCTGTGAGCAAGCAACCCCGTCTCCTCAGACCTAGCCTCTCTTGCCGCCCACCGGAGCGCTACAGCACGGCGCTCCCCTCACCCTGCCCGCCACCGGAGCACGGCACTGCCGCCAGCCACCCAGCAGGGACCCGAGCGCTCCCCGCCGCGCCCTGGCTCTTTGTTCCCCGTCACGCCGGCAGTCAGCACCCGAGCACATGAGCCCGCGGGCACCGCGGGGCAGCGGTCCTCGGATAACCCCGGCGTCCCAGCCCCGTGCGGCCTGGGGACACCCGGCACGGCTGCGCGAAGCACGCGCTGCTGCCGTCAGCAGAAGTCGGAGGAGATCCAAGCAGGTTGAACGTTAACCTGCGGACCCTGCGCTGTGCTCGCTGAGGTCTTCACAAGAATCCCTGGTGATTTAGAGAGCGGTAGCGAAGCCGGCTGTACTGCCAGCAGTAGGCAGATGCAGAAACGCTGCAGCTGGGCTAACAGATTTTTACAAGGTCTTTGTGCATTAAGAGGAACGGGTAATTGCTTTAACGGTGAGCTGCTGCTCCACTAATGGGGGTGTGCCGTGACTGCAGCAGTGCCACCCTGAGCCGCTCTCGGAGAGGGGACGCAGGTTTTGTTTCCTGAGGACTTCAAAAAATTTGAACTAGGCAACAACGATTTCAGACAAAACGCGCTTGACGCTTATCTTCAGCTGTATTTCAAACCAAATTAGTAGTCTGGCTGTGGATTCAAAACATCATCAACTACAGGGCTCAATATTAGCTGTCAAAAAAGCGAAGTCTTCCTCCTTAAATTTCACAAGAGGCCCTTAAAACACAAGTAAATGGAGCAACGCGTATGTGAGCTAGCTGCCTCAGCCAGAGCCCAGCCCTGCCACAGCCAGACGGCTTCTGAGATGAAGCCAGCACTCACAGAACGTAGCTTAGCCTTATACCCCAGTGCACAGGAAAGACAAAAAAAAAACCTGTCAGAATCTAACAATCCTCAACCAAATCATTCCCAAGCTGAAGAAGCCCACCCGTGGCTGCAGCTTGTGCTCCGGCAGCCAGGAGCGGCTCCCACCGCCCGGCAGGGCGAGGGCAGCAGGGCAGGAGCTGTTTTACCAAATCAGATGGGGATGGGGAACTGACAGGGAGATGAGATGAAGATAAGCACTAAGAGAGCTTTCCAACCAGCTGCTTCCAAAAGTCAGAAGGAAAAAAAAAAAAAAAAAGGCGAGTGCTTTTGGAAGCAAAAGTAGAAGAAAAGCAGTCCTTTTCCAAAGGGCACACACTTGCTGTCACTGCTTGGGCCAAACCGTGAACATGTGGCAGAGGCAAGAGACTAATTCCAGGGCCCCAGCAAACTCATCCCCGAGGAGCTACTTTGACTGACAATGACAAGATAGTGTTTAGTACACGCTGTAGTGCCTTACCCACTCTTTCTGCTCTCCGTCTGGCAGGTAAGGAAAGATACATGACAGAACAAGGCCAAGACAGGCAAAAAAACCCCGACACCTTAACTACATCTTTCTTCTACATGTGTACTGATTAGAGAGGAAACTTGATACTTACAGAGCCCTATGCCAAAACCAAGTCACAGCGGAGCTCTCCCGTTACCTTTTTCTCTTCTGTTAAGCTGACTAGCAGTTGTCACAGCAACTGGCATTTAAAAGCAGGCATTTTTACTACCTACTGCAAAGATCAAAACGCACATCTGACTACAAGAACTGCTGTTTGGTAAGCTCCACCTCATCCCAAGTCCAGAAGGTTAACTCAAGCTCATGGGATTGTCCCTAGGCTTTCCTCCTAGCCCACTGCGGAGCAGAAGGCAACTTCTGTTCCATGCTTAAAATGGTTCACGTGAGTGGCGAGACCTGAGCGGAGCTCCTGCTCCTCGGACAGACCTGGGGCACCTCTGCTGTCTGTGCCTGTGGTATACCCAAAGCAGGACAGGCAAGCAAAAAATACAGGTGGGAACACGTTTATCAAGCATTTGCTGCTTTTAGTCTGAAAACATGCTGATCCACGGTTTCAGAGGTTTGGCAATCCATCCCCACATTCAGCATCATTTAAAATGCTAACTGGGAATAAAACCTTCACGGTTTACTACAAAATTATCCAGAAACACTGTGTTAGCTAATAAGCGTATGAAAATGTGATCAAAATAAAGGAGAAAAATGTTATTTAAGAAATGTTATAATTAATTCAGCTGCGCTGCTTGGCTTCAGAACAGTTCTTTAACCATCCTGTTACTGTTATACACCACTTTGATGCGTACAATATGCAAACAAATATCAGATGTTTGGCGGCAGCAAGAAAAATCAAATATGCTACCTAGTAGAATTCAGCTTCATCTGCATTCATCAGCAACTAACAGTAAGCAACATGCAAACAGTAATAAACAGATGCAATATGCAGTTCAGGTGTTATCAAAAACCTGTTACGACCTTTAGAATGGGGAATCTTTAATAAAAGTTAAGAGCGAAGCAGTTGGGAGTTGCTACTTTTCTGTTCCGAGCTACAAGAGCAGAATAAATTAAGAAATGTGCTAACAATGTTGATTTGGCAGCTTGATTGTTTATGAAGGGGGCAGGTAGGGCCAAAGCAATCAAACTCCAAAGGCAGTGAATAATCTCACTGTAATTTTGTGATCATCACCAAAGGGAGTGCTTTAAGACGTGTGAACAGACTAGAGCAGGATCTGAGGTTTAATCCTGAGCAGCCAGGCACTTGCCCCTTCCACTGAACACAACAGAAGGTGCCCCCATACCCTGTTTTGTAAGCACGGCTGCTAGTTTTGGATTTTCTAACAGACTGGCAAGCAGTTAACCACAGAAGTGTCTTACATGACTTAAACTTCACTGTTTAAAAGAAAAAGGTGGAGAATTAGTTCTGAATGTGCTTGACTGCTGTACATACCCTTCTATGATCCTCCAGTTGCCTCTGTGGTAGACTTTGATCAAGCTCCTGCTGTGCACGCAGAAATTTCATTTTAAAGGAGAACAACACTAGAGAGACACTAACATCTTTGCACTCACGGAAAATATTAAGGGAAGTCACAGCTGAAAACAAGGGGGAGATGAGGAAGACCAACCGACAAGCTAACTAAATAAAACATCAGCCCTTAATTAGCTCCCACGGTACTTAACTAGTCTGCTCTGACACTCGCCAGCAGACCACCATGGCATGCACATATGCCAACACATTCTCAGGGACTTAAAGAAAACACACAGTCTACCTAATTTTACGGGTACCACACGACAGTTCAAGAACTCAAACCATGCATTATGCCCGTGCACACATGTACACATATACACACGTACACATACAAACGCCCCTTTCCCACTACACACACACACTTCTGGTGGAAATGTAGGCACTTCAACATGTCTGATTGTGGTCCAGGAAGCTCTTTTGAGACTGTGGAGGGGCTCTGACAAAACCATCAGGGTTTTCATTCCAATGCCATGGACTTCAGTAGAGGTTTCACTGATTTACTGAAAGAAGTCCCTCGGCACGTGCCTATTTCCAAATCAAGTCTCTCATATTTCATATATTAGGTATGTAAAGGAAGCACATTTTCAGGAACTTAGTATAGACTTGAACTTCCACTTTGAAAACCTAAAGTACTTCAAGTTCTCGTTGCTTTAAAGCATTCTGAAAATGTGGAAATATTCTGAAACCACTCTACACAGGGCCCCATCTTTAACCAGGAGCCATCTTCCAGACATCTCAAAGTCATTCTATGACCACTGAGTTTCGGCTTCTATTTAAGCACTATTCTACAAATGTTACAAAGATTTAAAGCATCACAAACTTCATTTTTCTTTGTTATTTCAAAACATACATAAAACTTCACAGTTAAATACGTCAGAGAGTCAGCGCCCTCCTAGATTAAGACTTCATTGTTGTGTCACTGAAATCTGCACTGATACAGTGCAATCTGTCAATGCCACCTCCAGGAATCCCATTAATTCCAAAAGAATTTGAGATTTCATAAATTCTATGTTCTATTTTTGGCAAATCTGCCTTGGGCCAACTAATGCTGGCGTGTCTCATAAACGAAGCTAGGAACTTTCTTGGTGTGAAGTGACAATTAACAGTTTCAAACAGGACACCCAGCTGCTCTGGAATTATGAAAATTCCACTGACTTCTTTGTCACCTCTGTTTCCTTAAAGGCTTTAAATAGGTAAGATAAGGGGAAACCAGAATTCTTTATAGGGAGTCATAGAAATGAAGTCTTATTTTGCTGAAGGGAGATTTGAGAGGAGACCTCTGAAGTAGTGCCTCTACTAAAAGCCTAAGGACAAATGGCTGGAAGGCTTGTACTACCTTGGATACGTTAAACCACTTGTCCTTTGGGTCCCTTACTTTGCAGGAACAAAATATTTGGGACTGGTTTACATGCTTCGATGTATTTTCAGTCTGTCTTGCTGATGGCTGCATCGGACTCAAGCACTTCAACCAATCTGCTCATTGTTCACTGCCTATACCACTCAGACACACATTTCACAGTTGTTTTTCTACCAACAAGACACTCCACCAGCACTACTTCAGAACACCAATATTTGCTGTTGTACAAATATAGGTGAGTGACACACCTCTACCGAGCTTTCCGTTTCTGGAGGTTGCGGCAGCTAGTTGAAAGTAAAATGCAGAAAATATTAGTCATTCTTCAAGATTCTTTCATCCCAACAGACATCTATCTAGTGGTCAACACTTAGGGGAAGGGAACTAGCAAACCACTCAACTTCAGCTGAATCATCAGAAATGAATTAGGGCATAATTACCATTTACACCCTCCCAGCCACCCACCACGCTCCTAAAAGAGCTACATTTTGAAAATTTAGCAGGCATCCTTTGAACATCCCAAACTACTTTGCATAAGCACAAAGGCACAAGCTAAAAGCTTTAGTTGCAGGTGCACGCGGGCCTGCCACCCAGAAATAACGCACTTTTGGGCAGCCCGTTCAGACCACGTACACGGCATCTGCGACTGGCACACGGTCAACATGGCACAAGTGCTGCATGTCACAGAAAGACTTTGAACACTTGTTAAAAACGGTTCCTGTGGATTCCCAGCTATAAAAATATTTTTCCTGAGATAAAAGATACGTCACACAGCACCAAACATGAACAATGAAATAAGCTTAATGGTGACAGTTTTTCAAATTTAAAATGCTGATCATCACATTGAAACAGATAAAGACAAGCAACTTTTATCAAATAGAACTTAGACATACAACAGAGACCTAAGCATTCAAATCAAACTGCCTACTTAATCGTGGGTAAATTGATTTAACTTCTCAGGAATGTACACTAAGAAATAAAGACTCTGACCATACAGCAATACCAAATTAAGTCTGCAGCTGATTGCCCATGTCTGCCTAGAGGGCACACGAACTAGACAGAAAAATCAAGCATAGGCTGGGAGAGCGACCGTGGAGGTTTAACCCAATATCCACTGTAGCCTGGGAAACGCACAGCGGAGAGAGGAAGGCTGTCGGGATCCGAGAGGCTAAATATGGACAGTTCCTACTTCGCAGGAAGGAGCCAGAGGAGCGAGCCCTTCCCTTGTGGTGCTCCGTGGGCAGGGGCTCCTTGGCCAGGAAGAACCGTTCTCCGTCCTCCTCCTAATGGCCTTTCCTCCTGGCTAATTCACGCGGCCTTTGGTACGCCATTTCCTTGCATTGTCACCTCTCTTGGAAACTTCACAAGCATGCAAACCATTTCTTTCTTGGCTAAACTGAAGCACGGAGTATTTAAGCCAGAGGATCAAAAGTTAACAGGAAGACCCTCATTTACGCAGAGGAACACACAGTTCCTGCACATCGCGCTGAGTACACCCTTGGCTGTTTGTAGGCTGGATACTGGGAAAGCCATATCAAGTCATTAGGGAGTCTGGGCACAGTGTTCTGACACCGCCAGGACAACTTGCTTCAGAGAAAAGCAAAAAACACCTCTTTCATTTAAGTTTATCAACAACAGCGCAAAAATTGTGTGTGTCTCTGTAAGAGAAATTGGGCACCTTCCTTCCAAAGGAGAGTCTGAAGCTCAAGGTCAAGTGGATGTGGGTGCAGCAAGACGATGGACTGGACTTGGGATTCCAAATGAAAGTGTCCTTATTCCCAGGCTTCTATCATGACCCCAAATTAATCAAACCTGCATGTACATTTTGAGGCTGAAAACCAGCAGAGATGAAGAATCAGTGCTAAATTAGTTTGATCTTTTCAACTTAGATTGAGGAAGGGAAAAGTAAACATTCCAGTTTGCAAACTCCTGTGCCTTCCCACTTTAGCACAGAAAGCATGTATAAATAGATCAGCATGTTCGAACCAGCCTCGCAAACTCACCTACAAGCAGAAACCACTGGCCTTGGCAAGGCTCCGATGGATCATTCCAAATTACCATAGCTTTCAGCGATCTTTCAGTAAGAGTATAAACTCCAAATACTGAAATTGTTATTCTTCACATCAAAATGGGTTAAAACAGGAAAGAATTACTCAGCTATAGCTACCGTGCTAGTCTTTGCACCATCCTTTGTACTGCAAAAGCACAATATTAGCTTATGCTTCACAAGGAGGATTGAATAAGGAGAGTAGATTGAAGCGGTGATTTTGCTCAATTCTTGTGCCTCCGTATACCTCCGTTCTGCACCCAGAAGAAAAGCGACGGTTCTGGGGGGAAGGGGCAACAGGGCAGTAAGCTCACGGACCAGGAAGACACTTCACTGGGAGAGGCCAGCCGAGTGGCACGCGTGAAGCGGCCGGCTTTTAAACTGAAGCGTGACGGGCGGCAGGGTCGCAGAGGAGTACGGTGTTTTTCCTTTTCACTAGCGGTAGCAAAAGTTCCTTTCAATTTGCTGTACAAAAACCCTCTTCCTTTTAAGTTTCCATTCCCACAAGGCTGGCAGATAAACCACTCATCATTAGCCATAACAGGAGAAATAAGATTTCTTTGACCTGTCGGTGACTGTAATGCCTCTAACATCCATTTCCCCAACACAGGCTGCGTGTGTTTCCCAGAATGGTCTTCATCTGACTCAACACTGGAGGTGTCCACCTCAAAAACCACCACAGCAAGCGACAGCTCAAGCCTGAACTCATTTCATCTCAACTTAATGACATATGGAAGAGGTTTTTGTCTTTTCTATCTGGTTTTGAAGAAGGTATAAAAGTTTAATTTTCATTTGCATTAAAAATATTAAAAAAATCACAATGGAAGTTGCCCAATCCTGCCTCTCATGGAAAATTCAGACACCTAGCATTGGGGATAAAAAAAAGTGAAAATGGTTTGAGGAAATGCAGAAAGAGTTTCATTTAGGTTGGAAGCCTCAGGACTGCTTTTCTCATTATTTTTTTTAAACTCAGCTATGTAGTAAACATCTAGAACAGAAGTGCTGAAAAGGGCTGAAACGCATTTAAAGGCAGGCGGAGATTCCAGTTCACATAGACGGGGTCTCCTCCAAGTAACGACTTCAGCAATACAGGACAGAAAGCAGCTCTCATTGTAACGTTAAAAATGGGTGGAAAAGAACCTTATCAGAAAAAGCTGCGCGTGTGTGAGCACACACAAACACTTTAAAATAAATAAATAAATAAAAAAGTGATTCTTTTTTCTTCAGCCTCATGGAGCTTTGGAATTTTGACCAAAAAATGGATAAAACTGCGCACTGAAAGCAGAAACCTCCTCCTTTTCCAGCCCTAAGTTCAGCGGATTGACAGGTGGCAAACCCCAGGCTGTTTAACTTGCCCAGGCTGATGCCACTTTCCAAAGCACCTCGCATCTCCTCTGGGTCGTTTCCCAGCCCGCCCAGACAGGGAGGTGCCAAGCGAGGGCACTGCAGTGAGGAGCGAGCAGCACCCAGCCGGGGAGATGCTCAGCACCCAGCCCGGGAGGCGCTCAGCACCACGGCGAACATCAAGGCGAAGCAGCTTAGGCAAGCTGCGTTTACTTGGCGTGGCGCAGAAGTAATTGCGAGATGCCCTGCGTCGCTCAGGAAGTCGGGTTAAATTGCTGAACGGTGCCTTCTGGCCCTGAAAGCCGTGAATGCAGGAACCGACCCAACTCCCCGCATATGGCGTCTCATTATCGGGGTGGTGAGCAGAGAGAGATCTGGCACAGAGGAGGAAAGAGGGGAAAAACAACAACAGAGTCAGCTAGCCAAAGTCACGTTGGGCTGCTGGTAGCTAGGTTGTGTATCCAGATGTAAAGAACTACGGTAAAAATCTCGATATAACATGCTCAAACCACCGCCCCTGGCTTCTCTGCCTTAACTGTTGTGGTATCAGCTGGAGTCCCAGTTGGGACGGGCCTTTTAGGCACCATCCTAGCAGCCCCTTTCTGCTGTGTTCCTCCCTTTTCTGAATTTCTCTCCTCTTCTCTCTGCAAAACACATTTAGTACAGCTCTTACTTCAAACACACAAAGCAAAAGCGAAATGTTGCCATCCTGCCACCTCTTCTGACTGACGACACCAGGCAGAACAAGCTATGCTGCCGGTCTTTGCAAGTCTTCAGTAGCTGCGGGTAGCTCCGCACAGGTTACTTGCAAAGCCTCCTTCACGGGGCCAACGCCGCTACCTCGCAGAACCAAGAAAAGGCTCGGGTGGCAAAGTTCTAGCCTCCGCAGATGATCTGTGGGTGTGTCTGTCAAACACGTACTCGACTTGCCATGGGTAAGTTTCAGGACAGCGGGGAATAACTGGGACCCAAGAGCACCGAACCTGTTTGCTGAACATCCCACACGGCAGCTTTCCTCTGTAACGACCCATGCTGGCTTTGCTGTGCAGCGTATTTTTAGCAGGTGCCGGAGGGTTTTTACCCTGCCTTGATTATGAGGCCGTGCAGCAGCTCGCTGTCAGCAGCTCGCTGTCAGGGCACGGGCTCCCCTTGCAGGAGCTGTGGGGGCTTTCCAGGGGCACGGGCAGCCCTGGCTCTGCCCCAGCCCTGCCGCAGGCACGTGGCAGCGCAGCACCCGCACCCTGCACCGGGACGTGGCTGTCCCCGGCAGGAGCAGTGCTCACTTTCTTTTTTTTCCACCCTTATCTCAGGGAATTTGCAGAGCCTTTGTGCGCTGCCAGACGATGAGGTGGGAAATTTGGCTTAAGGACTGTCAGTGCCTGGACTGAAAGGTCACCGAGATCTGCCTGCGGGACTTCCTTCTTTAATTTTCCAGAGGTTTCAGACGAAGCAGCATGTTTTACTTGGGCGGGGGCTTTCCTAGAGCTAGAGACCTCAGTCTCTGATATGCTACTGACCTTCACTGGCAATGAAATCCCACTTGCTTCTCTTAAGCCCTCGATCTTGCAGGTCTCACACAGAAACTGAATATATAAAGGACTACCTTCTCTACACATCCTACATTAGTATTTTTAATTAACTAGAAAGAGGGTGCAAGTTTTTGTTGTTATTTTTACAAATAACTATAAGAAAAGTTCCAGTCTCCCTTTCCAAGGAGCTTACCAATTCTAGTTCCAGTTTGTGCAATAAAAACAGTCCAAAGATTGCAGGATTTCTGAAGGAAAAAAATATAAGGCAGCCCACAAAAATTTATTAGAGCCTGCATTTCCTCTACTTGAGACATAACAAGTGAAGCACTGTCTAAGTGCAAAATACACAAGAGAGATGACTGTCGTACGAGCTCTCTCTGCAAAGAAAATTTAAAACTGCCTCTCTCCAGCACTCGGGAGGTTAAGAAAATTTCCAATTCCAATCAAAAGATCCACAAAGTAGCCTATATTTTGCACCTTGCTCAGCCACTATACAGCTTTATAGTTTATCATTGATAAACAGCATAGTAAAGGTTACTTCTCCAGTCAATCCCCTTTGAACCCGAATTTTCAGTTCCCTTTTTTTTTTTTTTTTACCTATTTGAAACCTCAAGACAAAAGTGAAGAGGTAGAAAAAACAACAAGCTATATCCAGTGGGTTTTTGCAGGTGTATTTTGCTGGTTACTGTTTTGTCAGCCGCATGAAGTACCAGGACAGAATTAAAAATGTATGTAAGGGGGGTTTTACTTGATTCTGTTTTGTTGTTCTTTACTTCAAATCCTGCACATCCTCAGCACCACGCAATGACCATGGAAACTCAGGGTGTTCTGGGCATTTTGCTGGTTTGGTCTTTCAGGCTCGTGCTGGCTCTCTGCAGCCGGGGGCCAGCTAGGGACAGCTCGGGGCAGGACGGCTCCGGCACGGCGCTGCGGCGGCTCTGCAGATGGATGGCAGCGTGACAGAGCTGCCTGCCCTCACCCCTCGCCCGCGGTCAGCCCGTCCGAGCCCCGCAGGGACCCACCGCACGGCAACGGTCTCAGCACGGGAGGCAGCGGTGCACACACTGCGGCACTGAGGCTGGGCTGCTGGCAGCCGCGGGCCGAGGTAACTGTAAACAGCTCCACCACGTTTATTGGCAATCACCGCTGAAGGTCACACATCAGCAGCGGGCCTAAATTCCAGGAAAAAAAGCTGTTCTTATGTAACTGCTGCCTGAATGCTGGCAGGTGCCCAATGGAGCAGTTCGCTGCAATGTGGCTGGGAGGGGAAAAAAAAAAAAAAAAAAAGAAAAAAAAAAAAGTAGGACATCTCCCAGCCCCATTCAGCATCCTGAGCATGCCACCTGCAGGTCAGCGCTCACACTTCTCTCCTTTTCGGTCCATAAAAATATTAACATTTCTCTCGGACGCATGTGTTTTGGTGCCCGAGACGTGCAGACACCGGGCCGCGCTGTCCCCAGACACCTGGCTGGGCAGAGAGCGGCCCTGCAAACAAATGCCCGATGCAGAGGGAAATGTGCTGCTGTCCTCCGGGAGCACAGGGAACCCGAGGTGGAGTTCACCATCCTAACGTCAGTTTGAAAAGCTACAAAATCTGCTTTTGCATCATGTTTGGCTATTTGAGTGGATTAGGGATTAAAATAAAAGTCGATTAAGCTGTTGTGTCCAATTACAACTGGGGGTTAGTTATCACTGTTGTGTAAAGATTCACACTTGGTGGCTCTTAAAAAAATTTAGCTTGGTCCTGGATCTCCTCTCTGAAAGAGCAGCATTGCCAGCAACTCCACCAAGAGTGAAGTCACACCAGTGCAAGCGCAGTGAGGAGTAAATTAAAGACTCGGCCCATGGGCTTTCACAGAGAACATGCCAGCATCCTGCCTTGGAGAGTTCTTCACTACCTGAGACGCCTGCCCAGAGCCAACATGAAGACCCCTCTGCTGAGCTCTGCAGCCCCAGGTCCCAGCTCTGCAGCGCCAAACACCAGCCTGATACCATCAGCAGCTCTGCAGCAAGCCAAAGGACAAGCTCTGAACAAAGCATGCCCTAGGGTCACGGCAAAACCCAAAGCAACACTGGGCTTTGTTGGCTTGTTTGTTCATTTGTTTTAATTAAAACAAATCATGCTTTCCCTCAATCTTTCAAGATACATCTTCTGCTCTCTGTTTTAATACCAGTCTTATGCAGACCCTGTGCTGAAGGTCTCTGAACTCTCAGAACTTTACAGGAACCAGAATGCTTTGGAAATGCTGCAAGAGTGACTTTCGTTTTTAATGCATCATAATTCCTGTCCCCCAAAGAAGCATTCAACATGAATCCTGCCGCAATACGGGATGCTGCAGAGCTTGAAAAAACATCTACAAAGGCTTAAAAATCCATCTGGGATATTTCTGCCAGAACAGATCATGGTTCTCAGCCTACATTAGTAGATGTGAAAAACAAACAACACTATACCACTTCTCCTCGGAAAACTCCAGTTCCCTCCTCTCCCTCCTCTTCAGGAGTGACACCAAAAGCAAATTCAGGATAAATCCCTCAATAGAAAGCACAGGGACTAGGCACAGTATGGGCAACTGAATCAAAACATGCTCCTTGCTCCCTCCATTTCCACAACATCCAGCGCTGCAGATACTCCAGACACCCAGGCAGTCACAGAGGTATGTCGCCCTGCGGCCCTTTATGGCCCTTCCTGTTCTGCAGGGGATTTCCTACTGCCAAGGTGAATTCCAGCATTATTCACCCAGCTAAAAGGGCACTCCCTTTCTTCACTCTCAGAACTTATAAGAGGGACCTTAACCCCAATTTTCTTTCTATCTGTCCTAACTCATTTTCATCATCACAGAGATCGCTGCAACTGGGGCTGGCCACGCGCTGAAATCGCCTCTCAGTAAAGGAGTATCAGATGTGTAGCTCTATCTAGGATCACAATCACACAGTCTGAAGTCATGCAACTATGCCACAGAACAGCTACTTTGAGTTTTACCCTGAGGAATAGGGAGCATTTCAGATGATCAGAAAAATTAAAGTTGTGCGGAGTTTGACAGGGAGGGGATTTAATAACTTTTCACTACCACTACAGATTTCTGTATTCTTTGCCCTAAATGTTTACTGTTGCCAAGGGTGACAAGCTAAAAAAAAAAAGGGGAACACCAGGATTTCCTTTGAAAATTGCCAGTGGTTCTAAGCCCTGTCTGAATTCCTTCCTATAAGCAGCAGGGCTCATTTCCGATGGTTATAAACACACCTGCTCCCTCTGTGCAGCTGCTCCGCTGAGGAGCAATAAAGTTCCTCCTTTGCAGCCTCCAGACGAAATCCTAAATTGCTCCACACTCTCTGGCTGATTTATTGCAAAGACGGTGCATTACAGCCAGAAACTAAATGGGAAAGAGTTTCACGTTATGACTTAATTTGCAATTAAACAATTCAACGTTCTGTCTGAAGTTTCTCCAAGATGAAATTATGTATGCTATTCTTGGAAGCCGAAGCACCACGCAGTCGGAGGGGTCTAGCACCTGACTGCAATGCTGAGGCACTGCAGGATTTTTGTAGAAAGGACAGAGCACGTCACTGCTGTGCACTCCCCAGGTAAAGGGGGGGATCTGGTGGGCACGAAAATCAGTTTAAAAATATATGTAGAGAAGGAGCCAATAGAGGCTGCACACCAAGGCACCTCTGCAGCTACGTAATACTAAATTTGGATGAGACCCGGAGACGTGAGGTGTCGTGCAATGGCAGGGCCGCAGGCAGATGCCCCACGTGAAATGGGGGCATGCGGGACACGGCCGGGCCTCTGCTCTCCACATCCAGCCTGCCCCTGTTAGCTCTGTGCACTCTGAGCAGAAAACCTCCACAGCTGATTGAGTTTTTCACTGAAACTGAAAGCAGCAATGAGAGACCTGTGACGTTTCTCTCCGGAAAGCTGTCGCAGGGCCAGGCTGGGCCTGCTGGGCGAGGGGACTGGGCTGGCTCGGGGAGCGGCAAGGCAGGGGCCTGAGTGTCCCAGCACTGCTGGGGAAAAAACACCACCACGAAGTCACAACCCCAGTTTGTTCTCATGAGGAACTCGGTTCCTTCCTTCCCTCAAAAGCCTCGCTTAACAGGAGAAAAGCCTTCAATCCAATGCCGGGGGATGTGTACATTTTTTGCTCTATTTTTGTAACAAATCGGTTAGATTTCAAATATTACTTGGTTCTCAGAGTGAAGTTTATACTGACAAATTCAGCTGATCGGCATCAAAATGTATACGTTCTACAGAAAGCGACTTAGAGCATATTTCATTATCTATTCTACCAAATAAAGAGGAGCAGCATTGGAAGTGGTTGAATTTTGTTCCATATGAAAGTTTGGCATGGGAGAGAACACAGGAAGCAAACCACAACAGGGAAAACACTCCTTTTTTCCTGGTATTTCAGTAAAATAAGGTGCCAGTCAATCACTTCCTCAGCATTATACATTTATGCAAAACGCATCTCAAATTTAGCACCCACACTCGCATGTTGGAGCTGCAGGAGGAAGCTGCTGCAGCTCAGCCAGCTCAGCTCGCTCACCCCAGCCCGTACACCGCTGCCCGAACGAAATACACCTCTTTTAGAAGTCCTTAGAAAGCTTCAGTTCAGTTACACTGAAAGTTCTCATTCAAGTACAGCTTTTCTGCTTGCAGAACGACCACGTGTAGCACAAACACGGACCGGGCTGCTGCACTGCCAACTGAAGGCACGCTTTTCACGGCAGGAAGCTTTTCACCCAGACCGGTAATTTTCATAGAGTTACACCACCCCGCTTTCACAACACGTCCTAACGTTTTACGTGGCTTTATGTACCAAACCTGACTAAGAAGCAACAGGAAAGACAGCTCGCTGTTCTGGGGAATAGCATGCCTGTCACCTTTTTCGGTAAGGAAAGTGAGGCAGGCTGTACACCAGGGCACAGCCCTCACGGGCACCCAAGCGCGCCGTGCGCTGGGAAGTGAGTAATGGCTCTCACCAGGCAGCGAGCAGAGACAGCTCACGCGGGCCCTTCTCCAGCTGGCTTCTGACAGCTTCTTCCAACTTATGTAGGAATGCCATTAAAAAAGTCAGTATTTGGTTTTCCAAATTGCTGAAAGGACCTGTTCGCAGATGACAGGGGTATCACAGCGGAGTGCTGAACACTGACATTTTAATGGTGCTTACAGTAGATCGTATTCCAAAAGCACTCAGATCTGGTCCTAAACTTTATGAGAACTATTATGGTACCAGATGATTGCAGACTGCCAGAAACTGTAACTGCATTTGGACTAATATTCTAAGTAATGACATATGGAATTAGTTAGGGTAACTATTCCCAGCGTAGACACACAGCAGACTGAAAACTCAACTAATTCACTGACACAGGCATACAAATCAGAAAGCTCCGTGCTGAAGAGACAACAGGACAAATCACAGGGCTACTCATAAAACAAACACCATAGAAACAACACTGTAGAAGATAAATAAAATTAAAACCTCAGCATTATCCAATTCAATGGTAATCTGCTGGAAAAGAAAGAGGGGGAAGAATTGAAAGCAAGCATTAGTAAGAGAAATTACAGATAAATTTCACGTTAGGACCTTATAAATCATTTAACACTTGAATGCTGTAACCCAACACTGTGCATATTTTACAGTCAGCATCAGCAACGTTTGCAAGCGGCTGGGATGCGGCGCGTTCGGGCCCTGACAGCGCTGGAAGTGCCGCGCCAGGGAGCTCCGGAGACAGGATGCACCCGGCTTTGTTCCTGCGCCAAGTGACAAACCCTGCGGGCTGGCTGACCGAGATCCAACGGCGTCACCCTTGGGCCTAAGAGTCATCGCTAGCGTGAGCTGCGAGCAGCAGTGAGAGTCCAGAAGCTGGATTTCCAGTTTGGGAACAGAAGTGGAATTTTAAACACGAGAGCTGCTTTTTAGGCTAATCATCTGACAGACAGCAGAAAGATGTGCATGAATGACATGTTTCAGCAAAGTAAAAAACTTGGGTCTAGTCTACACTGTCAATGTAGTAAAGTTTTCAGCATATTAAATATACCACAGTATGCTACCCATCGCCGAGAGCCTGAGTGCATGCCAAGACTAGGAGTCTTTAGCAATATGTAAAACTTCAAGCCTTCCCACAGGCTTCTGTACATCTGTGTTCTCACCACATTTTTTGCATGCTGCAAAGGAATCCCAGCTGTTTAATGAAGGCCTTAGCTAATGGGATCACACAACACTGCATTCTCATTACGCTTCCCACCTACAAAAGGGACAAGCACACGGGCCAGAGGGTGTGGTATTTTTACTATTTGTGCTGGAAGATTAAGTGTGAGAGGAGGAGTATGATCTTTTTATAAATCAGATTGTTCCAGGGAGCACCACGCAGCATTACAGGAAAATCACATGCCATGCCAAAACTTTCCTTGCACTCTGTTGCTGAAGACTGCTTTGAAGTGACTGCTGTCAGTTCTGGGAACATCTTACCTATGGCAGCACAGCCTGGATGGTTGATATCCTGGTCACAGGAATGAGCTTTGCCACCTTCACGTTATGCAGGGACTCCTGTATTTACATCTAGTGGGTACGATTTTCTTTCTTTCTTTTTACACTTCTGGATTATTTTAAAAGCAAAGGTATTGCCTTTTAAGTGGTGACTAAATACAGTTATATGAGTCACAAGGGAGAATAAATATGACTGCACTTCTCACAGCCAGACAGTAGAAGCTGTCCTACTACTACTAGCAGTCTATCTGTAAGCAATCAGTTGCTTTTTCATATTCAGAAATCTACTTCACAAGCAAGCATATTCTTATCTCACATTATGTAACTGATCTGCTGTTTCAGAAATTAATACATTTTCTACTTTGAAGACTGAGATTCTTGTAGGATTCTCCATAGCCTGAATGGTCTACTAGCTCAATCTCCTGGAAGTACTGCTTTACCCAAGTTTGCAAAAAGATATAAGGAACTCTTGTAAATGAATTTCCATTTAGAAAAATGAACTGTTCTATTACATTAAAAACTGAAGGCTTGAGTTTGGGTTCTGTTCATGTATAAGATCAGCCACCATTTATATTAGCTAAGCTGACCTTAGAGGGCCTCTATTGGCTATTTTTAATGGGAGAATGTACACTGATAGATTTACTAACAAAATGTGAAACCAAACCTATGATTACGTTTAATCTTTTACAACCCACTGCTTTGGGCAAGAGAAGGCATCAGCACTCAGCACTTCTGAAAGGGCTCATCCAGCACAACTCCCTCTTGCTGGAGCAGCCTAACTGCTGCTGGCTCTGGCTTGTCCCCTAACAGATCTGACTTGTGCCATATTGCAGATGTTTTAATAAAGGGACATGGGGCTGAAGTCTTGCAGCTGCAGCCAAGGGGCTGAGGACTGCCTCAGGGCTTTGCAGGGACAGGGTTGTGACTCAGAACAGGATGCTGCCACTTTACAGAGAAGGACAACGTGTTGAAAACAAGCTGAAAGCTGCACTTGCTGCCCTTTCCTACCAATCCTGATCCCCTGGCTCTTCCCACATACGTCCTTCTTTCTTAGGGTTGATTAGGGCATTCTCCCAGAGTCAGTTTATTGGCAAATACTGCTATGCAAAGCGAGGAAAACCCCTCGGTACAGCAGCAGTCTAGAGCAAAGCAGCAGGAGGCAGGCTGGATCTTGGGCAGCTGCGAGGTGGTAGCAGCAGGTGGGAAGAGCAGTCCCTGACACGTCAGGGAGCACAGCCCAGGCCATCCCTGCCCCGTGGGCATTTTCCTAGGAGTCTCCCGCTCACTCATGGCAGTGCTGCGTGCTCAGCTGGGTGTGCTCGGGCAGCAGCCCACACGCGCACCCACATGCAGCCTCCGTGCTCCATTTGCTCTCCCTCCTGCCAGCTCCTCCAGGTCCCTGTGCTCTGGCGTGCGAGTGCTTGCCTCCTGCTGAACTGGCAACGGAGCGCTACTTGCTGCTCCTGCGGTCTCGTTTCCAGCTAAGCCAGCCAAAGCAGAGGTTGTCTGTGACATCCCAGCTGGGCATTCACCCTCGTGGTGCTATGGCTTCCTCTGCCTTCACAGCTTCTCCTTCCCTCATGGCTGCAGCTGTAGCTACAGCTAGAAACAGTCTCTATTACAAAGCTGCCTGAGCTCTACAGCTTTTGCCTTTTGGGACTGTGAATCTTGCACTGTGCAACAACTTCAAAGCCTACAGCAAGTGAGAATGGGACACGAGACACCATCTGCTCCAGGCACAGGCTCCCAGCTGCAGCGCACATTCTTCCTCGCCACTGCCTCCCCCCGGACCCAGCTGCCAATTCCGAACTGTTCATGAGCACCTTCACTGGGAGGACATACTGTATGCCTCTTGCATGGCATGTTCATAACCTAAATAGCTTTAAAAATGCAGGAGATGCTTTAGATTGGGATTTTGGGAATGGCTGTAGGAATGCCCAGATGCCCAAACATACTGGTGTAAACACACTCTTCTGATTCAAATAGAGAATAGGCTTGTACCTACAGAATGACATTCCTCTCACCTGACAAAGGAGTTGTATGTGGGAAAGGGAAAGAAAAATACATGGGCGGCTGTACAGACAGTTTCCATCTATAACTCACAAGATGATGACTCAGATGTACACAAATTAAAATTAAACCACAAAATATCCTCCTATTGCAAGGTTATGTGACCTGATGAAGAGTCACCTAGACCCAGCAAACTGATAAGGAGGTTATATCCTTCGTAAAACGTAACCAATTCTTATTTTTATTTTTACAGTGGCAGCAACCACAAGAATTGAGTTAAACTTGCAAATCTAAAGGAGAAAAGTAACAGAAGCAAATCTTACCTTTCAAATTATATTTGAAATTGTTGACTAAAAATTTTTTGTTCCTGATCTGAACTTGTTCCTGATCCACATAAATGTTTACACATACAAAACAGCTTGAAAAAGCCAGAATATTTTCCTTTACTGAATAATAAATAAAGTGCTTAACACAGAATGATGAACTGTAAATTACATTACCTTTTCTCCATAGCCTCTATCTTTGGTCATCATTTCCCTGAGTGTCTGTAATACTTTAATACATAGTTTCTCCTCATTCTCCTCCAGCAGCTGTTTAGTATGCTTTATTAATCTGAAAATAAGCAATCAATCAGTTCATTTCAGTATTAATATTCTAAAAACGGGTTAAGATATGCAGCTCTTTTAATTAGTTTAAGCTGCAAACAGGTTTTTTATTAAAACATAGTTCTGTCGTACCATTATACAACCACCTTGGGAATATTCTCTCAAGAGCAACATTTAGCAAGCTACTAGGACTCTGGGCTTTGGTGAAGCTGTGAAGGAAACTTGCAAAGTCCCTGGCAGGAGGATAGCTAGATAAAACCCATCTGCCTACAAGCAGAAAGGAATTGGAGGAAGGAGCAATGTAATTTAAGACTTGATGATCCTCCAGAACAAACACTAAGAAAACTGTTCCACACGTTACTTTGTTAAAACTATACTGAGAGTCCATGATTGTGCAATTAGAAAGCCACTCTGCCCGGCTTTTGTTACTTACTCAGTTACCCAGCTTCCCTAATCTCTGTGCACAATCCACCTCTTCAGGAGGTGATCTGAGAACCGGGATTCTGCTCTGAATTGCTGTCGAAATGGCCCTGTAATCTTTCCTTGCCCTTCACTCCAGATCTGGGCACAAGGTAGGTGAGGCATGTGATAACGATTGATTTTGACATAGTTCCCCAGCATTAAGTGCTACAAGGACAAGCACCTCGCAAACATCATTAGGGTTGAAGGCAGGGATCAGCTCAAAATTTTATACTATTTATACTAGCGTTCATTACATTCGTATCCTACAGCAAATACAGATTTTTAAGCATTAGCTATGAGAACATACCAATTTCCCCCACTCCAGGTGCTTCCCCCTATCAAAATGAGAAATTGTATTTACCATAGCATGAAATACCATGCTTTGTATAAAGCTGAGCATGAAAACATCACTCCCTAGGGCATGGGAAAATTGGGGGAAAAAAAAGGCAAAATAAAACCAACAAGCCAGACTTCCAGACAACTTACTTGCAAATGAAACCTCCACTTTCACATTTCCTCCTTGCATCTGTGTTCTCCGGGAAGAGCAGTTCAGGTCTGTGAAGCACATCTACCAGTACTGATAACTCTGCTTGGACAAGAGGACGTAAACGATCCTCTAAAGCTGATACGATGTCCTAGAATATAACCATATAGAGAGATTTAGTAAGCATTGAGCACTTATATAAATTTCACAAAGTGCAGAAGAGTATGTCTGTCCTGCCTGGATAGTTTGGCCAAGTTTTATCATTTATTAGCTTTCTTTAAAGAGGAAGTCTTATTTTCTAGCAACCCCCTCCCATATTATTTAGTTCCTCTACACTCCCCAACTTTGGGGATGATCTTTTTTCACATAGAAGAAAAAAACGTGGATTCATAGCTGCATTTAAACTTTGTGATAATCATCAGGATATTTATTTTTACACATCCTGACAAAAGAAGTACCACTTAAAATTATGCAGAAATAGAATTCTTCCCTTCTTCTCCTTTTCCTACAGGAAAACTGTACCTTAAAAACGAAACCACATTTATTCTAATACTTCAGACTGAGATATATACGAAGCCAGAGAGGAGGTTTAATCAAATTAAAATGAATAAATAGACAGGAATGGATAAAGAGGGACAAACTATTTCAGTGAGCATGGGTTGGGCAGTGTTTATACATTACATAATAAGTTTCCATAAAATTAGTTACAACAGAACACAAATCTTCAAAGAACAGTAGTTCAAGATGATGAATTTTGTTTGGTATAAAAAAGGCCTTATTGAACTGTCTACTGATCTGAACATACAATATCGCTAGAATACCTCAGACCCTATTTCATAATGCTATGAAGCATTATGTTTAAATATTATTTTAAGTAGAAACAGTGTGGGAACAACCATTTCAGGGAAACTACTCCAGCTGCAACTGTGTCACAAGGAGCCAATCATCCCTTTATTTCAAGCCATGCAGCAGCTCCCAGGCAGGCCTGGGGCACCTTTTGCTGTACTGAGAGGGCTGGTGTACAAGGAGCAAAGCACGGCAGATGTGTGGCTGTGACAGTGAAAATGTCCTGTCTGACAAAAGTAGTGCTTTATTTCAAACTAATGGTAGAACAAGAATGTTTCAAGTACCAGTAACTTCAAATATCGTCACTTCCTAGGACAAGAAAACCTCTATATTCATGTGCCATGGACATTCAATTACCTTTCTTGATACAACGGCTTACATTTGATTTTACACACAGTATTACATTCAGCATCAGCTACGTTCACCATGAAGCTTTTGACTAATTCCCACTTAGTGCCTTTACTTAGTGAATTCCTCCTTTTGTGTAGATACGGTTATGGTTATATGTAGATATGACAAGTGGTTATCAAAGGTGGAAGGGGTGCTGTGTAGTCACCTGTAATCTTTCGATTATGTTTCGATAATCCCTGGAGGCAGCAAGCACTGAGTCTCTGCGGGCAGCATTCCTTGCAGTCATTCGCCAGTTCATTGCAGTCTTCTGCACAATATTATGAGATTTCAGGAAGAGATTGTTGACCTGACTGTCCAAGTCCACAGGAATCGCAATTGCTCGGCTTTTTGCTGCAACAAGCAAAAAAAATAGTAAGAATTGATTCCTTTAGCCCGGGTATTACAGTCAATGCAAGAACAAGACAAGCTCTAATTGCATATGAGGTAGATTGCAGAAGGAATTGCATTTTAAACAACACAATGCTCAGTCCACGTGCAATGGGTCAGACCTCTCTGTAGCATTACGTTTAAAGGCTTTCACACCTCTGATCAGTTTACTATCTTCAAATTGTATGAGCAGGAATGTGTCACACACATCTCACGTGTGTTAGCATGCACCCATCCAACAGATTTGGCCTCACATCCAGTGCAAATTACTCTCTTTGCTGCTAAAAGTAGAGCAAATTAGTGGGAGGAGTGATACAAAGCTCCAGATGGACCATTTCCTGGTCACAGATCAACGGGATTGCAGAGTTCTGAGGTTAATCCAAGAAAGCACTTCAGGTTACAGTGACAACATTGCTTAATAACGACAATGTACCAGCATAAGCCTGGCTTTGTAGTACGCCTTGGCACTGAATTAGCTGCAAACGGCCCCAGCAGGAAGCAAGCTGAACTTTATTTTTGGAAGGATGCCATGTAAGCAGCAAATACTGGATGACCACATTTGCAGCATATTTAGATCTGATTACATGCATTTCTTACCTACATCTGAGAGCACCCGAATGCAGCTTTCCACCGATGCCTTTTGGCTTGGCATTAGCCAGTTGCAATGGTACACTCTGAACACACCTTGTAGCAACTGAACGAACACAGGCTGGCGAGTCTAGAACACAAGGTTAGAGAAAAATCAAACTCATTGCATCATGTTGAGATGTCTCAGCATCAACTTGAGGTAACACCTGTTTCCAGCTCCAGCCATGACTTTCTGCACACCAGTCACTTCTAACTGGTCTGCATCCACTTGTTAGACAACTTCATGCTGTAGACAGCGTATCTACCACACAATCAGCAACTGAATGGAAAGGGTGGGAACAAGGGCTGGATGGGAAATATTAAATAGACAGCTTCTAAAGCATAAAGCTTTAGTAATTGAAGCCTGACTAAGCAGAGGAAATAAGCGGTAATCTTCATCTGTTTAATCAAGAGTTATCAGCAAACGTGGCATTGATATTCTTCACTTAGCGCTGACCAGCAGCTGACTCAATAGTCCACAGGTAAATGGGACTTTGCTCCTGGCCAAACAGCAGCACAGCATAAGAGTTGAAAACTCATTTCATATATTAGCTGGTATCTAATTTACTGAAGAAACCAGTTGTGTATTTGTTATTTTGAATATACGTAGTAGTTAGCGGTAAATACTATGGCTGCTATGGATCAGCCAAAATTCAGGCGTGGTTTTTAGCCCTGTACTTGCAAGGTGATCTCCCACTGCAGATAGGTAAGCTATTCCAGCACACACGAGCTCTGTTCTTTTGTCTTTGCAACATTCCAACTACATTGACCAGAACTCCCTGTTTGGCTTTGTACAGCAATTAGTAGAATAATTCATTTATTTTACCTGTAGTTTAAATATTTCAAATGACCCTAGATTGAGAAGGAATACCCATGTCCCTGTGCCTATTAGCTAGTTCGTGTTTCTATCAGCTAAGTGAACTACACCACAGTGCAAAGCCCACAAGACTGAAGAACACCAGTGAAAAAATACCTCTTTTATTCTGGTCAAGATTGATGTCTGTTTGTAAGAAAAAAGTGGAGTTAGAGGAAAAAGCCAAATCTATTAGATAATTAAATCCATTAAATTCATTCATTTAATAACACCATTATGAAATGTACAAAAGGAGAATCAAAATTCAAGAACCAAAAATTACTAAGAGGCAAATACCCATTATCCTTTCTAGAAATAAGCCAAACATCAAAAACACGGCAGACAGCAGTATTCTCCAAGGCACTGAAAATACCTGCACTTTTGGACTTCAGCCACTGACATAGTCCTTCCAGTTCATTTTTAAAGACATGTCAGTCTAAAAAGCTTAAAAGATCTTTCATTTGCTTAAACTAGGTCCATAAATCAAGTAAGAAATGTATTCCACGTCCCACATCTCTCTGGCTACATTTGTGAAGGAAAGCCTCAGGCAGGAGCACCCTTAGGAGGCAAACAAGCTGAACAGTACTTCTTGAAGAGGAAAATTTTGGGGCAGCTGTTCTTTGAAAAGACATATTTATGTTCTCCTAATTTTATATTATTTGAGCTTTATGATAGATGTACAAGGTGTTCCCTGAACAAGCAAGGCTGGTCCTGACTCAAGGGAGGTACAATTTAAGTCCAACGAGCCATAACATGAAAGAGCACGAGACAAGAAGAGGCTCGCATGAGAGAAACAAGATGACAAGGTGTAGCAGAAAGAACAGGGAGCGATTGAATCCAAAGGCAAAACAAAGTTGAATGGCAAAGGTCACTCACTTCTGGAGACAGTGGCACATGATCAGGTAAAAGCAGCTGCAGGCAGCCCTGCAGGATCTCAGTTGTGAGTGCAAAATCCCACCAGGAGGAGTTGCATACACCCACCAGGCAGTCCAACGGGCTGTACTCCTCAGGTGGGAGAGTTCTTGGTTATGCACAAGAGTCTTGACAGGCAGAAAAAGGTAGAGAAACAGTGCTTTTAACTTAAAGATATAAAGGAAAAATATAGGGTAAGACAAAGAGCGATCAACTGAGATGGTGAAGAATTATTTCATCCTGCTAGACAGAGGGAGAGAACGAGAAACTAAAGAAAACCCATTGGCATATAAATTAAGGGCTAGAATATGATGGTAAGGAAGCGTATTCAAATGTTGTACACTCCAAGATGACAATTAAGGGTATGACAGCAAGGTACACCGTCCAGAGGGAAGAGTAGAAGGACAGAGCCCTGGGGGACACGGCTAACCACTCATCTCAATTTCTCATTTTCTTCTGATGAAATTGTGACAAGCTATCATGGAAGCTGATACCTCAGTAGCTGCTGACATTTTGAAAGTCACATGAAGAGCAATTCAACTGCTGGACTGCTCAGACTTGCACAAGTGAAGACACAACCTTAACAAATCTGCTCAGCCCATACACAGCTGCTGCAGCCCTCTGTGCTCTCGCAGGCAAAGCACACCGTTGGGCACTGTAAGAGTATTTGAGCCAATCTCAAATGCTGCTCTGTTGCTTTCAATTTGACCATCTTCTTGCCTGAGTGAGGAGGGCTAGCTGCTAGGAGAAGCAGGCCTCTTGAATATGAAGCAGTTGGTTGGGTGAGGCTGGGAGCTGGTCACCCAGACAGGCTGAGTATGCATCCTGCCTCAAGGAGGGCAGTGTCAACGGGAGGAAAGAACAAGCACGCTGCTACTACTGTGCAGAGAACTCTTCACCTGACACAGTCACGCAGCAGTTTTATGTACATTTTCCTAGAGAACTGCAGTCACCCAGGCAGCACACCATGGTCCAAGGGGTTAGCATAAGTTCTTTGATGAGACGGCAAATTGCCAGGTGCCCTTTATGGCTGCTTTTGGGAACCAGATGCTTCCTAACCTGCTGCCAGTTGCATTCAATTACAAACCTGGAGTCTGCACTTTGAACAACTGCCTTTGGCATGATGAAGCTGCATCAAGTTTCAGCAATTACCATATTCAAACTTGATAGAACAGCCAGGCACCTGACCACTCCACCCACACTCCTCCTAAGAAGTTATTTATGAATAAAAGAATGATGTTATCATTGTGCTGCAATACAAATATTATGGCAATGTCCTGACACTGCTGTTCTGCTGTGGAAATCTCTATCTTCTGTCACTTCACAAATGTTCCAAGCTTCTCCTCCATGCTTCCCATTTTTTTGTACAAGATCAGAAGTTACTCAGCTTAATAGAACAAGAACTCTTGGATTTTATTTGTTGTTTTATTTTTTAAAGGAAATAAGAATCCTTTTATAAAAACATGCTGTCTTTGTACCCTCTGTAATGCAGCGATCTCTCCCCTACCTGGAAGGCTTGCCAGCAAAGCTGTTTTATTTTTATTTTCATTCTTCAAGGTGCTCAGGAGAACTCCTTCCTGCCATGCAACTGCTTTACTGCTGCTAGAGAGCTGGCATGCCCAAAGCAAAATAGTTTGCCCTCCTACACCTGCCCACATCACCTTCAGCTGTACGCAGATAACTGACAGCAAAGAGGCCTGACCCCTTAGATATAACTGGAATACAAAACATGGTTAAAACCTTCACTGCCTTACTCTCGCTGTGATTTTCTCACCCTGAACCTAGCAATGACATGTAGGCCTTTTGGAGAGTTTCTACGTGGTCTCAATGGCAGTACAGAACTGAATTTACTGATGAAGTTGTGACAGCTTCCACAGAAAATGTTTGTACTCTGATACACAAACCTTTCAATTTCTACAGCGAAAACAAACATCTTGGTCACAAAGACAACATCTGACCCACCACGTGCCTCTTTTTAACTGATAATAGAACCAAAGCGGAATTAGCATCACCGCATCGACAATACGTCTTCACTCTTATGTCTCTACATTTTCCTACCTGCAAAGTAGTGCTCTGATCAGAGAACGGGGAACTGAAGAAAGTGGTGACTATACTCATCACTATTTCCGTAACGTACTTCTCCAATATGGAGTCAGCATGCTTTCTGTCGCTGGTGTTGTTACAAGCCTGCAAGGTAATTCATTATTGGATCAGAAACAGCTCAACCAAGGTAGTCTAGTAAGTGCTAGACTGGAGTTTCTGATTTTGCATCAATTCCCTGTCACAACAATATTTATGATACTGGTATCTTTGTATTTCTAGCACATGCACAGACATTGTTTTAACGTGTTTTAATGTGTTGGCATATAGCATGTTCAAGAGAGAGGGGAAGAAAGAGTACCTTAGAGGAAAGAAACTAGTAGGGTCTGGAGGACTGAGGTGTAATGCTTTCGTATGGGGAAATACTTGGAATCCCAGGCAAAAAGCCACATGGACAAACAAATGCCAAGCTTGGAAAATATTTGTCCTGACCTGCCAAAAAAACATTGACTATTGCTCGGGAAGACGTTAACTATCACAGCCAGAATAAGCAAGCCAGGTGGCAGAACAGAAAAAGGCACTAGACAAAGGAGTAGGGTGTGGGGCTTTTCTGATTTTTTTTAAAAGGAAAATATTAATGTGTTCCATGGAATATGACTAATGAAATCCACAGGCACAAGGGAAAAACGCAAATATAAATATGAAGCAGCACAGCGTTTAGGGCACTTACTGTCTTGATGCAGCACTGCTATGTCTTATTTTTACTGCTATATACCAGATAAATTAATTTAAACTTTCGGAATTCAGTTCCCAGATACAGAAATTATTACCCGACAGATGTCAACCAGGAAGTTCTCAAATAGCTTCCACATATGATTACTGGTGTAAATCTCTTTCATTTCTACTTCTGTGTCCACGTAGCAATGATTCAAGAAGTTGATGTATGCAATTTTAACCTAAAAGTGGAGAAAAAAAATTACCATTAAAAAAACTTGAATGGTATCACGAATGGATATAATGTCACATTAAAGCTGCTATAAGTCATCTGCAGCTCCACTACTTTTTATTTAAGCACTTGGTGAAATTTAATGCCATGAATAGAAAGACACCATCCAATAAAAAACACTGGGATTATTGCAGACAAAATGTCAGCATAATAATAATTTCCAGTTCTGCAGAACCATCTGTTCAAGGTTAGCAGCATACTCCATAAACCTCTCTGCCTCTAGAACCCTATAAAAGTAGTAAGTACAGCATCACATCCCCATTTTAAGGGCAAGGAAACAAGCAGGAAAGGATTTAACTTAGCTATTTACTGGGGTTATCTACGGCAAAACCAGGAAAGGAATGCAACTTTGAGAGCTCACAGGCACTGCTCACCTGCCCCACCAGCTTTCCCATGCAACAGACTCAACATCAAATCTCTCTCACCCAAAGTCAGTACATTTCAAATACATATCAAGGCCAGTGCTCCCAAACAGCCCTCACCTCAGGTATGCAATCCTCATGGGTTACTACCCTAACAATGTCATCGAGAGGAAGAAGGGAATTGCATTTTATTTCTGTGTAGACGTTTTTGCCCTCTGTGCACACAGCGAGCAGTTCTACTAAGTGGATGTGGTACATCAGCGGGCTGTTTTCATCCATCCGATCTCTTTCTGATCTCATCATCTGCACCAAAGTCTGGAAGGAGGCCCTGTCATTGTAGAACACTAGGACGTCTTCTCCTGCATTCACCAGCTAACAAGAAAGAAAAACACTCCATTAACAGATCAAAGCCTGGGCATCTCCCCACAGCATCCACCCCCAGTCTGTGGGCTGACTGTCACACTGAAAATCCTGATTTGCTATTCCTTGGAAACTTAAGAAGTGCAGCCACCAAGTCAGCTGGACGTTCCTCTTGTGCTCTCCTTCATGGGGCAGATGGCTCAAGTATGACACTTTCTCTTAAAGAATTTACCACTTCTAAACTGCTGAAGAACTTCAAAGTCAGCCCAACTGACTGCTTAGACAGAAGTTTTGCCAAGAAGCTTGTGACTTTCCATTGTGCTTTTTTATTTCACGTACATTGCCTCAGCTGACTTTTTAATACAGAGAGCTGTAGCTGTACCATTTTGTTCAGAGAAACGCCTCAGGGGCATGCCGGATGGGAGGGCTGCAGGGCTCAGTAATTCCGCCCTTCTGAACAAACATCATCAATTTTCCAGCGCTAGCAAGTGACATGTTAAGTCACACACACTGAAGATTTCTACCAACTTCACATTTTAGATCTGGATGGCCAGATTTCCAGGGTAGCTCAGACCTCCTGTAACTCCACGAAGGAAATGACAGCAAGCAGGCTGACACCTAACTCAGGGGCTGAGCACTTCTTAGCATGCAAACATAGGGATCAGAGATGCCCTTCCACATAGAGCTCATGGCAATCAGCTAGACAAAATGCAGAAGGCAACCCCTTCTTCCTCAGCAGCTGCTGATCTCTGTCAAAGCTGGGTGCTGAGCATCTTTACAAACATAACTCCACATTGGAAAGCTCACAAAAACACTTTTAAACTGAACTACACACTATGAAGACCTCTGATCAGTCTAGTTAAAACTGACACACAAACGAGCCAGAGCTCGAGAAATCTGATCCTTGGGCTCCCCCTGCCGAGGAGGCCAATGAAAATGCCAGACATGCAAACAGACTGTCAGACTGATCACCTACAATATCCCACTTAAAAGGACTTTTTCACCCTTTTCTTACCTCTCCTATCCTGACAACCCGATTTCAGTTACCTACACATTACCTAAATTGCTGAAGACCCTCAGTCTTTTCCTCCTTCAGCACTTACCAAGACTTACATGTTCAGCTGTTGAAGATACAAAGAAATTCTTATCAAATTATTCTATTATCATGGTAAAATTTTCCTTCTCCATTAGAACACTGAAATTAAACTATTTCTCTTATTGCCAATTTTCGTGTGGAAAGGCAGCCTTCCTTCAAAACCAAGCCTGCCTATACACTGCTTTGTAGAAGCCTGGAAAATAACTTGCAAATATCATTAGTACCTAACCACTCTTTGTATCTGTAGGTAAAGAGCTCAGAACGCTTTTGGTCACAAGAAGTCTATGCTTTCTGGTAGCTGTATGCTCTTTTTGCATTGTGAGAGCTAACTGTCAGCTTCTTGGCAGTCCCAGAAGCGAGAGGATCAATTTGTCATTTTCACCAAATGGTATGTGAAAACTTCTGTTCAGACCTCACAAATCTCTGCAGCTCTCACCTCAGCCATTACCATATCTTGGCATTTCTTAATGAATTTTCCTTCCGCCTTGACAATTGTCTGCAGGAACTTTATGTACTGAACGTTTCTGCCATGTGTTTCTATACAGTGGACAAAGTGCTGAACGACGCGTTCATTAATCTCACTGCAAAGCTGGAAGTTGTTCATGAAAATGTGCTGCATTGTTACTGCTTCCAGAATCTAATGAAGGGGATAAAACAAAGAAAGAAATTAGAAAGTAAACAAACCACCAAATCCACAGAGAGGTCAGGATAAAGTCAACACTCCTGCAGGGTTCAGGACTGAACAGAACATTTCTGAAGACCTAATATTTCAACACATTGGCTTGTATCTAAGCCAATTTTTTCAGTCCACTTCAGCCTCTTGAACTTTCTTCACTGAAATGGTCCTAAACAAAATTTCAAGGCTTTAGAAAGAAAATAAAATGTGACCCCTTCAACCGGTCTTGCATCAGAACAGGCCCAGAGGCAATCACCAAGGACAATCCATTCTCTTTTCTTGATGGAAAAAAAATATGGCATGAGGTTGTTCTTACCCCTGGGTTAAGAAACAGGTTTATGTGCTTGTGCAGCAATGCCTGGTTCTGTTGGTTCCCAGCACAAAAGTTCTGCAAAAACTCGTGTGCGAGCTTCATTATCTCCTGCATCCTCGTGTCTTCAGCCTGTGATTGCATGACAAATAAGATGGGGTTAGAAAGAACCCGAAGGTTCACTTTCAGGTGAGCACTAACTAGATGAGTCTCAGCTCCAGCTCTGCAAGAGAACTGTCACGTCTCTCTCACACTCCAAAGAAAAACAAACCTCCACCCAGTTTGCAGACATTAGGGATGAGTTTGGCCTGCTTCACAGTTCTAAAGATCATCAAAAATACAGACCATAATAGAAATTACAGTAGTTTATTCTCTAAAATTGCATACCCTATGACCAAGCCTGCCAGCAACGTGCTTTAGTCACTTTTACACTTCTGAACATACCAGTGCACTGGCCAAACCACACATCATCACCTTAGGGCTACGGAGGAAAATTGCCATGTTCTGTTGAAATGCATTTCAGCAGTGACAGATAGGTAGTTCATGGCAAAGAAGAGATGGAAAGTTATTACTGCAACAGTTAAGCCCAATTTGTATCTACTGGAATCTGCACACTACTTGCATGCTTCCAAGCACAGTTCAGGAACCAGTGCCTTTCCTCTGACATCAGCGTAGATTACTGATGGTATAAAATGCAGTTTGGAAAAATTACTGTCTGCTTTTATTTTTCATCTATTTCCAAAGGTGAAACACTTTCCATACTGCCTGTTCAGTAGTGTGTTCATAAGTATGGGACAGAATGGTGACAAGAGCTATCGAAGGGGCTACTTCTGCTGATTTTTTAGCAAAATATGAATCAGGACGGCACGAGGCTTAGTTTAACGTTTCTCAAAGCTACTGCCTACAGTGACTGGTTCTCAGAAACCTTGTTTGGAACAGATGACAGCAGAGTAAGCTGGAAAAGCTCCCTCACCTGTGTGATAAGTACCTGTCACCAGTGACTAATGGGCAGCCAACGTGACGCACTTGGGGTGTGCTCCATCAGCACGACGCAGTGCTGTGCAAGCTCCAACTGCACAGCAGCACGGTCAGAGGGGGTTCCACACCATACCACTGACATCACATGGCACTCTGAGAGGGTTAATTATGAACTGCAGACCTCATCTTGAGCCAGTTGGTATTTATTTATTCCTAAGAGGGAGTTTGGGACTCCTTAACTGGGAGACAGGTGTGGTGGTGGGGCGTCTGTTTCATGTCTAACTACTGGACAGACCTGCTGATAAATCCCACAGGGGAGCAGGCTCCCTCATGTCCCTTGAATGGCTCCCAGAACGGCTCTCAAACAGCTACCGTGTAGCAACAGTGTCTTATATCCACTGACAGCTTAACTTGAAGGCAGCAAAACACACGTCCCCTAGAAAGCTGAAAGTTCAGCCTTGGTCTTACTCCGAGCTACAATGGACAAACATTTCTTGAGAAATTAGTACAGAACGCTACATTCAAAGACTTTAAACAGACAAAACCTATACAGGTTTTCAATTAGTTTTGATATTTCAGTATTTAAAATAGCTTCTTTGAAGGTTCAGGAAGACAAGGTGTTAAAAACCCATCAACGTAACACGAAGGAAGGCAATAGCTGTACAGAAACCCAACCTTTTCGTAAGGGATCTGCAGCAACTCGAGCACCACCGCGTGCGCTCCCATGTTCCTCAGAAGCCGCTGCTGCTGCTTCCGGCTCTTCCTGACAGAGACCCCCTCCTGCACACACAGCTTGCTAAGTCGAAGCAGGATCTGGAGAAGAAACTTGCTTTAGAACTGGGTTTTATTTCAGAACATGCCAGGTAACTCTCAGAGAGAAGTAACGTCAGAAAACACATCTGCATGAACCACAGCGACTCCAAGCAGCAAAATCATCTTGAGACCACAAAACTTGAGGAGCAAAGAATGGGCTAAAGCCTGCTTGTGCCTGCAACAACAGTAGAGATGCGGAAGGACCAGGCTGGAGATGGGGGCTTTTGGGAAACATGGGGGCAGGAGGCAGCCGAGGTGTCTGCCACCCTCTTGAGCGGCAGCTGCCACCCCCTTGTCACCCTCCTGGAGACACAGCAGCCAGTGCAGTCTTTCATCACCCTGGCACAGGCAAGGGAAGCAGTGAGGCAACAGCTCTTTCATCACATCTGGTGGTTTACTGGCCTGGGCACTATCCATTTCAGCTCTAACTAGCACTGCTCCTGTGGAATTCGGCCGTGTAAAGTGAACCTTTTGTCTGGCTCCGCAGCACCGTGCCACAGAAAACCCATTACCTAAGAAGACACCAGTGCCAATGCATGCTCTTTGTCTGGTATTTTTGAAATTAAATTTCAACAGCACAGAGCTTTTTGCATGTAAACTACTTGGGACAGAGCAATTTAAATAGCTTCTTGACTTGCTTACTTGCTTTATAGCCTTTAATAAAAATATTGTGTTACCATTGAAACAGCAACAAAATGTCGCATTTCTCACTAATCCATTCTTAAGGAAAGAATACACATGTTGTGCTTATTATATTCCTGGCTTTTCATTCAAACTGGGATATGTTATTACTCAGCAAATAGTTTCCACAGTGTAAGAGTGACTCAGACTTTCCTGGGTGTCTCCCTGTGACTGCAGCTCTCCAGGGCTGAGTTACTCACACTTCCATTTAACTATCAAGAAACAGTTTTACCTCTTTTACTACGCGGTAGTTGTAGCTGCTAGTACTTTCAGGCTTCTGTGACTTGCTGTGACCTTCCTGTGGATAAAAACCATACAATTTATCAGCAGCTTATAGCACGTTCTTCATGAGGACTAAAATTACCCTCCTAGGCTAGTGACTGCTCTCTTCCTGGAAAGGAACGTTATCCTTCAGTTCGCTGAGTCTCAGAAAAACACACAGTTATCCTGTCATCCCACATTGACCTCTATAACATAAAATAACGTGGGATAATTTTAGAGATAGTAACCTTCTGTCCTTTCCTTCTCTTGTCACGTTCCATCTGTAATCCATTCCTTACTGAAAAAAAAAATCTCTCCCCCTTTACTATTAATAAACTGTCATCATACAGATAGCAAGAGATGCCTAGCTACACACATGGAAAGTGACAAAATTACTTTTATTTACTTCCAGTGATAAATATTCATATCCCAGGGATTATTTCTTGCATTCTCTAATCCAGTGTTTTCTATCTGATCACAGTCACACTGAGATAGAAGCATTTAATTAGTTCTAGGCCAGATGTGCACGCCAGGGAAGTCAAGTACTATCAGGTGTGATAAGTACCGGGTAAATGCTGGTGCTTTAAGCGCTGTGCTCTTCTGCCATTTCATAAAAGCGAATACTCAAAACTGCAGTGAGAAACCAAGAAATATTCAGGGATTTTTCAAGTCTTTTCTCTAGTGGTGTGTTTTGTTTTGATGCGGTGCTTTAGCACATTGTGTTCAGTATTCATTAGATTCACTTGCAGACTTATAGTAAATAACAATATTCACCATACTAATAGCTACAACTAAGTTGTAAAAAACCAGCAACCCTATGTTATATATACAAATAATTTAGCCAAAGTGGCACTGCAAAACCCAAACCAACTGCTCTGCTAGGGCCTAAAGATGACACTACCGCAGCTGCTAATTCTGAGCAGTTTCCACCCAGGACTAATTGGTATCTGCTGGTCCAAGCTTTCCTCTTATTCTTGTCCTATTCTAACAGCAATACAAAGAGCCTCACCAAGCTACGCAGCATGCGGAAGGGATACTTCTTGTACTCACGGTTCTGGGAGCAGTTACACTTTCAGAAAACATTAACACATGAATTTCGGGAAGCACAACCTAATTACCTCTTTTTTCTTGTGTTCATTTTCTCCTTGCACTCCATCCATCACCTCATCGGGACCTTGGCCTTTGTATACCCAAAGCTCCGATTTTTCCACAATAGACCTCAGTTGGTCCAAATCTTGTTTTATCTGCTTGTAGTTGTCAACATCTTGGCTGGTAACAAGCAGTTGAACCTTATATGAATGCAAGCCATTAGTTGCACAACAGGATTTATTTTTAAACTGCAATATACACATTCACAAGAGGAATAATGTTCTTAATACACACACATACCTGCTTAAAAGCTTGAAGGACTTCTTGTCTCTGACTGAAGTGCCGGAAGAGCAGCTGAAGCGCCCCAGACACCAGAGGCGGGTAGTCGTGCATTGTTAAATGTAACAAAACTCTGAGAAACGTTCTGCCACCATGATCATCCAAATCCAATGGCGTATTCTCCTCACTGAAAACAAAGCACAGGAATTAACTATCATATTGGGCTTAATGTCCCAGCAGGTTCCAGTCTAAATAAACAAGGAATTTGTCAAATCAAATGCTACCTTAAAATACACAGGGTTGTGTTTTTTCTTCACATGCTGCATAATCGTAAGGCTTCCAGAAATTCATTACTCATGGTTCACTCAGCATACCTTTTCTAACTTTTCCACAGACAAATTATGACTAATTATTCATCCCTATGTCAGTCTTACCCTATTGCTCAAGTAGTTCTTGAGCATTCCTAATACTACCTTTTCTCCCCACAAAATACAACCCCTTCCTCAACATCATCGTTGCAAAGCTAATTATGTCAAGCCCTTACAATCCTCTTCTTTGCTCTTTCCTCTGCACTTCTTTTCGGAAGATGATAAACTACTTATTTTTTCTTTATCAGTTACCCTGAATCTTTCCCAAATGCTGCTTCCAACTGAGTCTGCACACTTGCACTAAAAATGCTGGTTATTAATTCGGTGAATGAATCTCTCTCCTTCATTTAAGAAAAGAGTTATCTTAGGTTTATAGAAAAGAACTGCAGCTCTGCAAGCAGCTAAGGGCTGTTGGAACATACACCTTCACAGGGCTTCAGCACAGGGCAGAGTATCAGGATAAGCTCAAGTACTTGAAGCCCGTCACTGACTCATCATCCCGTGGTTAAAGGAAGGGCATAAGCAACTCCAGAAAGAAAACAGGTACTGAAGATACGGCTTGCTAGCTTTGTTCTGTCAAGCATTTGCAGTCTAATGCTGCATTAAAATAAAAGCATGGCTAAGTAGGTATCTGTCTCAGAAGTTCCAGTCCTTGCCCACACAAACTTTTCCCTAAGATTTTAAAGCAGCACTCAGCTTAGATGCACTAATCCTCCAACTTCGCTTTCATCCTTACAAGTGAAGTGCTCTAGTGAAGATCTTTTTTGACTGAAGGACCACCTGTGCCTTATCCATGGCTTTTAATTCAAATGGACATTACTTCAAGCTGTATCAAAGGCATTTCAGGAAAATGAAGCCTAAGTAATTGAGTGGGGCAGCTGTTTCCAATCTTCTCCCATTTACCACCTCAATTGCAACTGCAATCCACCTCCGTATGAGCACACTTGGGGTTGCAGCCTGGGAACTGCTGAGCTACGCTTCAATTAGCACTACCAAGGTGATACTTGCCTTCCACCAAAGATCCCTTCAGCTTGTTCTTCAATATGTTCAAAGTCCAGGGCTCCTGAGAAAAAAGAACAAATATGTTATGTCAGAGTTGCACCAGAGATGTTTTTGCAGCCTAAAAACATTTTGAACTACAAGAAGTGATGTAGGTGTAAGCAAGAGGGTCATCACGAGCTGAAAGGAGCACAGATTACTGAAGCAGTTTGCTAAGATAACAAGACAATAAATCAACCTGCCATCAGCTCACAAATTAAACTGCACAATCACTTCAGCAACATCCAGGGTTATTCTTCTCGTCTATTTTTAGATTTCACCAGCATTGTTCCAGGACACTGATGGGAAATGTTGTCATTCAGAGGGGCCACTTACAAGAAACACCAAGTTTCAGCTCTAAGTTCCAAAGCATTATGTTCAGCAGTGACAACCGTACCCCTGTGGCTCAGCCAGTAAAAAGGGCTTTGTATTTAACAGGGTAAGGTGAGTATTATCACATTGGCAATGACTAATCTTCTGAAATAAATAAATAAAATGTGTTTGGCTTTTTTTTTTTTCCCCTGGACATCTCTCAGCTACATACTGCACAAACATGCATCTCTTCCCTCTCTGCTGCCCCAACACTCCAACCAGCAGAAATAACAAAGGGCAGCTTGGTCTGAACTTACTAATTTATGAAATAGGTAAATGGCAAGACATGCCACTGGGCACAAGGGGCAATGAAATTACAAGGAAGTTTTGAATAAAAACCCACTGATGGTGAGTACAAAATGACAGACTACTGATGTTATCAGGCCACCTTCTGTTTGCAAATGTTATGACTGAAAGACCAAAGTAAATGATTTCATTCTCTAAAGCTACGTTCAACAATGCACTGCTCCCCATCTCCACCTCAGGTCCTGCTGGAGCAAGCAGGAGTTGATGCTCTGGAGTCACCCAAGACCCTGGTGTGAGCCCAGATGCTTTAGACTTGGAGCTCTGAATCTTTCACAACCATTTCCAAATGGAATGGAAAGAGAGCATATGGATTTAACATCTTTGCCAATAATGTTTGCTCTCCCCTTTCCTCCGAAGTTTAGCTGACAGAAAGAGCTCTTGTGCTCTCCAACCAGCCCCGTTTTGAAGGTCTTGGCACCCTGGGGGGCTGCTGGACAGGCAGTCCAAGGAAAAAAAAAGTAAACACAACCCCTTTGAAGTGAGATCAAAAGAAGTAGTCTTTCCTTTGAAGACTTCACATCTAAAACACATTTTTCTTATCTTTCCCTGTTACATCTAGAGATACAGTCCCCAAATCAAGTGAAAAAAACTGTCTGCTGTCTAATAAGCTGCCCTTTTAAAATCCAGCGATTTTTCATGGTGCAGGTCTTAACTACAGGATCCTTTTTCCCATGGAAAGTGGTACAGCAATTAACAGCACTGCATCTACCCAACGTACCAACTGTCCTGCTTTCAGTTAAGAACACTGGTCATCGACAAGCCTACTGGCATACCCCTGTCTATCAGTACTGTGATGGGTAACCTCTTGATACCTCTCCTTCCCACGGTACTTTTGGGGAGTAAAAGTTTTGGTGGGTGGAGGAATCAGCACAGGGGCAATGGATATGGGAATCAGATTCACATGATTGTGGTGTTTGTTGCTGGCATTTTTTGGGGGCACAGAGGACGGTACACGACACAAGACATGACCACTGCCCCAGTGGGACCGCTCGTCACATGCCAAAGCAAGAACCTGAATCAATTATTCAGTTGGTAACTCTAAGACTACAGAGGCTTCCCTAACATACACGAAGTCATTCTTTGCAAAGTGACTAACCTGGTACATTTGCTGGCATTTCTTGATTGCTGCTTCCAGTGGGCGATTCAGTCATCTGGGCATTGCTTTCATCAAATTCATGTTTAAATATACAAAGGAGGCAGGAGATTCTGTAGTCCAATCTCACATTCAAAATAAACTAGTGATACAGAAGTAGTAGAAATGTTGCAATGCCTTGCCTGTTTCCAGCACACGTACAAAGAACTTACACACGATGCAGTGATACCAACACACAAGGTCGCCACAGTAAAAATGTAGATTTAACTTGGAAAAGAGGCACACAAAAGTTTTGTTTTGTTTTTTTTAATCCCCAGAATATAGATTATTTTTTTCAGCATCTTCCATGTGCATACTTACAGGTAAAAAGACTTTGACACAGTTTTGATCCCTTATTACTGTCCAATGCATGCACCCTCACACTGCCTCCCCCCGCAATGAGGAAAGTCTGTTCTGAACCCGTGCTGGGGGTGTCATTGGCACGAGCTAGTACAGCTCAGCCGTCTCCTCTTCAGTGCTTTACAATTGAATCTTAACAACTTTCTTGAGGAAGTACAATGCAGAGAGCACTTGCAGTTCTCTCCAGTTCAGGGGAAAATGCTTAACGCCAGTTTTAATAACCCATGGTAACAGGGGGAACACTGGCACATTAAAATACCCTGCCGCAACATGCCAGGCCATATGAGAGCAGTTCTGAGTTTAACTAAAATTAGAAATGGTGAAAGGAAGTGAATCAAGCCTCCCCTGCATGCTGCATCTGTTGCTGAGCGGAAGGCCACGACCCCCAGTCCAGCTACGTGCAAAACCTCCCACAGAGGGCACAGGGAAGGTACACCACGGCGTTCCTGCTGCCTCGTGTACTTCGCCCACACGCCTTTTGCAGCATTTTGGCCTACGTGAACTTGCCCGTGAAGTTACTGAACAGAACAGGGACTTGTACAGCGAGGGAGGGAGGATGGATTTCAGCATAGCAATTTTGTGTCACCAACACAAAAAGATCAAGACAGAGCTGTGGAAAAGGGGAAAAAAACTTTTGTCTTTGTGTTCTGAAGCCTTAGGAGTGAACAAGTGGAAAAAGCCAGGCAAAGATGGAGGAGGCTGCAAGAGGCTGGTGCATGCATAAAAAACTGCTCAGGCCGATAGCTACACAGAGAGAAGTATCAAGTATAATTCCCTTCCTTGGGACATCTAACAAAGATGTTCCTGGAGATTTGGAGAAACTACAATGACAGCAGGGGGACTACAAGCTCTCCACTTCAGCAATTCAGATATTTACAAGTCACTGTTATACTTCTGTCATGCGGAGAAGTCCACTGCTGACTCATTTCTACTACAGGGTTTCAGTCATGGCATAATGGTATTGTCATACATGAGATGAGTGCTGCATGCCTGGAAAAGTTGCCTTTGTAACTGCACCCATTGAAGAGTGAGGCACACAAGGCAGGAGTGAATTAAGTGGCAGCATGGCACTATACTAAGACTTAAAAGCAGCACAAGGTGCTACATGACTTTGCATTTGCTAATACCTGAAGTATTTCTATGATCTTCAGCTTGGTGTCCATTACCAGGATGTCCTCCTTCTCTGGTTCACTCTGCTTGACATTTCCCTCAGGAGCAGCAGCAAGCGGAGTCATGGGCAAGAACCCGCCACCTCTGAGCACCACCTGGGTCATCAGCTCACCGACTCCGTGGATTGATCTCATCACATTGCTCCCTTCAGAGAGGTAGGTAAACAGGTAAGGTTATGATGGCGGAATGGGACTGCATTAACAGAGCAAGGACCCTTCACGTCCTACAAAGAGAAATTGTCTCAACATTAAACAAGGCCAGCCGGACACCTGAGTGCCTGGAGCAGATGGAAGGCAAGAGGAACACTGCAGTACTCACAGGGGACACCTGCCCTCTCCATTGTTCCTCACAGACATCCTGCTTTACAACAAAGTCACAGAGTAGGAGATGTTGAACCCAAACTGATGTTTTTAGATGAACCAGAAACCTCTGATGAATCATCTCTTGTGCCACTCATTTTTCAGTCTTACCTTTACTTTCCTCGCCTTTTGCCATCTTGGTAATAGGGAAGATGGTAGTGATGTGCACGCAGTCTAATATAGCAAGGAGGATTTTGGTTAGTCTGAGGAGGTCACAGAAGTTGTAGAAACCAAAATATATCAGATTTCTGGCTAGATTAACAACCTACCAAAACAATAGAAAGCCTGATTAATATTAAGCATTTTGCTAAAAAAAAAAAAAAGTTTTCAACAGAATGAGAAGACCGATAACCTGGTTGTGAGTCATTCCGATTACAATACCTCATAATTCCATGTAAGACTGTATAGTTCTGCATGTTATCAGAAAGCTTTCTACTTGTCTATGAATACTGAAACACCTGCAGTAACAGCCTGAGCCTACAGTTCATATTCTATAGCTACAAAGGCATACTGTATTTGTCTCATTACAGACAAGGTAAAATAGATCAAGACCAGAGAGAACGGTTTTCTTTGACAAGAAAATACGCCATACCCAGAGATTACTGTTCCCAAGTTATCAAGCTTTCCCACAAGTCCTCCACATGCACTGCTTCACAATCCACAAAAATAATTTCACATGTAGTGCAAATATTTAAGGCAGACCCAACAGCTGCACATTCCTCAGATAATTTGATTATTTTTTTTAATTAACTGTTGAAGAACACTACTGCATGCGTTCTCTACACTTTACTTGCACAGACAGAATATTTCAATTGGCCAGTAAGTCACCGGGTACTGTACAGTTCTCTTTATGGGTAATACTGTAAGCTCTAGAGCATATCTGTGCATGCAAAGTGTTCAGTTTTACTGAATATTTATATCATTAAAGCTTGACTTTGTAATAACACAGAGCACAAAAAATAAACAAGGCTGCTGTGAGCCCAAGACACAAGCTTATATTCATTAATTGTATTTCAAGAACTGTCATTGCAAACTATCACTAACTTCAGTGGGGTTGCTGGCGTGAGACAGGAGCACACTTGACAGCACAAGCATGCTGTGGCTTAGTATTCACTAAGTACTTGCCCACCTAGCTGGTGCTGAAAAAGGTAACACATTCCACCAAAAAAGGATAAAAATCAGAACTGGATAACTACCTCAAAAGTGAGCTTATTTTTCTCTTTATCAGAAAAAGGGAACCTCTGACACACCACATCTCTTAAATATTCCTCTACAAATTCCATTGTTTGTGCAAATCTCTCCTTAATTTCATCTTTGGAGGTTCCACTGCTATCATAGCTGAGGAGGGAAAAAACAAAACAAAAACAAAAACAAAACTTAGCATGCAAACACACAGGGCTTTCCCCTGACACAATTTTTCAGTGATTTGTAAAAATCCAGGAGAAGTTAAAGGCTGTTAAATAACTTATCCAAACGAGGAAACCAAGCAGCTGACACCATAATTTCCTGGCTTTTACTGTTTTATCCCATATACTCATTTTGCACTATTTAAGAGTGTCTGATAAAAACAAAAGCAAACAATCAAGCAAAAACAAACAAAAAAGAATCTTGTCCCAATAAATAAGCCTTTTTTTTTTCTTTTAAACCAACCCAGTGACAACCTAGGTACAGCACTAAGAACATATGTGGCCAAGAGATGCTGACTGCAAATAAAAACAAGATATATTCCAAGTAGACCTGAACTTAAAAAGAAATGTTACGTTGGTTTCTCAGTGTGTGTAGAGCATTGTAAAAAGAGAATCCCCATAACCTTCCACTAACTGCTTTTTTTTTTTTTTCCCTCTTCCTGTCTGGTCATGGGTCACTCACCGTTCAGCCTCTGCCAGAGCTTCAGCCATTTGTTTCTGTTCTGGCATTTAAAGCTGAATATGATCTATTGCATTTCTCTCAGAGAAGGTGACTAGGTTATTGAGGAGGGAGGGGATGGCAAACACCACTGAACACAGGTACTAATACTGAAAGACTCAAATTCCTAAAAATTAACACAATTGTAATATATTTGTTTCCTCTGACTGAAGAAGTTGAGTCACTGAACTACGGTTTAGTGTTAAGTTATCCCTACAATCGAGTTGATTTGAGTCTACAGCCAAAAAAAAAAAATCAAGTCTCCAGTCTGGCTGTGGTCTTGTACAGGTCTTTTACCCCTGCATCGGAGTATTTTCCACTGGGGTTTAAGCAACAGGACTCTGTATCCAGGACATGACTTGTTTCAGCATCTTCCCCCTTTTCTTCACATCTGATTGTGCTGTATGGACCATCTGCTTTGAAGAGTCAATACTCTAATTGAATAAGGCATGAGGAAAAACAAAACAGTTCTCTGCTGCTTTCCCAGAGCAAGGTCACTCGCCACATCACCCCAGTCAGAGGCAAACGTCACTGTGATCGTTGGATGTTTCGGAGAAAAATCACCTACGCCTTCCTAGTTTACAGCAGACCCGTACAAGAAGGTTATTTTATACACAGAAAGATTCTCTCCAGAAAACATTACAGACAAATGAAGCTACATGGACTGAATAACAGAACTTGTAAGAATAAGACCTTTTTCTCCCCACCCCCCACCTTTTTTTTTAAGCACAGAAACAGCATAAACGATGCATTAGTTTAGGATTGATCCGGTTACATTTTTAAGGGGATTGAATGAATCCAGCAAGCACTTACTCATCAATAGCAATTTCAGAAGGAATCTCAGACCACAGACGAGCATACTTCACTGGCGTGACTTGTTCCTGGGGGTCACGATCAACATGCATATGAAGCATTAGCCGGCAGAAAGATGCTCTCAGGTCATATGGCAAGTTTTCGTCAGACATGCAACGGAGAATGAGATCCACATCCAGCTGGCCAGATATTTCATTTATGGCTAAGTACTGTCGATCAAGGCACATTCTAGCAAAGAGGTTTAGCTGGTATCTTTGGGGTGGGGGGAAAATACACAAACAAACAGCTTACACTTTAATTTCCAGAATCTTCCACTGCGTATAGAGCTGTTAAGCAATTACATAGTCATTACAGAAAAAAGTTATTTACCAATCACTAGTAATAGTGGAAACATAGTGGAAAATAGAATAAATGTCATCAGCATATTTTCCTGACAGTTATACAGAATTAGATAATGCTATTTATAAAAATTACAGAAGAATCCAGAAAACATTTAAGGCAAGTCAGCCCAAATACTCTAGAAGATGGAATACTTCTTCCTAATGCTGAAGCCACAGTGGTTTGCTGAGGAACAGTGTAAATAGGGTACAGAATCCTTAAAAATTAGGTACAATTAAACAGCTATTGAGTTCTGCTCCCTTCAGTCAAAGAATTTGTAGACAAAAAATAAACTTTTTTCCTCAGCTTTTCAACCCAGAAGCTAAGAGCAAGCAACTGGCATTTAAGTTATGCGCGTTCAACAGACTGATAATGAACTTTTAGCCATAAAGCACACGTCCAACATTCGTGAGTATTCATACAGATTTGTGTTGAACAGTGTCAACTACGTTTCCTAAAGAAATGAATGTTTAATTGGAAACAGGCTCCTTTTAACTCTAAGCACCTCTCATGGGGCCTTGACCAAACTCTGCACTAAATAGTTGTTTTAAGCACACGCACAAGTCTATAAAGTGAACTGAAAATAATTAACACTAGCAATTCTCTTCTTGAAATCAAATATAAGTTTTCAAAATAGGTATTATAAAAGCTCATCTTGTGAGCACAGCCCTCCAATAGGCTCAAATAAAAACATGTATTAAGTCTACTATTTTAAACCTTTCAATGCAAAAGATAATGCAAAAAAAATGCAATAAAATATACCTATTAGAAAAAATCTAGCTGTACTTTCTGCACCACCACAGTCAAGTCTGTCAAACTATTTTCAGAAGTTTATAACCCAGACACAGGAATTTGGTTTGGGCTGAAACCTGATCTTACACTATGCCAAGAACTTGGTGTCTTGTCAAGTCATCTGGAAATATCACTTCACATTAGAAACTGCTAAAAGCATAGCTTAAGCTGTATGAAAGAACAGTGCATTAATCAAACCCAACTTGTGGCATTTTCCTAAGTTCATACGCTGTCCTGCTGAGGGCTACAGGACTGCTAAATGCTTTGAGGTTAGAAAGAAGTTTAGAAGGCAGGGAGAACAGCAGCAGCTCTTTTTTAAAATAAAAACCAAAGCCATTTGTGCACTGAAATCCTGTTGCTCCTGCAAATGGTTGTTCACCGCAATTACCATTTCAGTACAGTTAACCTACACAGTTAACATACAGACTCGGTGTACAACCATTTATCTGGAAACCAAGCAGAAATACAGGCAATGGTGTGCAAATTCAATGCACTCTAAGCTTCAGCTAGTTTAAAACAGTTTAAACTTGCTCATGCTGATAATTTGACTTCTTGCCACGAACATTATGCTGTTAGCTTCCACTTCACCCTCGCTCTCCAATGGCTATTTCGTCCATTAGAGCAGCATCCTTCCACAAATTCAACTGAAGCCTATACACTGAAGCCCCCCCCCAGCAATAGTCTCAATGAACTTTGCTAGCCAATTACTGCACACGCTGTTAACCTGTAATAGCTGAGTACGTCCCGATCTTCCTTCTGCCCTTCCTTAGCATCCTGAGCCAACTCTCTGATACTCTTACTGCGGATTTCCTTGTTACTGTCTCTCCAGAATAGCCACACTTCTTCCTCATCTTCTCCAACTTCCAAGGCATTTTCTCCACTTGACACTTCTTCAAACTCAAATCGAGAGAGGACCAGCCTGCCAGAATGAAGTGTGGTTAGATTACAAACTGCCAAGACCCATGCAAATCTTTAAGAACATTTCTTTTAAAACACTTGCTGAAATATACTGGCGATATAAAAGTAATTTTATGATCTCACCTGCATTAAGAAAACACATTTTATTCCTGAACTCTGCCAAGGAAAAGCTGAATATCTTACTCTTTCAGCAGTAGCAGTTTACTACATAAAGTCTTTAGGTTTTATTATTAAAAGCATTAGAGTGAATTTGGATTATAAGCTTTCCATTTGGCCCTAAAAAGATCAATGGTACACATACATTTCACCTCCATTCAACTGATGAAAATAAAGAAAGCAAAGACATTACGGCTAACTGACTTTCCAAAACATCTTCATGGGAGAATTTGTTTAAAGAATATTCAACAATGTAAGAAAAGATTTGGTACACAAAAATATCTAACATTTGATCAGTACTGGATCCCCTAAATACCAACTGAATCAAACCTTTTCTGCTTATGTGACAAAGCTAGAAACAAATCAGCCACTAAAAAGGCAACTATGGCTTTTGGTTCTTCAGCTAAAGAAAGATCACATATCTGAAAAATACAAATGAAATGTACAAAATAAGAAGCAACAACTGATGCAGCAACTTCAAGTGCTGGTGGAAATAAATAGTCCTTAAAATTTCATGAAGAGCACTATACATCTTCAAGAATATTTTAATCCATGTGGATATTAAATACTAGCTGACAAAGATCTGTTTCCCTTTTACAGTATTTTGATATTGATTATTTGTGCCCTATTCCTCATATTGAGTCACCACAAAAGAGGGTTGGGATTTAGCGCTTGCTGTGATGCTCCAGCAATGGCAGGGCAATGCTGAGACCTAAATCCCATCAGAAGGGGGAGACAGGGGTGAGCAGAGATGCATCAACTTCTGTTTTGCTGCAAGCTGAGCACAGTGTACATGTACCCAAGAAGTGTGCACTCACATCTGACAGTTCAAAGAGGCAAGCCCGAGGCCCAGGAGAGAATCAGGCCCATGGAACCTTCACAAGAAGTCATCTACTTTGATCAAACATGAAACATCTAAAAGATGTCTCTGACTACTGGGCTGAGAACACATTGCAGACTTTTGCAGTCATCAATATCCATTTATTGTGCATCCAAAGAGGACTCCACACTGCTTTCTCTAGACGTGCCAGCAGTGCTCTCTGCTTTGAATCACCTCCCTTCTGTTTCACACTAGCAAAACCATCTTTATAGAATTTACTTACTTAGTTTCAATGAGTATGTCTGCATTCGCTGGATTCAGAACGGCTTTACAAATCAACTCCTGTGTCACTGGAATAGACTTGTTCATGGAAACGCACAGATCTGAGAGATAATCCAAAAACCTGTTGGAAAACGTAAGCCAAAAGGGTATCAATCCACGTTGAGATTTAGACTGAGGCAATCTATATTTCAGGAAGAAAAAAAATCACAACTCCAATTTTACACAGCAGAGTGAGACTGTTGCCCTAGTATAAAGTTATGGCAAATGCCAAAAAAGAAGTGAACTAGTTGTGTTCGTGCTAGCAAGATGGCAAGTACAGAGTTTTCTCAGAAGACTAAGAGGAAAGGGTAATCATGTACTTGAAAACGTGGATCTCACCTGGGCTCCCTATTTTTCCTCACGAGGCTAACAAAAGTATCAATCTCAGCAGCTGTGATGTGCTTCTCCAAGAGCTTGCGATTGTTATGAAGTAGTGCGGTGATAGTGTCCTCAGCCAAGACATCATAGCCAATTTGTTTCTGCATGAAGCCAAACTGCTTTGCAATGTATTCCTTTGAACCAAAGAGAAGGACAAAGGTGGTGTAATTAAGTCTCCAAATTTCAGAAAATCATCAATAACAAAACAGTAAGACTTGTTAATGCCACCGTCCCAAGAAGCAAACTGGATTCGGTTCTAATTGTATATACTTCCTTTGAGAGAAAGTGAGTAATGACAAAGTCTTAACATCTCCCTCACTTCTGGGCCATTTGGAGACCATCAAAGTATTTATCCCCATCTGATATGAGTTTGTTTTTAATAGCTGGCAACAAAAAAACTTACATCCTCAGTTCACAGGCCAACTTTCAATAGAGCTTGTAGTACACAGGAGTAAAGAAAATCTTAAAGTTCACCTGGATTAACAGCAAACCCATTGCTTTCAGAAATTTCCCTTAGAACTAGCACTAATTACACTGTACGTAGTCTGACAGAGACAAAAGATGGCAGATAGAGTAAAATTGAGCAATCAAAAAAATCTCTTGCGGACTGTGAAATCACACCACAGCATTAGCAGGGTTTAATTAACAGGATGTAGCTCGTATTTTTTGGAGCATAGGAACAATATCAGTGCCACCGAAAGCCACAAACATATTTCAAACCTGATTCTTTCTGTAATCCTGCTGAGAGTGCCTCAGCACTCTGTAGCAAAGCCGACATATGTGCCTGAAGGGAGCGTGCCGCTGGTCTCCCAGCTCCTCCAACCGCAGCATCGGGCCATCACCGCTGTCCGTAAATGGTGCTTGCAACAACTTGAAAATCTGTGGATTTATTAAAAAACAGGCATTTAAATCCCAACATATGCTGTGTATTTTTCCTCTAGCAGTACTATGCCTAGAGCCTACTGACAACCTGCTGAAAGCATCCTTTGGTCCCAGTATTTTGACCAGGCTCTCTACTACTAGGATTTCCTTTCTGACAACCCTTCTGGTAGGCAGAGTTTAAAGAAAAATGCAGTCTACCTGCTTCAGAATATTCTGTTCTCTCATCAGTTTTTGCCGTTCTCTATTGGGTTTAGAAAATACCACTTCAAGCACGTCTTGCCCAGAATTAGTTCCACCAGTAACAAAGTAGACCAAATCCTCCAACAATTTGGTAACAGATCTACAGAAAAGCCAGAAGTTGTTAATACAAGACTAAGTTTTATCTGTTAAAAAGAACAATGACAGTGGTAAGGTTATACAGATTTCAAAATGTTAAGTGACAAAAAAACATCAATTAGAGACTAACCCAGATGTTGGATAAAGCCCCTAGGTTTGTATGGAACTTTAAATTAGGAACTAGTGCTCCCTTATTGTTACAGATTAATGTTTAGTAGCCAAACTACAGAAGCAGTAAGACAACAATATCACTTTAAGGCAACTTTATGCTCCCTAAGTCCTATTTGGGAGTTCTTTTGTATTGCCAGAAAAGATAAATCAGATGATAATCTCCCCAAGACCAAAGAAAAGACGTTGGCTATGGAAACACATGGACCCTCACTTTCACAGTAGACTGTGCATTCTTTTTGAGTGGCCACATATTTTTCAGACATTGTCAGAGGATTTGCCAGAAGTCATATGTTCACTCTTCACAAGATGGATTATAAATTCCCACACTCATTTTGCAAAGCCCATCAAGAAAGGCATGCTATGGATTATTCCTCCAAGTTCACAACAACAGTTCCCATGCTCTCATTTCACAGAGCAACAAGGAGGGGCTAACAGAATATGACGTGAGAACCTTCACTATGGGCAAAATCAACAATAAAAGAAACACTTATTGAGTAAAGCAAACAATAGTATCTTAACTAAATTATCGTTTCCTTACCTTCTTTCATTCTGGGTTATTGTTCCCTTTTCCAGCTTGCCAGCAATGGAACCTAAAACCTTACTTGCATCATTTGCAAAGTCCAAGTCCCGAACCTCTGCAGGAGAAACTGGTACTATAGCAAAAGCTTCTTTGTCCTCTTTCACTGGAGAAGTACCAATCTAAAACCCAAAGAAGTTTTATTATCAAACCAAAAGGCAGAAAATAGAATAGTGGTTCACTCATTGTTACTAAAAGAGACAAGAAACCATACTCCTACATAGCCTCACTTAGAGAGGGTATGAGAACAGTAGCACCCTGTACAAGCTCACAGGTGTTCCCAGTACAGAGAAACATCAGGTGAGACTAGAAAATACTGCCACAGAGAGTAGGAAAAAATTCTCCATGTGCTGTTGTAAATTGGAAATTTAACAGTGTAACTTTTAAACTACTATGAAAACCTAATCTTTTAGATAAAATATTTTGTGTAGGCACTATTTACCATTGTCATACAGTTTGACAAACCCCGAAGTCTCAAGGGACTGAAACTTCTCCTACCAACAACATATCAGTGAAAGTACAGAAATTAAAGGATGTGAGTATAAAAAAAGTAGCAGGGCTTACTTTAAGCATCACAGGTTTCTCTTCTTCCTTATCAATAGGGATATTGGTACTATGAACCCAGGTGTTAGTGCAAAGATGTCTAAGTCTGACATAAGAGTTCCTGGAAAAAAGTCAGAAGTTTCAAAATGTGAGTCAGTTCCCAGTCAAGAAATCTTAGCATTGTTCAAAAACAAAAATGGTTGTCAAGAACAAGTGAAAAAAAAATTTCACTCCACAGACTGTGGCAGCTCAAAGGAATGGGCAGCCAGGACTGCTGCATTTGGTGGCCACGTTAACTTACACTGCCTTAGAAGTATCTGATTTTTTACAGAGTCACTTGAATGACGTAGATCAAACAAATATGTCATGCTTTCTGGGTGGGAGTAGATAGCAAAGAGCCTGCATTCCAACTGCATCTTTGGACATACAGCATCTTTTGAGTAGCAAGAGGTATAATATAAACAGTTAAACAACCATACCCAACAGAAAATGAAATGCTAAACACTGGATGTTGTGTCCTTGCAAATACAATATAGGCAGGTCAGGGGAATTAGCATTATCATTGACCCCAGACTTTTGTCAGTTTCTTAACTGGCAAGAAAGTCACTTAATCTCAGTCTCCCAGTCTGTAAAATCGGATGTTGTTACATATGAGTTTATTGTAAAATACTATACAGAAGCTCTAAGCATTTGCTAATCATTTCTATATTAATTTGAAGGAGAAACTTAATTTCATATGGAAATAAATAGTGAGAAAGAGCTTTACTGAAAACCAAGCCAAACCAAAATGAAGCCAAACTCCAAGGCAGGTAGTCAGCTCTAATGCTATCACCCCATCAGAGGTTATAGGGACGTGACTGTGTTAGCTTGTACCTGGGGACAAGGCTGTCTCCTCCTCGCAAGGTGGTAGGGTCCAACTCAAATATGGAGGAGATATCATTTCCTTCAGGCACGGACACCAGAGAGTACGCCATCTTCTCCTGAGCATCACGCAAGCCTCTTCTGGAGGCATCCTGCTCAGGGTCCAGCTGCAGAAGAAGTCCCATCAGAGAGTCAGACCGAGCCCTCCAGACCCAGCTGCCTAGCGTTGAATAGATGCACTCTGTGATTTGTAGACACAGCTCTGAACCACTCCAAGCACTGGGTAAGATGACTACACTTTAGGGTACCAGTAAAAGTGAAAGTAGCTCCTCTTGTCAAACATTTCTTTGCTTTCCCTAGTGTTAATAACTTCTGAGCATTTCTGGGTTTTAAACACAATAAATCCTAGACAAGAGAGGTTGTGTCTTGCAGAGTGCCACGAGACTCAACATCTCCCAGCTGCTCACCCACAGCACCCCAGGAACTCTGAGCAGTTTCAGATGATCCACATCTGCTCAGATCACCACCATAGACACTACTGGCTTTTGAAATGCATTTAATGTATGGCAGTTGTCACCCTAAAAGAAATTACATAAGCAACAAATATAAACACCAGCAACACTAAGTACTAACAGCCTTGCTGGGAAATAATCAGCTTCAACAGCAAAAACGGGACTCGGGCCTATCAAGTGCAAATGAACGAAGCAAGAGCTAATCAAGAAGTTAGCTGCCTTGCTGCTTATGCTTCAGCTCATGATGCACTCCAACACAGGGATACGCTACAAATGACATGGCATCACAAGTATCTTCCTGTCTAAGGTGCTAGCAAATTACCAGCCTATATTTACTTTATCAAAGTAAATATACTTTATCAAAGTAAATATACAACCATCAAATGAGTGAGTAAAACACTAGAGATTTTAAGATGAAAGGATAAAAGGTTAGGGAAAAAAAAAAGATACACTGGGAAAAAGGAACCACATCTTTTTCTAAAAGCTTTCCTCAAGAACTAGCAGTTATAATAAGTCAATAAAAAAGCTGTCATCTGACAAAACATAGAAACCAGCTACCCAAGCAGAAACAAACACCTAAATCCTACATGTAGTTTACAAAGTGATCTCCAAGCAATTTCCCAGCTTCTCTGTGATACTGGCACCAGCAGAAGGTAGGCACCCCAATGAGTCAGAATGCAAGCACCTGTCTTTCAAAGTCCTGGTGTAATGCATTCCGAGCCCCTTAAACACAAAGACGAGCTAGCTAACGTTGCTGGTGCCTCAGGATACTCTGCACCTAGCACATTTGTAGCCAGTGAACTTGGCTGCAAGATAGTGACATTTCAAGTCTTTGATTTTGCACATGGGAACAGCCAGCTGTATGGAACAGAATTATATATTGGGAATGTGCCTCAAATGAAGAAGCAACTATATGCTCAGGCGAGCCCATCTGGAGGCTTTACACCAGGAGAAATTCACTCACTTGGAATGAATTCTCCAAGTTTCATCTGTCTCCTCCATCCCCACAGTAAGGCAGCCACTCTATATGCACAATTTGTAGTACCTCTGACACATCAGGAGACAATTTGTCAGCTACAGAAACTGTGGCAAAGATGAAAATGACAATTAGCAAATTAGGAATTAGGAACTGGGGCAATTTAGGGAGAATTAAACTTGAACCACAAAGCTGTCAGAAGCAGCCCGCTCTCCCTTCAAACAGGCACTAGCTGGCATCTCACCCGTGCCATTTAAACCCTGTTCTTGTACAGCTCACTGAGGTATAAAGTGACAACACCACCACAAACTGTGCAATGAAACCTGCAGTCCTGCAGAAAGCTCTCATTTGAGTGAAGCTGAAGTTTCTGTATCGGAGCAGTGGTAAGCAGCCCACACCATCTTGTCACCAGTGCATGTTAAAAGATGCAGTAATTTTGTGTCAGAAATGAATTATGTGTGCCTGATCCTACTCTTTGTGGTCTATTTTTGCCACCTAGTGGTAAAGAGAAACACTGGGGAAAAAATCAGCACAACTCTGAAACCAGCGCGTTATCGTTATTACTGCACTTATTTTCAGAAGACATTAGCATAACACCAGTAGGAGGGATGTCTATATTAAAGATCCACAAACTGATTAACTTTCAAAAAGTTAAGCCAACAAAGCACTGCAGTGTTAGATTCTTTTTCCACTGGAACAATAGCTGTGTGGGTTTTTTGTTCGTGTTATTTTTTTCACTTTTCACCTACACTTATCGAAGACAAGCTGTCAGAAGATCAGCATTTGCTGCCAAATACTAGGGAGAAATAACCAGGATATCAGCTCAATATTTGGGGGCAAGGGTTAGCCTTTTAATGGTCAGACTGTGATAACAAATCCTTTTTGGAGGAGAAAACTACCCTGCTGCACTTCAAAGCATCACCAGGTGTTCATCTCCTTTGAAATACAGAGGAGTTCTTTCTCATTTCTAAGTGGAGCAAATTTTCCCTATACAGGATAAATGACCAAGCAAGTTGCATAAGCCCACAATCTCATTCAAATATAAATATAATCTACAATGGAAAGCACTGTTCCAGTCCTAACTCTTTCCTCCTGCTGAAACGATGCTGTTTTCCCTTTGACATCTATGAGAAGATTCTATTAGCACAAGGCATCAGCACACTCTGTCTTTGACACAAAAAAAAATACTGAAAAGGACTTGCTTTCACAGGAAAATCAGAAGAATGGCACTGAAATCATTCTCACCCTGCCATTCTTGCTCTCTAGGCCCTTTGTCATGGCTTTCCTGTGGCACGCTAAAACGAGAGGGAATTCATGAACCGAACAAGGAGGGCAGAGGACTGGCACAGCACTACGTTAACATCCCATTACGAACACTTGACATCCGATGCCATCTTGAGCAACTTGCTTTTCAAACCTATTCCAAGCGTGCTTCAAGGAAACAAAGGTTTAAGAAACAGGAAGACAACGACATTCTACACAGCGGGGAGGAAAGGGGTCCACGTAATACAGGAATTTGGTTACAACTCTATTGCTCTTCGCTAAAGCCTACTCCAGGTTTTAATATCCAATCCTCTGGGCAGACCTTAAAAGATCATTCTCAGTTTTTTAGTGTCTTCACTAGCAACAAAGCCTGGACCATCTATGCACTGGCCAATTAAGTACCAGGGCCTGTGCAAGCCCTCCTCAATTAGGGGCAAGATCGTACTCTTGCCTATACTTACTGAGGATTGACACTCCTGGTCATCTTCCTCATAGTCAGGGTTTACCTGATGAAACAGAATCACAGGCATGTCAAAACTAACAGAGCTAGAAGTGGGAAACAACCTCAGTATGATCTAAACTTGCTTTGCAAAGGATGTACTCTACCACTACAACACTACCAGGCATGCAGAACAAATATACTATGCAAATAGATTTATTCTTAATCGAGCAACTGTCTGTCCATGAATTAAGCAGTAAAATAATCTGCAAACATGCAGACAGATGAAACTTGCTCATGATAATCACTAAAGGAGCAAGAGGAATAAGAGAGTTATCAAGTTTCACTTTTTTAAACAGCCCAAATGGAATTTCCAACTAGAAATCACCGACTTGGCAAAGATCTTTTAGAAGAAACACCCTTCTAACCATGGATAAGGTGAGCAATCTCCTCTGTCATATTTTGTGTGATGTAAGAACATGTTTTTCTTTTGGCTGATGAGCAAACCCAAGATTTACTGGAAAAGCTCAGCATTGGACCACTATTGAAAAGGATGTGTGCATGGACATGTGACAAAGCGTTGCTGCTTTTCCAATCTGCTCGTTATAAGAGTTTAAAATTGGATATTTAATATGGAGTTTTCCCACTGAAAACATTCTCATGTCAACAGCATGGGCTGAGACAGGCTTTCTGCCCTACTATGCACTTACACATCCAGGGCAGCCTTTATTTACAGAGGCACCTGGATTGGTATGTTGGTGTATCTATGCTGTGAATTAAGTAAAACTAACTTCAGTAAACATTGACAAGTGTTAAGCAGCAAAACTCACAAAATTATAGCCCTTGGACTTTTTTTTTTTTTTTAAATAAATGGTCTTGAAGTTTTTCTTCAGGGTGGAAAGGAGAGATGTCCACTTTGGTGCGCAAAACAATTTATTTGCTTTGTGCCTGGACAGCTAAGTGTTACCTGCAGTTCTTACCTGAAGCCCAACTGCAATTCCATTTTGCAGCCAGACCTTTGCTTCTATTAGGAAATCAGTGATTCAAGAGAAACTTGGAACAGTTGACTGAATTAATTTCCCTCCCCTAAAGGCTCTTAGCTATTTGCAATCAACCCATGTATTTATAAATTCACCCTGATTCTTACTGCCCGCATGTCAGTATACTAGTACTTAGCACCTATCCTTTGTAGAAAAGTGATTGCCTTTGGAACTCAAATAGGAAGTGCATAAAGCTCAAGGCTACCCCCTGCACAGCGGTGTAATTCTCTTTGACCATGTTTTCTATGACTAGCCATCCACTTTTGTATTAATACAGGACCCAAGCTTCACTCTCCTCCTCTCATCTGTGTCTATTTTTAGGGTGGGAAACGAGAGATTTTCAGAGGAGTAAAAGAAAGAAGATGCTGTGGAAAGAAATGCAGAGCTTCTAAACAAGCCCCAACACCTACCTCTGCTGCTAAGTAGTGTCCAGTAGCAAGATGTTTGAACCTGAAGAGGCTGTTCCAGTACCCTGCGCCACCACGACAAGGATCGTGCTGCACTACCTACGATAAAGGGAAACATTTGCACTACACATTAGTGACTTGCTGTATTTCACTTACACCTAAGGATGAACATGACAAGGAACTCCAGAAAAGATAAACAATCTTTCATGCACAGGCAACATGTAGTACACCAAATACTTTGAGCAGACTACAATTCAATTCAATTTACGAACGTTGATTTTCTGCTCATTGACAAGTAACTTCTCTGCAAAGTCACTGACCACAGCTGGTTCTCCATTAGGAGCAGAGTGGTATCTGGCGGGTGACAGCAGGAAAATTATGGTGCTAGCAGCAGAGAATTAAAGACGGTGCACTAGATGTGCATGCGTTGCCAAGTCCTGAAACACGTTTACTAAAGAGATGCAGCAGATCCTTTACCTTTTGGTATAACGAATACTTGACCTTCTGAAAGCAGGTGAGGGAAGACATCTGGAATTGTTTCAAATGCAGCAGTGTTGTATAGGAATATTAGAGGGAAAATGATGGTCTGCAAACTTCTGTGGAAAGTAGAACCTCCACTCCGGGGGTACATCCATGTACTTAGGAAAAACATGGCTGACCTCTGCATTTTGGGGGGCACTACCTCACCTCTGAACTCCTGACATTTATCATTGGGTATCTGCATGTATGTGAACAGTTACCACAAAACCCTCTGTTGTAACACGCTCAAGTAACACTAATTACAGGTAAACTTGCAATTGAAATGAGAGAAAATGTGCATGTCAAACCAGATACTTCTGGAAAGACAACAGGAAAATCATCTCCACCACTGCAACTAATTTTATGGATCTCTCAGGCAGTTCACATGGCAGGCAATTAAAATCATATCTACGTAAAACAACTGGCTTAGTCTAATCACACCAATAGAGGGAGGCTATTTTAAGAAGCCAATGATGGCAAAGGTGTTAGTCACTATTTAAAAGCCAAGTACAGTAAAAAATGGTTCAGACAATGCCCAGACTAGCAAAAGGGTCGCCATCTCCTATCAAATGAGGATATGCATAATCACAGTATTCCACACCAAAAATAGAATGTTCGGTACACTCAGCAGGACAGTTGAAATTATTAGCTGGTTTTAGATTTCAGTGACTGGTAAGAAAAATGACATCACAGATAGTTCTGTCCTCTTTTTCTGAATAGTCAAGAACCTGCAATTCAGAGCTCCCCGTTGCAGCATTAGAAAGCCTTCAGTTTTGATTTTGCACAGAAAGCACAGCAAGTAAAGGAATTCTAAAAATTAAATTTCAAACACTGTAAGACTTTCACCTAAAAAAGGAAATCCAGCTAAATGTTTTTTTAAAAGAAACCGTAATTGTCATTACAAAGCCACCGTCAACCTGCATCACAATCCTTACCTCTACTTCCCACAGTGCTTTTGAGCTGGTTGCAGAAGTGGCAGACTGTCTCCCTGTAGTTCTCAGGAAGACATGCTGCTTCTTCCTGTGCTCATCACAAGTCAGAAACTTCTCCTGTTCTGCATGAAACAATCTTACCACGTCCCCCTGTCGAAGTCCAGACAGCATGATCAATACAGACATCATGCATCAGCAAACAAGTAAGCTACAAGCAAGTAAAGTTTTGAGTCTTACCCCTTTGAGAATATCATCTTTATTATCACTCCATTTCATGAAAAGGACTATTTTCCAGCTTGTATTACAATTCACAGAGTTGACCTGAAAGGAGAAATAAAACGTATTAGCTCCACTGTCTTGTGCCTGCACAGGATGCTACTGCCTTTCTGTTTAAACGTTTTTCAACTGAGCACTGCCATCCCTGTTGCATTACTCTAAAGAAAGCCATTTCTGCATCTGTTCCAGAAAAAGTAGCTGCAAATCTGACTTGTTAGTAAGTCACACATCATGGTGCCATGACTACTGATTTTGAGGAAAAGTCTTATTTCTAGCCAGTCAAGCAAGAAAAATCAAATTTAACCTTTTTCAAGTGCCCAAAAGGTGCAAGAAAAGTCTTGTAGATAAATCACAGTGCTGAGCAACAAGATAACGATTCCTAAACACTACTAATGAACTTCCTGAGGGCTTAGTTTTGTTAAAACACAAGTCCTAGCAGCCTAGCTGCAACACAGAGCTTGTAAAGTGGTTCCAAACTCCTGCACTCCCAGCTCTGTCAATCTGCCCTTACCTCATTGCATCCCGGATTATCAACAAGCTGATGACTGCTAGCATGAAGAGGCTGGCCAGCATTGACAGGATTCAGGACTACTTTGTCTCCAATGACAACCTGTAGGTAAGTGAAGCATCAGACAGAAATTTGCAGTCTGAGAAAGCTTTTTTTTCCCCCTTCTTTCCTTTTTTTTTTTTTTTTTTCTAATGAGAGTGATAGGAAGAAATCACCTTCTTGCAGTTTGGAGAGATGCCAGTCTGAATATGAAAACCAGGATTCTCTTTGCTTCAGAATTTAGCTTTCTATATTCAGTCATTCAGGCAGAAAAAAAAAAAAAGCCTATAGTAGTGGATCCAGAGGCTTACAGAAGGAATGGTTTACAGTTCTGGTAACAAATTTATCTGCTACTTTCCATTAGTTTCATGGTTAACATTTAACAAGTCATTCTTATGGCAAAAGGTCAGCCAAAAACTCTCCTCCTCTAACAGGCACTTTCATTTGTAATATCAGATTATTGACCAGGCTGGCATATGGCTCAAGACAAAAGCTTTTTATTACGGACAGTAAAGGTCCTTTTCTTCCCTTCTTCCAGGGTAAAGTCTTACCTAAATTAAAATACAAAACCCTCATCTGTATTGAAAGGAACTGGTCATTATGATAAAGTGTCTGTAATTAGGTAGGATTTAAAAGAGCTTAATAGCCCGTAACTATTATCCTGTGCTTTATTGTGTGCGCATGTCTAAAAGTAACAACAGCTACATCAAAATGTATGGGGCTGCTCTACAGGAGAAATTATTCCTACTTGATAAGCTCACTGGATTTAGGTGCCAAATGCATACCTGGACCATGCCACAGAGCACACTTAAGCTTATTAATGCCTGCTTTGGGGGCAGGTAGGACACCAAACTCTCTTGTACAGAGGTAATGCATCAGAACCAATTATTTTCTGGTTTTCCCATAAACAGGGCCATTTGGCCTCATGATTACCTCATTCATCATATACAAAATGATGACAAATTTTGATTCAAAACTGGCAATACTGAAAACCCAGATATTATTTGTTCTAAATATACCAAAGGAACTCAACAATTCCTGCCATTTTGAATTGGACAGGGATTGAGAAAGGCTACCATAATTAGGTCTCTTATTCCTTCCAATGTTAAATCATCCCATGTTTCCAAAATACAAGTTACCATAGCAATTTTCCTCCCCCTCCTGACAGCATAGGAAAAAAGTTGTTTCTGCAACGTAAGGCACGAAAAGATCTGTGCATTTCATTAACTGGAAGACAGACCTCCTGAAACAAGCTTTGCCAAGCTGTGCACAGAACAATACACGAGGATATTCTCGGCACTTACACTGTCTCCAATGGAACGCAGCTTGTAGAAAGGCTGTATGTAGAACCAGGAACCTTCGTTTCCAGCTTCGTCCAAGGTCACCCTCATAGCGTTCTTCTCTAGCAGAGCTGGTAGCCTCTTATTTACTGTTAAGTATTTGTTACTTTTTAAGTGAAGCAGCTAGAATAAGAATTAGAGTTCAGTTCTAAGAATGCTCATTTTTCCTCCCCTCAAGAAATAGTGAGCATCTATAGGACAACCACAGTATTATACAGGAATCAAAATAAAAGCTAGATGATACATGAAAACATGGATGAATTCATGCACAATTTCACTGGCACTTATTTCAGAAGATATATAGTCTTACAGCACAGAACATCTTCAACTAATCTAACTGTTCCGTCTCTAGCAGGGGATAAACACTTAGAATTGCCCACATCATTTTACAGCAGCCTGCTCAAAGACCCAGGACCAGAAGCTGTAAAATGTAAGGCACTAAGTAGTTTCCCTGTTCAGAAGGTGGTGGTGTAAGGTATGGCTGTTCTTACATTACTTTGCTCGGTCTGATTTGTTTAACAGAAAACTCTACTGCTTTTTTGAAGACTCTCTGCACAAAGCCTGGTTCTACAACCCTCCACTGCATTAACAGCTCACACAGACTGCACACATCAGCATGAAATTGCAAGCTGCAACAGGGCACTGCCTAGTTCCTCAGCTATCAAGTTCAAAACACCCGTTGCCACATTTCCAGTAACTTCAAATACTTTTGTATAGACAATTTTGATGTTTTTTGACTATTAAAAATAGTGGTTACTCACAGTACATTTTGAAAATACACAGTACACAGTGAAAATACAGGCAAAGGCTTATCGCTGCTCTTAGTGGTGCAAATGTTTGTAGACTATTAAAACTGTCAGTATTTACCTCTCCTCAGATAATTAAAAATAGATTTCCTGCCTCAAACATATAGAGCAATAGCACATTTAATTCAACCAAGGCCGATGCTTCTGGGCCCTTCCTCAATCAGGTTGCTCCAAAGCCTACAACTGCTTTGCCAACCAACTACTTGCAACAAAATTCTCATCTGTCCATTCTCCTCATCACCCACTCTGATTATATCAAATCAAAACCAGTTGTTAATTATCCCTTCTTCTAAAGGTCTGCTTTACTCTGGTTTCAGGGTGAACCAGCACCTGCTGCATATTCCATCCTCCATTTATTAAAAACATGCCTTTCTTGATTATGCAGTAATTGTACTTTTCATTTTTCTTGGGTTTGACGCATGACTTCAATTTTTTTCATTCCCTACAACTAGTATAACCTTCACTTAAGTGGACCAGGATGACTTATGTGGCTTCACTCTCCTTTGGGGCAGTTTAATGTTTGGTGTTTCAACATCTGACTGAAAGATACAGGGTCTGTGCCACGTTCCACATGGCCAACTATAATGTAAGCACTAAAAAGAAATATTCCCAAATAAATAAAATATACGGTGACCTCAGAGGGGAAAAAGCACAGCTAGCCCATAATAAAAAAATGCATCTATCCATATCCTCACGGAGATCACAGCCATACACCCAGTTCTTGCTTCACAGGATCATACCTCAGGATGTTGTCCAACAGGCAAAGCTACAGATTCTTGTCTACAAATTTCCCAAGTTTCAAGTCACATTGCACAGGATTTAGCTTAAACTCCCCCAGTCAGCTTGCAAAGATGTTCAGGACCTACCTGGATAACGTTGCCATATTGGATCACTGTTCCCAGCAGCTTTCTGTTTTCAGTTTCATTCTGTTTCTTTTCCAAATCTGCAGCATGCTGACATGAAAAGAGAATAACTCACTTGCTGTTATAAACAGTATGGCCAAACAACTAAGGTGTTTTAAGAGTATTTCACAGAACTGCAAAAAAGATGAACATCTGATAGAGCAAGATTTCCTTTTCCTAATTTCCAACAGTATAATTTCCAGTTCCCTTGTTCAGTTGCTTAGGAAGATAAAGAACATTTACATGACGTGTTTTGACTTGGACAAATTTGATAAACAGCTGCTACAAGACGGAAGATGAGGCATTAGAAAACACCAAAACACCTGTAGGGGGGAAGGAGAAAAGGGATGGTACTAACCCAGGCCGGGCAGTCTATATTCCTTTCTGCTGACTTCTATAAAAAATGAAAGGAAAGGACCTCTATTTTGGTTCATTATTTTACTTTGCCAGTATAGGCCCCATTCTCCCACAGTCTGTCTTTTTCTGATGAATCTAATCATCTCTGTCACGCAGCAGGATTGTTTAGGAGGCATTTACATTTGCCCACTGGAGCTCTAAGTGCACGGGGTGCTGACTTGCCAGCATCACAGAGCTCACACCTCATTAGGTACCACTCGGGGCTGCCTTACAGACTGGCTGGGAAAATACAGCTGTGCACTTCTGCATCATACCAGCACATTAATAAAAGGAAAAACATATGCAAAATAGAAAAACTAATCCCTATGATTTTTCAATTTAATAACTTAATTTATTACCCATCCATATAAACCAGCCAGCTCTTCTTACCATGGCTGACATTTGCCATCTGCTCTACACACTCACTATTCTTTTGTACTTTGCTTTGTTTAAAAACAAGTAAGCTGGTTAGGTTATTTTTAAGCCTTTCATTTGGTAAAGAAATTCTCTCCCTTCCCATAAAAGTTGATTTTTTTTAATAAGAAATAATTATTTTAACATGCATCTGGGTAATAGCAATTTAAAACTAGACTTTGTAGGAGGCTAAGCATGAATGTTTATGACTTGGTTCTCAAGAATCTCAAGGACTGTGCTAAGTCCTATTTCCTCTTGGAGGAAAGGAGACTGCCCACAATTCCCAACTATATTAAGCAGTTAAAAATAAGACAAAGCTTAGCTCTTTATTTGCAGTAGCTCTCTCTACACTGTTTTAAAGTTTCACCTTCTTCAGCTTACAAAAATTGGCTATTTTTAGGAGTTCTGCTAGGTCTGGTAAGCAGTTCTTTCTCCAGGAGAACCCGGAATACAGTTGCTCATTTAAACTCAAAAATACATTCAGAAATACAATGCAGCATAATTCTTGTTGTTATTATTTTTTTTCTTGATTTCACAGGACTCCATTGAAAAAGAATTTATTTAGGTAAGACACTAATAACGAGGATCACAAACAAGAGGGCTTCTCTGCCTGCACAGAATTGGGTGCCACATTTACTGTAAATAAAGAAAATCACGTATTCTGGGAAAACATAATTAAGCCTTTGGACAGGTTTCAGAAGCACATACCAAATCTGACAGTCACTCAAGGAAAGCACTTTCTCTGGCCACTAGATGTCAGCTTCTCAAGCAGCACTGATTCTTGATACCAAAGAAAGACAAGTGTCCCAGATTTTAAATCCCTTAAATGGCATTAACTTAAAATAACCTGACCTCAGCATTGAGCGTGCCACAGCAGACAATAAATTCCACCAGCAGGCAAACAGAAGCCAAAAAAGGCAAGTGATGATGAATACATCTCGCACCGCTGATTTTGTTAAAAACGTTATGCACTGATGAAGAAGTCTAGTCAGAGGCAGAGGTATCTGTTGCATGTGCATGTCTTGGGGGCACAGCCTGCTTCCCTCCCAGCACATTATGCAAAATGCAGGGGGTTTGGTATATTCTAAGGACCAATAAATGACACGCTCTGATACTTGGCAGTTTTTGGTTTTGATGTACGAATGATGTACATGGGACCAGGTTGTTTTAAAGCCATGCATCAGACCCAGGACACTGAAGACCTGATGCAGCACATCCTCCAGAACAGCTTAGCCTCATGTAAAGGTACTGCACATTGAACCATTTCCACTAAAACTGTACAGTACTCAAATCCTTTCACCTAATCTAGTACGTGGCTCATGCACGGTGCCACTTCTCTGTACAAACATCCCTCAGATGGGGATAAGTACTGGCAAAATCTAATCCTGGATTTCCAGAGGGGCCCCATCACAAACCAGTAAAACATCACCAAATATTACCGGTCTCAAACACCTGAGCTGGCACATACTGAGGAAAGAGAAGACAACTTTAAATGACACAGTAATCCAGTGCAATGACGTGGTGCTTTCCTCCGGGCATGAGGCAGTGTTTAGAACATACCTGTCTTTAAAATCCATGAACTCGCGCACATACCCTGCAGGCATAAACTCTCCCCTTCCCTTACACACCAGAAAAACAAAAAGCAGAATCCCCTGGCACTTCAAGCTTGGCATGGGCTCCTTTTCCTATGATCATTAAAGGGGCAGGAGAAACGCAGCACAAGTGAGGGACCTCTGTGTTACAGCCAGTACAGAAATAACTTTCTCCTTGCCAAGTTAATACTTCTGGGTTATAAAATTATGTTTTCAGAAGCAAAATGAGTCAAACAGCCTTTCTGAAATGCAGGCGCAAGGCAGCCATATGGCAATCAGCAAATGACACTCTCCTACAGGGCCATTTTGTATTTCAGTCTTCAATGAGCTTAATATAGGCTTTAAGAAACTAAAAATATTTAGAATTGTAATTTTGACATGAAGTACTCCAGCTATGTAATTTTAACATAAACATGCAGTTTATTTAACTCTAAAGTCAGCAGATGGTATTTAAGTTAGTTGGCTTTTTGGTGTGAAAAAAAGGAACTCTAGAACCAGCAATCAACTGCCTTACTGGGTTTTCAACTGCTGAACATCAACATTTTACCCAGAAAAAATATTAAATATTGCAAGCTAATAAGGAAGGAAAGGCTGTCTGGCCTTATAATTAGTCATAATTACCCATCAACCTTCACATGTATCCCAGCAGCAATATTTGTGTGAGGCACCTCAATAGATTTATCAGACTTCTTTAGCTCATGGCATCTGCCAGCACAGCTAACGCCCGTGACTTCGTGCTCTGAGGCACAACGCCTGAGAACCTACTGCTGTGTAGTTGTTTGAAGGGTCCTGGTTTCGTGCTATTAAAAGACGCCCCCCAAATGCCCACGGGGAGCACTGCTACAGTTAGCACAGGTTAACGACAAGAGCTTGAATTGCTCTCGAGACTCTAACCCAGTACCACACACTCTGCTAGCGGACACAGACCTCACACAGCATGTTACAAGAGGATGCTTGTGAGGCACAACTCGGTGAACGTCTCAAAAGGAGTCTGGTGAACTGGTTTTGATGAACTTCTCTGATATTTCCTTGTTAACAGCGTCAAGTTGAATGGAAATACTTAATTAAAGCAGTACGGATGCTGTTTATGATCAACAGCAGCCCAGAATTGAATACTTACATGTAGCTTATTGAGTAGCACTGCATCTGTTGTGCTGTTAGCTCCTGGCTTTGCTGCTTTCCAGAACTGCTTCTGAGCAGAGTACCGGTTCATGGGACATAGTTTGAACAGGCAATCTATGAAAACAATGAAACAAACACAGAGTGCTTCAACCAGTCATAATTAGCTGGGCTTTTGCTGCTAGTATTGTCCAAATATTTGAGCAGCAAGGAAAGATTTATGAACAAATTCCAGAAAGCTCTTGATCAGACACATGCTTTTTTGGGCAACAGGAACATTGCCCCACGAATGATAAAAATTAACTGTTGCTGCCAAACATCTGAGGCAAGAACAGAAAATTCATCACTTGTCCTGGTCAAAAACCCCACCATACTAAAATGGTAACGCTTCTCAGCGCTTTCCCAGGCGAACAGATTGATTTTATGCACTTACAACTTCTACTTTTTACACTTTAACAGGTACGTTGCATCACCCAGTGTTAGTGTTTAGGGGTGTTTATTTTATTTTTAATAAATCACTTCATTGCTAAGGAAAATGACGGACAAAGAACTGGAGAAACTTACACAGTAAGTATAAACAGTAGAAGAAAATACCCCAAACAACAGCAGGAAAAAGGAAAGAAACGTTCAGAGCACAGCTCAGAGGTGGCAGTAAACCCCCTGGGTGTCAGGTTCTTCACCAGGTTCATTGGCACTGTTAATTTAACATTCTGCTTGGCAAAAGCCGGGAGTTACTGCTGATCAGTCTTTTTAGAAACACGTTTTCATATTAAAGAGATGCTAGCTTATCAGTAATACAACTAAATTAGCTGCGTTTAGTATTTTTTCTTCATCTGTTGCTAAGCAACTGTACACACAAAAAATAATAAATTAAGCTATTAAAGACAGTGCCTGAAGTAGCAGCCTCGAAGTTTACACAAAGTGCCCCAGATGCCAGCACAGCTGCTCCCAGCACCTCTCTGGTGATGGTGTGGATTAAGACTTCAGGCTACTAATTCCCGTCGTACTTCCAAGGACTACTGATGCACGCTTACAGGCAAGCACTGGAAGGTGGGAAGCAGCCAGCTATGGGGAGACCAGCCTGGGGGTTTTATCTGCTTCACTGGAAGCGTCCCCTGAACAGGATGGCCACCTTCACACTGCTCATGCTTAAAGAACATGGCAATGTGCTGGTGCACTGCCTGCCTGCCTAACCCATCCTCGAGAGCACACCCGGCAGTGTCAAACCCCTCTGACAGAAGGGTAAAAGTCTTCAAAATTAATTACTCCTCTAACGGGGCGAAGCACCAGTGGCAGATTTGTCTTTCATCCCGCAGTGACCCACAGGCTGCTGCTATGCCAGGAGGACAAGGCAGGAGCTGGGCACGGCCCCGGGGACACCGAGGGCACACCGGGGAAGGAGAGGAAGAGCCTCAGCTGGGACAGGGCCTTCAAGTGCATCTGTCTGGAGACACGTCCTCTGCTTGGCTCCGCTCAGCTTCTGGCTTCTGAACAACTAGAAGTGGAAACTGAAGAGCAAACTACACTTTCCAGGTACGCTCTCTTCAACACACTTTTCTTTTACAGGATGATTCATCGAGATTGACAGCACGGAATGGGATTCAAAAAGCCACCGCAGACTTGCCACTTTCAGAGGATGCATTGTAAGCAACACATCGGTTATAAAAGTTTCTATTTTTGCTTAAACCATCAGTTCACACTGACAGCAATTAACACACAGAACCGCACAGAAGAATTAATTGTATGCTAGATTTAGTCACAGTGCAAGTGTATTTTTTCCAGACTTTTCAGTCAAGAAAGTTTTCAAGTTAGGCTCAACTTGTACCTGGAAAAGTGCTGGTGCCCCCTCTCTTCCCTGGAGCACAAAGAAAGAGGACTACGAGTGTTTGACCTTCTTCAGTGCAACAGGGGAAAATATGACATGGTTTTCTTAGGTTTTCTTCCTAGTTAGAAGACTACAAATCTAAAACCAAACAATAAAAAGCACCCAGGATTCCTAAAATGAGTATTAGGAAATCTATTTCTCAAGTGGCTGAGGAGATGAACTCAGCCTTGTTTGCCATCCACCTTACCACGACCACAAGAGCACAGCATGCATTTTACCACAGATCAAACTTATGGTCAGAAAGCTTTTACATCTCCAGACCCCACGGGCTTCTGTTACCAACAATCAACATGCAAGTGCGTGCTAGCTGAGTACCACCACGGCCTGAAGTCTGCAATCCACAGAAGTGATGGCTGTGTAATACAAACCAAGTACTCGTCAGACACAGTTCGTAGGGAAGGCCGCTCAGTTTCTAACGGATCTGAGATGAAGGCAGAGTAGTTGAGTTGCCAGCAGCTGAAACAACCCGCTCCCTGCTCTGGTCATGGATTCAGGGAAAAGCTGATAAATAAAAGCCATCACCGCAACGTAATCTCATTGTACTAAACAGTGCTCGCTGAACTTTAACCATGAAGGAATGCGTTTTGTTTTCAGATCTTCATGATATATGGGAAAAACGTCAGAGTCGCACACTGAGTCAGCAGGAAAATAAAACACCCGTAACTGCTGATGAGGTGGGGACACGTCGTCAGGCACCAACCGAGCAAAGTCCTGCAGGAAAAAAGCGGCTGGGTAATTGTGTATTACCTCATCACGCACATGGGTAATGAATGAAGTTACACAGACACCTGTTAAACAGGCATTCCTGTGTTTCCAAGCTAAATTTTGTTCTTTTGCCAGCAGTTACTCTGCCTTCAGAAAAGGGGCTCGGTGCAGGACTGTGCCCCGCAGCCACACACCCACGTTCTCGCTGTCAGGTGCTCAGCTCCCCACCGGGGCCTCTGCCACCTGAAGCTCGCTGAAGTATGCCAGGAATGCCTGCTTCCCCCCTGCATGTACCAGCATCGCAGAGGAGTAATGAAAGGATGCTAGAAACACTACAAAATTCCAAGTTCTGCAGTATTTGGGGATTCATGAGAGAAACCTGCCAGCAAGATTACTCCAGCTGCAATCCCTTCTACCCCCGCTCCTCGTGCTCTCATCTCCCTCTCCCTTTCTCTTCTCGTGCTAGACCTGGCTCCTTTCCTACCCAGTCCCGGTCTCCTGACGTGCAGCCTTCCCTTCCAGCCCCAGCCCTCCTGTCTGAGCAGATCCTGCTTTCATCCTGACTGACATATCCAGCCCCCACTCAGTTCATCCAGCCTTCTTTTCCCCCCGTATCTTTGCCACGACAATAAAGGGCAGGTCCCCACTGAATCTGTGAGGGAGGAGGATGCTTTACCCAGACATCAGGACCAGGTTGAAGGCCATACCACGGTGCTTTCACACACCATCAGCAAGCCCCCTGGGGGTGCTGCCCCAGACAGGCGGACCGGGGCCTGTTCTGTGTGTGGGGGGCATGGGTACACGCACAACTTTTGCCGTCATAGCTGTGGTTATCAGAGTACTACAAGTCAGGAATCCAGACTTCATCCCCCGTAGTCAGGGTCAGCATAAAAACCCTGGAATGACCAACATCAGAGGTCTTGGTTCCGTGCCCAGAAAAACATCGGGTTTTGGCGTGGGGGAAAGGAAGGCAGGCAGCTGTAAGAATGGCAAAAACCTGCTCAACGTTTCCCTCTGGTCTTTACTGCTTGGACTAAGTTGTAAAATTGTTCAGGAATTTTAAAAACATTGGGGAAGGAGGGTTACATTTCTTCTCTCCTTGTTCCTAGGCTGGGAAATATTTTGGAGCCACAGAAATTGCTTGGTGGCACACGGACCTTCTTCGCACCTCCAGAGTTTGTGCCATCGATTGCAATCACATCAACACATTTGCCTTGTTAGGTGTATGTTTTATTATCATTAAGATCAATCAAAAGAATCCAGTGTACAACAGCCATTTCAGGAAAATTCTTGAAAAGCCGTGATAAATCCAAAACATCTGTTGCATGCCTTCGCTTGCTTCCACAAGTGATAGAAGAGCCAAACCAGCAAGAAAACTGCCGAAAAGCTGCCAGGATTTCCACCTTTTGTGCCCCCTCCCCAAGCACTGCATCAAAGCACCAAGGAAAGTTCAAGCCGCATTCAAAGATTATACTTTCAGAATTTATTCATTTTTTTTTAAGCAACACGATTAAAATTTGCATGGGAGTTTCGATAGCATTTAGGTAGCACGTTAATATTATTGTAAGAGAAAATGGAAAACTTGCCCAAATTGCAAGCATCTGTTAGCAGAGAGGCTGGAGCGATTTGGAGAAGCAGGTGTAGTGTTTCAGAGCCCACCCAAGACTCGTGGTTTGCTCCCACCACAGGCCAGACAACCTGAACTGAAGACCGCACATGCAATCCCCACCTTCCCTCGGGAGGGTTTCTCCACGGCTCGGTGCACTGACAGATGTCGTCGTGCCAAACCCACCCGCTGCACGTGAAGCTCGGGAAGCTGCCAAAGAGCACCGCTGGCACGTACCGCTCCTCGTGGTGCCTGAGCTGGTCAGCGTGGGCGGCAGCCAGACAACAGCTACTGTGAAGGCTTTCCACCTTCGCTGTGCTAAGGGCACCACCAGCTCCCATCGGTTTGGGGTCACGGTTGGCGATTTGACTCCGCCGTTCCCCAGCATCTCTCGATGGCCCGGCAGCGCTTGTCACCTGAGCCAGGCCGGCTGCGCAATAAGCCGATCACTTTCTCCAAATCTCTCCTACGTTAAGTTTACCAAATCTTCATGCTTTTCTGCAGTTTGACGATGTAGGCATCAAATATTTCACTGGCAACAAAAAGGTGTTTAATGATTTGATTTTTATAAACACAGATCTGGACTTGAAAAATAAGGAAGATGATACCCTTCTCACAGGCCCTCCTTCAGGGTACTTCCACCTGAGGAACAGCTACCCAGAGGAAGATACTCAGCTAAGTCACTTACAAAAACCTGTTGAATATTTAACACCAACACAGCTGTTTCTTACTTGAAAAAAAAAAAATGATAAAGCCCAACTCCTTTTTGCAGAGCAATACTAAAATCAAATGAAAATTAGCAGCTCCCCACTGAAATTTCGCAGTTCTCTTTAGTCTTCTCTATACTTAGATACCCAACTTTTCCCCAAAGGTCAAAGCCCATGGTAGAGGATATAATAAGAATCAGTACACTTATAAGAAAAACAAGAAAGACGAAGAGTTAATGTAGCTGGCAATGATGGAAATATTCTCGACACAAGCTCTCCACATTGTATTTATGAAAGTTTCACAGCCTCAATGCCCTCACAAAGATGGTAATGCTCCACACGGACACAGATTATTTCAAGACTCTTTTGTGTTTAAGTGAAATATTTGCAAGCAGGAGGTACACAGAATAATAAAGTATCCATGCATTCAGTCACGGGCAGGTTTCGCCTTCCCAGAAGGCCCTGCCCTACTACATTGTCTATTTCTGTACTTGCTTTTTCTGATGTTTAAAATGAATAGATGACAGCCTAAGAGGTTCAAAGAATATAGAACAAAAGCGGCTACAGAAATGTGTTGATTATTAATCATTCCTGCATTTCCATAAAGAGGGAGAAAAAAGAACCTGATCTACTGAAATTACTGTCTTTGTGATGAGAAGACATCTTTTCATTTTCAATTTGCAGCGAAGCAGCTCTGCTAGGAGTACAGCAGCTCATTGCCTAGATGCACTAAATGCTTGACCTTCTGTCCCAGCAGAGCCCGCTCCAGCAGCAGCTCCAGCAAAAAAGGCCAAAAAAAAAGCCTGAACTGCATACAATTTGCCAAATAGAAGACCACTGAAATCTCCTCCCATGTTGCCAACAGTTCTGTCACACAGTCAGGGAAAATACAAAAGCAGGTCAGAAGGCCATTTGTATGCCCGGCTCAAAGACCTCACGGTGACCACCTACGTCACTGTCATCCGCACCAGGTACATGACAAAATGCATTCGAGGCTCCTGCTGCTGTGAAACCCGCTGCCTCCCTTCTGCACGGCGCCGCACCTTGCCTGTTACAAGAACTGGGAACGCTTTTCTTTCTCAAGCACAACAAAAGAAAAATCACCCTTGCAACCAGCATTTAAATGGAAAGGCTGCATGAGCTATGATCTAAATATATTTTTATGTTAAAATAACCACCCTCCATTCACATCTGCGAGACATTAGGGCAACCACCCTGTTGCCATTGTACTCATTTGTGCACGGCTCTGCCGATGGAAATCACCACTTCATTTTTTCAACAACATAGGAAATAATGTAATTATTAACTGAGAGCTGACACACAAAGCCAGACAAAGGAAGGGGACTAGACCGGTGATTTCAGAGAAAAAAGACACACCTGGAAGATGCCCCCTGAATATCAATGCCTATTAAATCAACAGCACTCATTAATACCGCACTCACTAGAAAGCAATGGGGTTAAACGCAAAGCAAGACATGGCTCCGCACCACATTAAGTAACTTGAAGATAATAAACAGCATGCTTACATGCACAGCATGGCCAAATGTACTGTGGATAAGGCTGGTTTTCAGCAAAAAACGAGTAAGGTAACCTCGTTCTGACCAGGAAGGGCAATGCCAGCTCCCCACCAGCAGGGAAAGGAACCTCAGGGTGCTCTGCGCACACTGCCCTACCTCCAGGCACACCGAGAGCAAAAGCAGAGACAGCTCCCCGTGGTACGAGCAAAAACCCTCCAGAAGCCCTCAGAGACCACAATGGTGACCAAGTGCCCCCAGACTACCAAAAGACTAACCAGAGAAAAACACCTTTAGGTAAACATTTTAGGTACCAAAGAGTTGAGGATACACCGCTGTTTGTTTTATTTCTGCATGTAACCTCTTTGGTCTCCTTCAGAAAGAAAGCTGCTACTCGAAAAGAGAGAAATATTTAGACACTGCATATACAGGCAGCTCCAAAAGGAAACATTTGCAGGAAAGACCAGATACGTTTCCCTGTCTCTGGTAGGAGCAAGGCTGAGGAAAGGCTCTGTGAAAACACAAAGCCACGAGGGGCAGCAGCGCAAGGAGAGCGAACAAAAAGCCAGCTGCACTGAACTACAACTTCTCCCATTTTTTTTAACTGCAACTTATCCCGTTTGACTCCAAGCAAGCTGGCAGCCTCCTCGCAGCTGAGGGTGGCACCACCATGGACTTGTCCCCATGGGTGGGTGACCGGGGACACGACGACGACACAGCCCCAGTGGCCGCGCTGGGTATCCTGGAAAGCATTAAGGAGCCGCTCGTATCTGCAGGCACACAGGGTAATTCAGAGCAGGAGAAGCTACTTGAATTAAGCTAAGAATAATCTCAAGGACCTTTAAAAACAGTCAGAACACCACGGTGGCTCCTGGTGAGTGAAAAATACAGGCCAGAAAAAACTCTGTGTGTTGAGGAGGGGGGAAAAGACAAGGCAGAAGCCCCCACAAAGGCCCCAGAGAAGAGCTCACAACTGCAGCCATCGAGCTGAAGGCATCCAGGCTCTCAAGGAAAGCTACTGGTTCCAGTGAGCGTTCTCACTGTCTTAGCTCATCTCTGTCTTTGGTCCAGCACGAAAGAAATCCTGCACCAGGGGTGAGCCTTGCCAAGAGGCAAGTCCAGAGGCCAACCCCTCCCCTCTCCCACAGGCACCAAAAATTAAGTTTTACACGCTGCAAGGAGCGGTGTCGTACTTTAAACTCAGCAAGCTAACAGACCTAAGAATTGCAGAAACATTTTTAAGTAAACTGTCTTGGCTCTCGGCTTTGTCACAAGCTGGAGAGCTGTGCTCTTCTCTCAGGAAGCCATCCGCTATCTGCCTTTTTATAGTTTACATGAAAAATCCCACTGCGAGGCACTAAAACACAGATCTCAGCACACGAGCCTTGGGACAGCCTTCCTCAAAACCGTCGGGTCTCTCCAGCATCCATCTGCAGCATTTTATGGCAGCAGTAAATCAAAGCACGATCTGCTGGCTGCGTTTCATCTTCTTTCAGCTGCTCACCCCTTGGATTTCATTTTCACGTTTGCTTCTTCACTTGTTCCTGCTTTTCCGGAATAAAGTTCCTGCTCAAAATGGGTCAGGAAGCGGGGGCAGGAGGCGGGGAAGGGCTTGGACGGGCTCCGTGCAGGAAGAACAAGCCGTAGATCGAGTTACAGGCACCGTCTGAGAGCATCGCCCGAGCGGTATGGAAAGAATATGGCTCTGCTGTGAGCCGGCGCTGCCGTGACGGGCTGGCCTAGCAAGGGCTGCTTCCAGTTAGGAACAGTTTGCGTGCGCTGTAAGAGACCAGCCACACAGCAGCACGGAAAGCAAAAGGCAAAATTTTCAGCTGTTCAATGAAGTAACTCGATTTCCAGCTTTTAAATGCATTTGGCTTAGAAGAAAACTCACGTTGCCAAAAAAAAAAAAAGATGTTTGAGGGGCATTAAACAATTATTTGATAGTGTTACTGGAGTCTAGATTAGGAGAACTGAAGAAATACAACTGAATTCAGTGCTTTAATTCTTCTTATGCTAACAAACTGCTTGGGAGACTTTGCCTGAAGCGTTTGTTGGTTCCTTTCCTCCACTGCCTGCTGCCTTCCCGATTTTTGGCCCCACTGCCTTCTGCCCTAGTGCCAACGCCACGGATTCACCGCTCTGAAGACCCTCAGAAAGCTGACCCGACCCATCCCTCCCTCTGACAGGCAGGACTGCTCCATTCCTGACACAGCTCCTAAGGTGCTGGCTCCAGTGCTCTACTTCTGTACCTAAACCACTCATTTTTATCACGTGAGCCCCATGTCTCCTCTCCCTTGGCAGGTATGAGAACAGAACGCCCCCCTCTGCAGTGCTTGCAGGCTCCTGTGCTGCGGCCCCACAGCTGTCCGAACGCAGGAGACCTGAATTGCTCGGGACCGTTCCACACTCTGGATTTTCTCTCGTTGGCTCCTGTCTTTAAGCACGAGGTGCGCCACTAAGCACGATACTCCACTTGAGGCTCCGCCAGGAAGTAAAACTGGAAAAAATAATTACTATGTCTTTTGGCAATGTTTCTTTTCATATATTCCAAGGCAGCAATTGCACTTTTTGTAACAGCACTGCACTGACTCCTCCTGCTCCAGCCGAGACCCCTATAATCCCTAGCCCCCTCCCACGGAACCGCTGTATGCCTATTCTCCTCCTCCCTGGATTCAGTCAGCTAAGTGCAGCCTTTGACATATGCCCCCACTGAACTGCAGTGACATTCTTCAAACCATTTCTTTGTTTTTCAAGGTGTTTCTGAGTGTAAATTGAGTAAATTTCCAGGTTTTCTTCTCTGTGAAGCTTGCAGGAGACAGCCAGCTGTGCAGATGCAATAACCAGCAGCACGGCGGCATTCACCCGGAGCTCGAGCAGGGCACAGCACCACAAGGCGTGTGCTGCCACACAGATGTCCAAACTCCCGGTAGACTGGTTATACGTGGACTTGAGCAGCGCTGTTTCAAGAGCTTAGCAAAGCAAAGGAAAACGCAACAACAACAAGAAGCCAGACCTGCCTTAATTACAGGAAACAACACCCTGGAGTTGAGCAGAGCAGCGTCATGCTGCTGAACTGCGCTGCACTCTCCTGCACATGGAGTAAAACTCCAGCATCCCCATCCATTTTCCCAATCTAAAGGCTTTATTCCTCACTTTCCGTTCCCCTGCTTGGGTTGAGCCTCTCACCTCACTTGCTGAGGCCCTCTCCCTCTCTCTGCTTTAAACAGCCGCCACCCTGCTGGCAGGGGACCAGAGGTGCTCTTGCTGAAGCCTCTCCAAGGATGCTGCTCAATCTGTCCCAGCTCACTCCCGCGCTGCACGCCACTCCCCTTCTCAGGAACAGAGCACAGAACACGCCAACAAATCATGCAGCTAATTAAAATTTGGCTGAGCCCTCCATAACGCAGTCTTAGCACTAAAGATCGCACTCCGGCTGTCATTCTAAAAAGCAGATTATGTTGACAAGGGATACGCGGCAAACCCAAGTGCTGCCATATATTGCATCTGCCCCAGCTGCCTGCGGCAGCACACCGGCGTGTCACAGCGCAGGATAAAACATTTCAAGCACTTCTGAAACGCGAAACATCCCGGTCAGAGCAGAAGAGCTGAGCTGTGCCAGCACTGCCGCTGAAACGCAACCTAGAGCTCGACGGATCAAAAATGAAAGTGGAAAATAGGCCCTGCGGGCGCAAAGCAGCCCCTTGCAGGAACAGCCCCGCAGCACTGCTTCACCAAAAAAGGCAGGAGAGAGCTCGGCGCCAGAGCAGCCTCGCGCTGCTCGGGGAGGTCGGACAGCTGGATCGCAGAAAGGCCGACCAGCCAGCTTCACCAGACCGGATTGCAAATGGGAAGAACAAATGTTCAGAAACCAGGAGCGGAAGCAGAGCCTGCCAGCAGAGCTCCGAAGGCATTTATCCCAGCCTGCGGGATCTACATCGCATTCCTACCGGATTTTTTTTTTATTTTAAATGCAGTGCCATCACGCTAAATAAGCGACAGGAGCACCACATAGGTTATGCCTGGGTAGAGATACCATTGGGGCACTTAACATCAACCTGGCGTGCTTGGCACTTCACTGCAACGAGCACGCAAAGGAAAAGCAAATGCTGCACCGTTTAGGTGTCCAGGCTCTGGACTGAAACACTGAACTCACCCCGCTGCACAGAGCTGCCCATGTGCTACTGCAGGAAGACAAGCAGAGCTGTAAAGCTGAAGAGAACATTACCCATTTGTTCAACTTCAAAAGAGACTGAGCCCTTTTCCCCCTTTTTAAAACACAGCTTTCGATTTATTTTAGCCTGCCCTACTACTTCATTACCTTCCAGCAAAGAGACTCAGAACACGCTGTCATCTGTCTTTAAGGGATGTTTCCTACAGGCTCCAAACGTAAACCTTTTGCAGAAATAAACACCCTCTGTTAACATTATCTTTCAATGGATACAGCAGCTCCCAGGAGTTTTCACTTTACCTCCAGAGGTACGATGTCCCTGGACAACAGACTGTAACAGCTCGCAGCAGGAACACTGACATTTCGTACAGTAAATCAATGAGTTAAAAATACCCTTGAAGTGAAGCATCAGCTGCATTTCTTTAACTCCTTGTGCAGCTAGGCAGACCTACAAGTTTGGATTTAGAGGCCATAATGCTACGTGACAACACCTACTTTTTCCCCTGAAATCTTTGAGATGGGAAACCCCAAACCAGCATTATGCTGATACTTTTGTAGGCACATGCAAGCACTGGACCCCAGGTCTTTTCATCCCTCTGTCGCAAGGCAGAGCCAAAGAGGGGGGCTCCTCTGCCCCGTGCCCTTGGGCACTCCACTTTTGCAGTATTTGACTTTCCAAATTGGTAGCAGTCACATCGGCGCTCTACCAAAACCAAGCAAGGAGCATCCACCTGCACGCTCAACCCTGAATGCTGCCTGCTTCCTAAGCCATTTTCTCGTCAAGAACACAATATTTATCTGCCATCAAATTTCAAAGCCTATTAATTGGCGCCTTCTCCCAGCCTGTGTGAATCAACTGCTCCATTCATTGCAGTCCCCTCTTCTGCCAGCTGCAAAAAGATGAGATCTGCACACGAGCATGGTGGCTTCTGGCACTGGCAGCTGGGAGGCCTTCCCAGCACCACGATGATCAGGAGGGGAAAAGCAGAGATTAAACCTTTACCTAGCTACAGCTAGGGCCCGGATGAAGCTGTCCCTTACCACTGAAAGTACGTGCTTTAAATCAAAGTGTGTCCTGCAGACTTGAGTTGATCTTTGCAGCAGAACTGAAGTGTAGCCCAGGGACCACAACAGCAATACACTGGGCACTGGCATCGCGGCGTGACCACATGCATCCCTACCTGCACCTCTCTGAACAGTCTAGAGGAAATAAATTTATTCAAGCCACTTCATGCTACATCTATTTCCAAAATTTCCTTTTACACAAGCATTAACTAGTTTTTTTCAATGTTTTAAGCCATCTTTCAGCTGCCTTATTGACATAACGATAACATATCAACCAGTGCAAAAGAAAAATGGACTGAGAAGTGATGGATGGGCTGGCGAGAGCTATTAAGTAACACCAGCTGCATCGCTGTCTGAACACATCCTACACCAACATCAGCACAGTCAGCAGGGTCTGAATCACGAACACCACCTTTCTCAGTAGCCTCAAAGCAGCGACAACCTTAACAGTTCAGAAAAACACACTAATCTTTTAGCATTGCTTGCTCCTTTCTCTTTTGTTTTGATCACTGTCTTTTTTCCCACTTTTACTTGTATCATAATCGTATTAAAAATGTGTCCTGGTGTCAGACGGTCCAGCCTGCACATCCAGATCTACATCAGGTTTATGCCCTACTTACGGATTAATATTCCTCCTCTACATGAGATCTTGGCCTTCGGAAGCAGCAGAAGCATTGATAAGCAAGCAGATGATATCCAGCAGATACAACAGCATTGACATAAGCCCCTCACTGTGCAGAATGAAGCACGGTGACAGCACAGGCAGATGAAACCCTTCGGCAGGAAAGGCTGGGACAGCCTGAGATGGGACTCAGGGTCAGGGCAGCCCACAGCCCACACCATGTTTCAGAGGCAGACTAACACCGCTGGTTTCACAGACACGACGGTCTTCAAAAGTTCCGTGGCCCTCTCCTGCTCTGCTGTAAATCGACCAGAGCTCACAAGAACCGCATCAGCAGTGATGCCTCAACACACCACTTCACCTGTCCGGGTGCCTGTGCTGTTTCCAGCCGCTACCCAACTTCCCTTGGCAGGGACAGCTAGCAGCACTAAACGCCACCGTCTGATGCCGGCCCTTACGCTGAGGTCTGAAACAAAGCTTGCAAGGTTTATGACTTCAAAGGGAAAAGTCAGTAGCAGGCGTTTGCACTTAGCTATTTTCATCATCCAGGAATAACTTTTTACCACACGGATGTTAACGCTTGCTTTGGGAAAAACTAGTGCCTCCAGCCTCTTGAAGCCACACGCGATGGCCGTGCTGGGAACTGGACACGGGGGGGAGAGGTGGGCTGCGGGCACGCGGGTGTCAGGTGCTCAAAGACCAGATTCTGCCTGGGAGTTCGAAATAGAGACCACCACAACACATCGTAAACGAAACAGACACAAATGCCATCTGAAGGCTTAAGCATGGAAATTGCACAGCACTTTAATTAAACATTTGAATCTTATCCAGAGGTAACTGATACAAGTAGGACCCAAGCTCCCCTCAAAACACCTGCGGATAAGGATGCTTTGTGAAACAAAAATCTAAGTGACAGAGATGCGCGAAGTTGATTGTCGGTGATTTCCTCAGCTGTTAGATCTGGATGAGCACCTGGGACTTTCCTCATCAACTTTCAATTTTAGTAAGTCACTCAAGGCACGGAAAGGAAGTCACCAGAAGCAACGACTTCAGTTTACTTTTCTGGCACGTCTCTGGATTTTTAAAAGATGAATGCCCAGATACCAAGCACGTCTCCTTTCTGCCCTGTGAAAACTTTCAGAAAGCCTGCAACTCTTCCAGTCAAATACACGAACGGCACACGTCAAACATTCAGGCATAAATTCCAAATTTTCTCATTAAAGATCAGAGCAGTAGTGACACTCCATTAAGCTAAATGAAGAACTTTTCTTTCTTTTTTCCTTTAAGGGCCGTATCATTAAAAGCAGGACTTGTTCAAACACCGCCTGAAGGCGCACAGGATGGCCAAGGCAACCCTGACCAAACCCAAGGCCCACCAAGCCCACCGCACGCTAGCTCTGCGGTCTCTCCCTTCCCAAGCAATGCAGAGATGGCTTTCCCCTCGAGAAGACCCACCCGACGTGCCCTCAGTGCCCCTCCACATCGAGGCACACGGTGCCTGGCAGCAAGGAGCTCCTGGGGCTGTTTAAGAGCAGACTCGTGGCGTTTCTCTCCCGCTCTCCTCCCCCAGCCCTCCTCCCGTCATGGCCCCGCGGCAGCTGGCTCCTGCCCACTCCCCCCCACGCTCCCCTCCATGGCAACACTCCTGTGGAAGGGAAGCGCAGAGAGCACGAATATCGGATTATTTCTGCCTCCTCGGATCGAGGGCTGGAGTGATGCTTCTAATCAATAGCCGTTGCGAAGGAAGATGTCCACTTCAGCGGTTCAGGCACTCGCCGAGGTTTGAACCGAGGGGCTGGACCAGCTCCAAACGAATCTGATGAGCCCAGCCCAGCTGCTGGGCCACGGGCTTGCAAGCAGAGGAAACCTCCACAGGACACCACCTGCCAAACCCAACCTCAGGCTATTAAAGAAGTCACCGGGGAGGTCACTACCCCTTATGGATGGTTTATTCCTTTACACATCATACTTTCCTTTAACCACCACAAGTAGCTGTTCACTCTCACCCACTCCTAGCTCTCAAGCTCCTTTCCTCTAAATAAAGATATCTTGCAGCCCTACTCCACCAAAGTGGAGGTTCGACTTAGTTTCTTCCTATATAATCTACGGATTTTGTTTCATGTATATTTATACAAGTTTTGCTGAGAAATTCCCTTTGATGCATACAGAAGCACCTCTCACCAGGCCACCCAACTTGTTTTGCAAAAGCCCTGCCCAGAACCAACTCTCTCCACATCCCCCCTGCCACGAGAATATGACAAAGCATCAAGTCCTCTCCTCAAAAGCATGCTGTGCTTTACCGAGGGGCACAGAGCAGAAACACAGGGGAATGTGGCTGAAGGCAGAGCCACAAAGACGAGCTATTCAAGCCTGACACAAGCGAGGATGTCCACACTCTTCTGAAGCCCCCGCAGATCTCAGGGGGCCAAGGCACTGCTCATTCCTCCTGGTTAACTGAGTCAATCAAAAAAAAAATATTCAAGGAACTTGTTTTCAGTTCTTCAGCAGAGATCAGAATAACCCAGTATTACATTGCAATAAACATTAGACAGCACTGTTTATGGAGCAGTCACTTTCAAATGGGGGAAAAATCTAGATAAACATAACTTTGCATTCGCAAAACAGTAAGTATTTATAAATAAATGTCCTCCTTTCTACTTACCAGTATCAGGGTATGATGCCTTTACAATTCTTTAAAAATCTAAATATTTAAATTATGCCTAAAATTAGCGTGGTGCAAAAAGATGCTTCCAATAATGCAGCCACCAATAAAAATCATCTTTGGAGGTGGAAGAATATCTTAGGGCTTCCAGCAAGAACCACATGCTAGCTGAAGAGACATTCAAAGTAGCTGAGTCACTGTGGCCTTCTGAAACGAGCCTTTAACTATGACTTGAGGGAAAGAACATTAAGTGACAGGCACTTCATAATGAAGGATAAAAGTTTTTCTTTTAAAGTTACTGGGTTTTTAAGGCTAAGGCTGCAACTCATTTTCCTGCCACTTTTTTTTCTTTTGAGAACTTTGATGTCTAGATCCCAACACGATGTTTAATTTTAATCCTGTATTAACCATAATTTAAGCTTTGCACAAATATCACAGTGCCCTTCAGAACAGTTAACTGTTTGGTAACTAGAGGGATACGGTCTCAAAGGTACTTCTGGTAGGACTGTGGCCTGAACAGGGAGCATTACAGTCTGTAGCCATGGACTTCTGTCACTAATCTGAGGTTTTAGGAACCCCTTTCCCCCCTTTTAATGACCTGCCCAATTAACAAACCCCTCCCCATTACCTTCAGCTGTGGTTTTATCCACATAGGAGCGGCAGGCCATTAAGGCAATGACCAGGCTCACTATACTTACAAAACCACAACAGAAACAAATCCAGTGCTTTCTGCCCAAAAAGGGAACACCACAGAAAATAGAAACCTATACATTAGGAGTAAAGGGAGAGCAAGGCACAGCAAGACGGAATTAGTTTTGCATGATAAGCTCTATTCAGCCCTTATCAGACATTTTGTGCAGGAACAAACCTAGCAAAGGATCACAAAGATCCTCAGTACAGCACAGATGTATCCATAATGAAAGCTTTAATACAGAAAGCTGGAAAAAGAAAATACTTTCTGAAAACAGAAACGATCTCTCCCCAAAAATATCTGAAAAATACTTTTTCTGATTTTTTTTCTAAGAACTTCTATAGTTTCCCCACAGCTTTCATTTGCTTTTTTTTTTTTTCCATTTGAATTTCAGAACTTCTCTATTTCCATATTCTTTTCAATAGAGGGTTCTTGGAGAAGTTACAAGAACATAATATTTCTCCAATTCTATTCAGAACTTTCAGTCGTTCTCTGTAACGCAAAGGATAGGAACCCCATCCCCATTTTCTCAAAGCCTGCAGAAAGCCTTTCCTCTCCCCCCGTTTGCCCACGTAACCGATGCTGCTTTGGTGTGCACAGGCAGAAGTGCACTGCAGCACCTCTCTGGAAATGCTCTGCCGTGCCCACCATCACTTCTGCCTCAATTCCCGTTCAGAGCTGTGGCCCAGCTCCACGGCCACCCTAGAACACCAACCCATTTTAGGGCCACTTCCTTAAAATCCTCAGGAACCCGACTGCCACTGCAAACCGGCCTGCAGTCATTGCTCGGGCCTGTTCACACCAACTGAAATGGGCTTATCCTCACCACAGCTGCAGGGTTTCCCCTCCACCAAACAGTTCATGGAAGCCAAGCACTAATTACTCACATTTGTGTCCTCTACAGAAGCACTTTTTGGCTTTCTGTGCTAGCCACGTGTGTGCTCAAGGCCCTCCGAAGTGCTATTCAGCACCGCGACTGTGAAGACCGAGAAGCTATGGTGATAGCTAATGTCCAAGCTAAATACTAAAAATAAATAAATATGGAAACACCCTCTGGATTTTTGCATCAGAAAAGTTAGAAATGAAACGTCAACCAGAATATGAAGGTTAAAAGCAGCTGAAGGACTATACTAGTGGATATTCATTACACAAGCTGCTACATTTCAATATAAAATCCGCTATTCATACAGTGTACTCCCTTCCCTTGCAATTTTAAAATATGTGTATTTTGAACATACAGCCCAACCTGCAAGGAGACGGGAAGACAAACTGTTAAACCCCAAGGAGCTCTCTGCAGACAAATTCTGGTCCAAATGCAGAATTGTCACCTCTCAGGTTGTCGCACAGCTCAGCATTAATGCTGTGGTCTACAGTTTATTGTAGAAAGGAGTAGGGCGTATTGAACCAAGATAAAGTTGTCGGCCTTCCCCTTCCAAGGTCCATTTGCTGCTCTGTATGAATGGGGAGCAGGCACTGAAGCTACCGCCCCACAGATTATTTAACCCAAGTCTCCACAAAGCAAAAAAAGCTTTAAGCACACAGCTGATAGCATATGGGAAGAACTACATATTTGGAATTAAAGCTTGTAAATCATATTTGAAGGATCTTCCCCCTGTTGTCATTCCTCATGACCAAGGCCATCTGCCTGACAAGGAGTAGGAGGGTATAAATTCTCAGCTTATTTTAACACTTGTCAATAATAATGAAGAGTTGTCTTTAAGATCTATATTGCCTTCAGATTTATCCTCCAGCCCTTAAGACGCTTGCTTATAGCGTGCTGGCATTCCTATTTAGCCAGTAAGCACTTTGCAGCAGGGAAAGATTAATCTCGTACGTATGGCTCAGCACCGAGCACACGCAGTCACCATCCCGCTTCCGCAGCCAAGTGCTCCTACAGCACCCACTGAAGATGCAATTTTTGTTTCCCAGAAAAAAATTGCTGATATTCTCCAGTACTTTCAGTTCTTACCAGCTTTCTAGCATCACTTTGTTCTCATCACAGGGTATGGGGATAAAATACTTGCTTTTTAATCGATATCTAAAATGTACTTCTGAAAGGCAGAAGCCAACGCAATCCCAACAGCAGGCTTACAAATCTATTTGCTCCAAAATGCATTTTTGCTTAATACTGGAGTCGAGACATGAAAAGTCAAAGGCTGACAGATGCCTTTGACAGGAGCATCTATTTAAATGAACAGGAAAAGGCCGTAGTTGAGTCTGCTCTGTAGGTGCTGAACCCACTCTTGACCAGCAACACGACAAACCCACCACGCTGTTCTCTGACCCTTCTCTGAAACTTTTGGTGCTGATTGATACAAACCTACATGCCAGACTGATGGGAGCATTCATCAGAGCAATACTGCAGTTTCTGCTTTTTGAAGTTTTTTTTTATTTTTAAATAAAAAATAGCAAGGAACCAAAAATGCAGCTCAGTCCTCTCTCCGGCCACATTCTGCATCCCAGGCTATTCAGGCTGTAACAATTCGCTCCAGAGTTTTGCAGGGAGGGGAGTAAACATTTCCTCTTTGCACATAGATCCTGGTTACATTCTAATAATACTGAGATTTATTCTTGTTTCTTTGAAAATAAAACCCAGCTTTATGGCATAACGAGCAGTCACGGACTGGAATCCCTAACACAAACAGCTCTTTTCGTGCTGAGCCCCCACCCCGGTCCCAGAGGCTGGCGGGCCATCGGCACTGCAAACCCGGCCTCTTTGGGATGTCTGAGCTTAACTGGTGCTGGCTGGAGACCATGTGCTGCTCCGCAGGGGGAGGAGGGAAGGATTTTTGTAGATACAGCTCGGATTTTTTCCTTTTCAGGATGGCTGCTCCCTCATCCAGTTCTCACTTCCTCATGCCTACAAGCTCTGTGCTTATTTTTTCACTCGTACGATTTTTGATCTCAACAAATAGATGGGCCAACATTCACTAAACGCGAGGTCTAAGCGCTACCAGATTGCTTTTGCATAACAAAGCTTTTTGTACCCTTAATAAAATCTGAAGCAGAAATAATTTCTTCCAGTGAAGCTGGGAGAGAATCCCGTCGCAGCATTTTCTCAGTGTCACCGTTTCTCTGCTGTCAGTGGAGCTTGGAGGTGATTTCTTGTTCTAAAAATCTGACTGAAAGCTATGGAAAATTCCTCAACTCAAAAGCAAGGAGTTATGTTTTCACTGAACTCCTGTATACTGTGTAATCAAAACAGATGATAATTGCCAACAGGAGAACTCGGCACCAATTATTTTCACAAATGAGGTACGAAGGAAGTGTTAGTCCTAACATAAATATCTCTTGCTTGACTGAATAATAAGTTGTTCATTAGAGTGAGATTTTCAAAGAACGCTACATTTAGTGTCAGTCAATCTGTAATGGCTATTCCAGCATTTGAAACGCTCGCAGGAGACATGACAACCTGAACGCTTTGGCTTTCACAGCAAGGTAACAGGATTTCGTGAGAGCCTGCCTAGCGCAGACTTCTCCGTTCTACATGTCACAGAAGCAAAACTACGAGGCCAAGAGGAACTATGTGACAGCTCTTCTCTGCAAGTGTCAGTGCACGCGAGACGAAAAACATTTTTCTGAAGCTAACTCTGGTGCAGGTGTCACTGAAGTTTTGTGCTTTTACATATCCTGTGAAGTCCCAAGGTTCCGTCTCAGGGAATTTGCTGTGCAGTTTTTTGGCTAATTATGGCCACTTTTAACCTTAACTGAAGGCGCTGTCACAAAAGGTGGCCATCAATAATTTATTCTGGCTGACAGAGAAATAACAAAAGCTAATACCAAACAGTAGGCAACACTTAGAGCAACCCCCTCATCTAGATCATCTTCCTGTCTAATTGCTGTCTCTCAAGCACCAAGCTGTGAGGGAACGCTGCCCATCGCAGCACGATACAGCACGCAAGTCGAGGTGGAGAGCTGGATGGCACAGGCTCTGCTCTCCGTCCTGCCAAGGGCAGCAGCAGGGCTGTGTTTCACTACCATGATCCCGTACGTTGGGCTGGCAGAGAAGGCAGTTCAGTTTCCCTAACTGCAAGCTGCCATGCAAGACCTACAGCGAGAATAATTCAACCCGGTGGTGGCTCCACAAGGCTATGTATGCAATACAGCTCAACCTGGCAGAAGTTGTGAGCGGGCTGAATGAGAATTTAAACTTCAAACAAGTGAATATGGGACAGCCACCTAGCGTTTGCTCCACCTCCCTTTTGCACAGTTGCCATGTAGTTACACCCAAATAGCCAACTGGCAAATAAGAAAACCTGGTAATTCCTCAATGCTGCCCATTCTGTGAAGAAGCAATCTTTTACTCTGTTACCAGTGCCTAATAAAATCTCACTCAAGGTTAGGGCAGTGAGCCTCAAATAAAAGCTCTCTCAAATAAAGCGTTATGAACTGATGACAGCGTTTTACATACCAGACCTTACATCCAGCCTCTCTCTCTCCCCCTTACAGTTCTCAACACTCCAGACACGCGGTGAAAAGCTGCCTGAAGATGTCCAGTAGGTAATACCAAGGAGACTGCTTCTCTTCCAGCACATTTTGTGTTTTCCACAAACTCCATACTGATGACTTTATCCATCGGCTTCAGTGCTTGCATCCTTCCACACGAAGGGGACGACCAGCAGGCAGTATCTCTGCAGTTTATCAGAAGGTCCTCTGGCAGCAGCGTATGTACTACCAGCATTGCTGACAGCCACCACCAGACCAGTCTTTCCAGCTTACAGAGCAGACTAAAAGCTTTTAGAAGGAGCAGAGCAGGGGATACTGAGCACACAGAAGAGCACAACAGTTGAGCTACCCTAAATTTTAGGCAAGCCACAAATTTTAATAACTTTGCTATATTAGAAGATATGTACCAATGTCACCCCACCCCCACGATTCATCAAGGCATTTCACTCCCTTGGGCTCTTGTGACTAAGTATAATATTTCATTAAATATCCTGTTCATACTGGCTTATGTACTAGGGAACACACTAATTTTAGAAAACTGATTAGCTAGTTCTTTCTAACCGAATGTTATTGTAGCTAAGGTCAGATTTTGCACGGAAACTATGGCAACAAAGCCACAGTATTCCTTTGTCTACAAGGTTGGGGCTAGGTTTATTAACAGTAGTGTTCTACTTAATAGCTAAGCACTGCTTTTTGGCAATCCCTCCCTTGATCCTACCTGAAATACCCTGAACTTTCCACAGGGGAAAAAGCTCAGACCTGTGAAAGATGTTGAGAAAAAAGCTGAGCATTTAAACCAGACCTTGGCTTATTTCTTCATTTTCAGTACACGGTCACTACCTCAGCCCATTTCCCCATCCTCCTGCACAGCATGCCTCATCAGGAGACACTGCTGCCCACATTTTTAAATGGGCACGTGAAGCACACAGACCATAGAACTTCACACTAGGACTTCAACAAGATTCCCCCTCTTCTTTTGTAGTACCTGAACCAACAGATTGTGTTTGCCGAGCACTGTTCCAGTTATGCATATTAACGGCCACTTTGTATTTCGAATGGGCTTCGCTCTGCCTTCATCTAGATGCAAAGCACCCAAGATGAAAGCACTTGAAACCCAGAAGTTGGCAGACAGCTGTTTGAGCACAGTACTCAACGTACAGATCAGCATGCAAACTTAACCCAGCCAATCTTCAGAGCCCTGGATCCCAAGCAGACCTGTCTCCTCTCCGCGTTCAGTACCTACAACTTTTGTTTTTTTTAATGCCAAGTTAAAAAGACTCTTATAATCCACATGGGCCTTTCCTCCACTACGGTGTTGGTACCCCATCATTAGGATGCAGCAAAACCATGCTAAACCATCTTTTTTAAAGCAGTAATTATTTAGCCAATCATTTATTCATGGTTTCAGCAGAGCACATAACAGCATGGGGGTGGAATGTCTTTAGGATGTGCTGCTGTTTCAGCACAGTAGCCCCCAAAGGGGACACAAACTTGTCTTGCTTAATAGGTCGATGAGGAACATTGCTGTGATACACGTGGCAAATTAAGTGGGAACAGCCTGCCGATTCCCTCTGCGTGACAATGCCTACCTTCCTGCATAAACAAACACAGCTGCCCTTTGATTCCCGCACCCAATCCCTACTCTCAAAGCAAAGCAAGCTACTGCTGCACATTTAAATAAATCACAGGACACAACAGCTCCACACGCCAGCTCATAACATCTATTCTCTAGCTGTGCTCGTAAAGAAAAAGCTCCACTTTCTTCCCTCTCTGCTTGCTAACATAGCAGACCATATAAGTAAGTATCCTAGATGAGACTGGTGAAGACAAAGTCTGAGGTTAGAAGTGTTTGGACAAGAAGTGTTCGCGATATCACGCTGAAGTCTCCCTGGGTAAGGACAGAAAGCGCAGCACGTCGCCTGCCACCTCTCCTGGGAAGAGAGGAAGGAAGCTTGGGTGTGTTCGTGCAAGCAGTGCATCAACTCTTGATTAGGATTCCTCTCGCAGAATTGTCCAAGCCTCTGCAGATATAAAGCACGTTTGTATGAAAATACAGCACTTCTGACTTCTTAGGTTTTGAAAGATCTAAATGCCACCGTGACAATTGCCTGTAACATCTGCTTGTCTGTAGGATGCAGTGGGCTAAAGCTTCACTTTTTAGAGACAGTGCTCAGGATTTCTTGATCATATAAAGGGCATCGAATTCAAATGCACACTAGCAGTTGGCAGGTTTCTAGTACAGTTATATAAATGCTTAAGACTCATACTAAAGGATTCCTCATCAAGGCAGTGAAAATGTACTTCAGATACTTAACTGTATCATACTCCTGCAAGCCAGAGACTCTACCTACAGGGAATAGCCAATGTTTTAGTTTTAAATAAAGAAATTACAGGCAAAACTTTCGACTTCAATGTTTTCTCATTTTTCTCTTCCATCATGCTAACATTGAAGTTTCTTTTGATTTCCCACTAAATCACAATAGTGCCCTTTATGAACAGGGGCTAAGCCTCAGCAATTCTTTTTATGGCATTCACCCCACTGGTAAAACGAAAGGTACACAAGTAGGTGCTTACTGCTGTTGCCCCACTTTGTAGCTTTGATATTCAGCAAGTGCATTTCAGCGTCACTTGGACATCACAGAACTGAGAAGTCACAAATCTATTGCAGCCTACTTATTTCTCTTCAAGACCACCATGCTCAGCTTGCAGCTTAGCATTCAAGCACTCTCAAACGTCCTGCCTTGAATGAAGAAGGAATGCTGCAATTTTATCTGTTCATATGCTGTTATCAGAGTGAAAAGGCCACATTGAGACATTAGTTGTTTCTTAAACTAGTCTGGGCATCTGAATAATGAATATACCCAAACATTTCACCAGCAAAAAGGAGCCAAAGCCTGGCCACGCAGCCCAGGCCCGACACCCCTCCTTTCATCACCGTCACTCCTGGAACATGCCCTCCACCCTCTGCACAGCACCCACACTAACTCATCTAATATATGCAGAAAGTCATCCCGTTCAGACTATTTCCCATCAAAGTTTAAAAAGCCATCCGAGAGGATATAATTGCTTTCAGAGCAGATTTGGAGAAGTACGCAGAGGTATATGGAGAGCAATGGGACTTTGGGCTGCCCGCTCATCTGGAGCTGAACACGCGATACCTAAAGGCCTGTACTGCAAAAAAGTTATTTTTGATGAGTGCAGGGGATGGCACTGAACTACCTTACTACCAAAAAAGTGCAGTTTTATATGCTGCAAAGATTTTCCCTTCACTAACAGGCAGAGGGATCTGGGTATTTATTACAGAGTACTGATGTTGATCAATGCTGGGCACAGCACAAATACAAGAGAAATCTATCAAAAGCTTTGATGTGTGTATATGTACCAAAGCTTCTCTGCAGTGCCCAGCCTCAGGTCATTTCTTCTGCTGAAGACGAAGCTGCAGTTCAAAGGCTCAGCCCCTCAGCGCCAGCCCTAACAATGCCAGATGAGCACAACCCAACGCTTCCTGACAGCAACGCGCACGAGGAGCGTACAGTATGGATTAGGATCAAAAGAACAAACAGAATGTGAGCTACTCATCTTCTGCTTCAGCATGAGGGTATTTTAAGTCTAAGAGATATGGGTTCGTTCCTTGAACATCTTGCCAAAAAAAAGAGTGTTGCCCAGCAACTACTAAAACAGTGCTCTGGGAGGAGGGAGCTGCCGGACAGATTAACCCAGTAAGCGCCCCGTCTCCCTGCCTCTCAGGAAGCTATTGCTGCAGCTTCTGGATCCCTGGCAGACGAATCTGCATCCCAAATAAAGAGCTGTAAGGAATTTCCTGAGCCGGCTGTCAGACAGGCTGTTTCGGTGTAGCACGAGCGTCTCGCGTTGAGCAAACGCACTTGGCTTAGCGCACCGCTACATCCCGCTACAGCACGCAAATAAAACCCCTGCAAAGCACACGCAGGTTAACACAGCGCAGCTCCTGCGGCTAAAGCAGGTATCAGCCCCGGGCTCTGCCTCAGCTTTGCCACCACTGCTAGGTCTGACTTCTTCAGTTTGCAAAGAAAGCAGCAAGCGTCTCCCTGCATTCCAGTCCGCCTCATTTCTAATGAAGTAGAGTGGTGCTTTGGGCCTCGCCAAAGGGCCAGCTGCAGTTCGTACTTGCCACATAAACCCCTGCACATTGAAAGGGTGTTCTCTTATAGTCACTACTCAGATGCACAGTCATACTCACAGGCAGCAATTAGATTCCAGATTTAAAAAATACATAAAATGTCTTTTTTTTGTTCAGACAACCAGCGGTTCAGACAACCAAGGAACTGTCACACTTTCTTTTTTTAGAGACTTCCCCAACCAGGATTTTTTCCAGGAATCTCATCTGTACACAGTATATTCGGACGAACAAAATACTTTCCCAAGAATTTTCATATTAACATTTTTAAAAAGAAACACCTAAATTGAATGTAACTCTGAAGTCTTAACGTTTCGCACGGTAGTTTTAGGGGTTTTCTGAATTAGTTGGAGCTGAAAATATGAAGGGCCAGAGAAACACTGCTTAGAAAAACAAAACAAAACCAGAACAAACCACACCATTATGTCAAGTGGTCCAGAAAGACAGAATAAAAAATCCACTGAAATCTCAGACCATAATTTGCCGTCCAACCTCAAACCACTAACTTGGGGTGCTATTTACTTCTGGTGGGGATGGGGAAAAAGGAAGAGAAAAAAAAAATCAGCCTCGACACCTTCAAGTGTTTATACCAGCATTTTAAAGACCTAAAGGCACCACAGCATTTAATATGTGAAATAACTACTGGGCAGTGATCATTGTAATTTGAATGGGCCGGACTAATAACTTCCTTTGGAGTTCTACAGACTTACTACCACCACCTTCAAGCTCTGGCACTTCCGTTCTTTCCATCTATCATGACCTCTGTTTCTTTTTGCCTTTTCACACTTTTCTTATTTGTACTTCTACTCTGCACCCCAAATCTCACCTGAACTCTATCCCACCTTCCTCTCTGCCTCCTCTTGCATTTCTTCCCTTTCAGTGCTCCAACACCACCAGATTAATGTCAGACTATTTTTTTCCACAACTTTATCAACAAAACAAGCCCTCGTGTCCTTAAAATACCTCTGTGCGCTTTCCTCCGAGCAGACTGAAAGGCTCTGTCGCTCCCATCTCCAACTCCAGTTGTGCTGCTGCAAATCCTTCTGTTCAATTCAGCTCATCCACGCACAAACCAAGTTCTCCTTAGGACAACTTGAAGCTAACATTTTTTAAAGGAGTGACTTACTAACATAAACCAACCCGTTTCAGCAGCGAAGTGCTTGCTTTGAGGAAGAGGCTCCCCAGGCCGGGACTGTTTGCACGCTGCAGGCAGTTATCAGAGCTCAGCGACAGCGTACGCTCCCAAAGTATTCCTGTCAACTGCAATGCCTTTGGCAGAGACTCCTCAGGAGGAAGGCTGGTGCACATACATCACTACTTTGTGCACAGCAACTCTGCTGCATTTCTAGGGCCTGAAGTAGGAAGAAAAGGAAAACCATGCTCAGGGCCCTGCTGCTGGCACGAGATGCAACTGATTAAGTGTAGCCTAGGCAACAAGACTTTTTAAAACCTGAAACATCCATGGCTACGAAAAGGCAGGATGGATTAACTGTGCTGCTGGATGGATACACTTCGGTTTCACGCTGAATTTTCTAGGAGTGACACATGCATCTCTAAGCAGAAAATCTTGCTTCTAAATATCCCTTACCATGTGAAGCATGATGAATGTATTTACAACAGCTTTACATCTGCCCAAGATCTGTTCAGAGAAGTTTAGAATTTTTTTTTTTTTAAATACTACCTGAAGGGAGACCCCCTGGAGGGGCCGCGAAGTCAGTGCTCCCCCCAGAAGGTGTCTTCGGATGGGACCGACCTGCATCTGGACAACTTAACGCACAGCTCATTTGAAAGAGAATTCTCACATAGATATAAACCAGGTTAGAGCATGGAGGCATTTTTCCAGTACTGTGTCTTTTCAAAGCTATAATGTAAGTCACTGACATCTGATTAATTTCAGTCCCGCTTTAATAAGATCTTCAAAAGTTACTTCTCAGTTACGTGTCAGCATTTTGTACCAATCTGAATCCAAACCAAGACCACACTCCTCAAGCTGCAGTCAGAGCAGCTCCACTACCACACCCTACCAGCTGCGATGGCCAGCATGGACTGCGAGAAATCACTGAGCCAGCGTGGACACCGCTTACACAATTCATTGGCTGCTCCAGCATTTCCACGTGCTGCTGCTGGAAAACCAGATCTTGTGCTACGGCCTGCTGTACCTGTGACACCGCCCAGAGCAACTGAAACGAAATCTCAAGTATGACAGAGCTAAATACTGGGACTAGTCAATTACATTCACCAGATGCCCACTGTTGCTTTGTAACCCAGAAGTAAACGTTGTTGTTTGGATAAATACACCTTAGGGAAGACTCTGTGTTCCACTTGCAAGGAGGGTATTTTTGGAAGGTGTCATTAAAACACCACGATTGTCAGGAACTACAGCCATGTCTCTTCACTGCCAGGGACTTCCTGGGCAACGCCCCAGGCAAGTATCTGGGTGCCTTTGCTTCATTAAAAAAGGGATATTTTCCATTTGTGTTGAAGATGGTGAGATAAATTTCATTATTGTTTCTTCTGAATATTTATTGTGGAAAGCATTTTATCTTAGACCACAGTTAAAAAGTATGCATATAAACAACTGACGTGGCTGCTAAAATTTTATGACTTCTGCTGCCATTTACTGTTAAGCATAAACTTCCTCATGAAAGCTGCGCTGAAGTAACTACAAAGGTTGGAAAATGTTCATACCATTCCTTCTCCATGTATATGTTTTAACTAATACGAGAACTTTTATCATGTCCAACGACAATGTTTCATGTCAGACAAATGTTTCTTTGTACTTGCAGTTCCTAAACTGTGCTAGAAATAATTGTTTTTCTATCCTTTTTTCCCTGCCTCTTTCTCCTCCACTCCCACCCCCAATCTCTTCTATACCCAGTAGTCTCAGTCAAATCCAGGTTTATTCTTTTGTTTGACTTTACTGTTAAGAATTACATGAACTAGAGCACTGATAGGTAATACCATCTTTCTTGTTCTGGAGAGCTTAACAGTCAATTCTAAAAGCTTTTCCACGTTGCTCTTCAATATCCGAATCACCAGCTATCAGCTTTCCAGTAAAATGGGAAAAAAACACTAAGAACTCAGACTTCAGTAACATTTTTGAAACAAATTACATAAGACATCCTCATGTCATGGGAAAAACACCAAACCAAAGCAACCAAAGAAACAAAACCCAAACAAAGGCAAACAAAAACAGCAGCACAGAACATACACAATTTTCAAGGGCAATCTAGCCAAATCTGAGTAGAATTATGGCAGTTCCAGGCCCCTGAGAAAACCAAAGCATAACCCAAGAAACAAGATTCATCCAACAAAGAGATAATTAGGAGCTGCCACATCTGAGAACAGCAATAAAAGGTATACCAAATTTTAAGAATATTTGGGCTGAGCTATCCTTTGGGTAAAAGGCACGACCAAGGGGTAAAAGAAAGACACCAAGATTTTTTTTCCAAGCAAAATCCCAATTACTGCTTCTCTTCCTCTTTAAAATTTTTCTTAAATTAATCAGAGCTAGCCAAACTCCACAAAGAAGGAGGCATTAATTTCTTACACTAAGCATAAATTTCCTGGGATAAGGAAGGTAAACTCAAGCATAGCTAACGTTGGATGAGACTGAAAAATGCCACTTGCAACAAAATATTTGCTCTGTTCCATTTTCCTCTTCTCAGAAGCAGGCTTGGTACTGGGTAACTACATGGCACATATGGATGGAAACCAAACCACGCTCGGAGAAAAAGAAATGAGACTTACTGGTTGGACACATCTGAAAGCCAGCCTCAGTTTGCAACTGCCCTTCACAAAGCCTTCTTTTAAGTCCCACAGCACAATTCACAGACATTCATACATACATACTTTTTCTTTCCTCATGAGTCAGCCTTTGTGGAAGAAGGATGCCACTAAAATATTCTATAGGAGGTGAGGTGGTCAAAAGTAGTTTGCACAACATAAAGGACTTCTTCCACTCAGAAGGGTAAAAAGCTGTCTTGTAAACTTACCTCTGAACTTTTTGGGTGGGTTGTTAAGATCACCTGCTTCTGGCTGTACAACACACCGATCATCCACAAGGCTGCAAAGAAACAAGAAATAAAGTGAGATCCTTTTCCTTTGCAATTGCTTATATCCTCGTTAGCAAAACCTAAGTGTTTTATTTGCAATATTTTATCTGAGTGGCCACTTCAGCAAAAGACATTCCCCAAGTGCCAAATCTTTCTAAGAAGCATGCAGCTCATTGTTACTGTTGCCCAGAGCTATGCTCCTGGATAGGCGGGACAATAAATAAGTCATTGCTCCTGTATGCTGCATCTTCTTTATGTCCCCTCCTTGAGGTGCAGACAGAACAGCCCATATTCTAGTTAGGTAAGAGACAGCCTTAAAACAACTATTGCCTCTTGGACAGATTTAAATAATGTTGTAATTGTGTTTTTATTGAAGGACAGAGAACAGGACAATATGACGACTGCATGAATTGGATACCAATCCTACAGCCCCCTCAAGTATCAAAAAAGGCAGAAACGTCAACTGCCACAATGCAAACTGATTCCCACAAGGCAGGAAGGCATAAATACACCCTCCTGCTTACCAGTCATCAACACAAGCAAAGTCACGAGAGCAAACTAACCTCCTCCTGTTTTACCAGAAAGGAAGTGAATTGGATAGCAAACCCAAGAGATTTCAATAGGAAATACCAGGATAGGGCTTCTCCTGTGAATACACACTGGCAAAAGACCCTGTGGGTGAATTCAAAGCCCACAGAATAAATAAAGCATTTAAGATGCACTCGTCACCACTGCTCTGCCCTTAGCAAGCTTTGTATCCACATGGAATTGCTCTTTTACCAAACATTACTGCTAAATCGCAAAAAATGCAACTGTCAGCAAATATCTTGCTGGTTCTGAAATGATCTTAAAATTATACAATTTGGCCCCTTAAAACCAATCTGTCAAAGAGGCTTTCTACACAAAAGTAGAAAGTAAAATTCCAAGGTCTTAAAGGGTAGAGATGTCCATTCTCATGCAGAATCAACTTGAGAAAGAGATTGAAACCTAGAATATGAGAGTTGTTCCTTGCAGAGGCTGGTTACATGCAGGGAGCATCTCGAGACAACAATTATGGAAAATCATGAAGTGCATAAAAATTAAGAGATCAGAGAGACTAAGTGGATCAACAGTTCTATGCATCTAAAATTTGCATATGCAAACATTCACAGTAAGTTACTTTTTCCCCATGGATTTTCTCCCTGTTCAGTATCAAACAAACATGTATGTGCTTCAACAAGAATAATACTATTAACACCTGAACTCACTGAAACAGCTGCTTCTAGCGAACAAATGGCCAAATTAAAAGCCAAATGGGTTATTCTCATAATCCCCCACATAGTTAACCTCAGTGCAAATTCTCTCTTATCCTGATATTAAATAGAAAGTAAGAGGAACTTCCCAAATTACTAAGAAAATAATTTTACAGGGTGCAAAGCCCAGAGGAGGCCGTATCGTACACCAATAATCACAGTGATGACAGCACTGAGTTTGGGAAACAGCAAGAGCAAAGTCACAATTAAGCAACAGTCATGTCATACAAATATTAAATAGGAACACTCTTCAAAGAGAGTTACTTGGCTAAAATGACATTAGAATGTATAGTGGTATCTGTTTTTCAACCGTCATTAACCACATGAACAAGTCATTACACATTGTTATGACATAAGACTGTCAGAACTCCACATGGTATAGAGTACAATTACACCAAATCTTTCCTTTGCTTCTTTAATTTTCTCCAGGACAAAGACTAAATTAAATATGGGACAAAGCTAATTTGATTACGAAGGCTTATTAAGATGATAATGCATTTCATGTTTCACATAGCAATTGGGATTTCTGGCTTAAATTAGGCTCAGAAGATGTGCGGCCATTATATAATACAGTTACCTTAAAACACTGCAAATCAAATCAACAAGGATGCCTTTAATACTAAGGGATATTTAGACCTGCCATCAGAACATCTCATCAAGCCTGAAAGAAATAGATGTGCTTAGGGCCTGCAATGTCTGAAAGGACTACCCATGGTGAAAAATACCTGCTCAGCAATGCCATCAAAAGCCACAGCCACTGCATAATGTTCATCATGCACCGTATGGGATTAAACATAACATAACTTTCTATTGGTTCAGGAATTATCTACTGCCAAACTTGCTTCAATACTAGGAATAAAAAAAAAGCCAAATGTATCGTACCGCTCAGTTTGTTTTGCCAGTTTTCAGCAGATAGTATTTGGCCAGTTACAACACAGCTGATCGAATACTGCAGAGTGTGCGTGTCATATTTGACGAGTACCTTTGGGAAATTTGTCAAATACATTTGCCAAATACTATTCAACCAACCCTACTTACTACATCCCTTGCTTTTATCATACCTTCTTTCCCTTCTGGCAGCATCCCATATTTTCTTCTCTTTCCTATAATAGATCATGGTGCATCTTCAGTGTCTGCTTCCTCTCTGCCCCCTTATTTTCCAGATTCCTAATAGCTAGAGGACTAAACCTACAAGTTAGTTTGGAGTCACTGATGAGATTTCAGCCCGTTGTTTCCTGCTGAAAGACTTACCAGGATGCTGTCTTTGTACCCTGCTTGGGAGATCCATTTATCAGATGCATCTGGACAGTAGGCATCAAAAAATTTGCTGTCACTGTACCCACCCTGAGGCCCTTACGGCTACTGGAAATGAGAAAGAGCATGTTGTGTGTATGCCCACTCACCATATCATCAAGCTTCCTGGTTGCTTCTTTGCTATTCATTCGGTATTGAAGTACCAGAGCAATATGCCACACTATTTCCCTCCCCTTAATTTCCCACAGCTTTGAAACGAGGTGGCAGATGCGCTCTTTTAGCTTCTCATCCAGGCCCCTGGAAGGTCTTCAAAGTCAGTACGCGGCTCCACTGCCAGCTCCTGATGTTCTGAGAGATTTCTCTAAGCAGCAGTTGAGCAGAATAAAACATACCCTGTCCCTTCTGTCAGGGCTGTATTGCAGTTCTGTGCTTTCTCTCCAAATCCTTCCTCATCCTACGTGAAGGGCTACTTTTTGTTTAACCAAGTGACATTCACTTCTTACTGCTTGAGAGGTTCTCCTACAGAGCAACTAGCCTGATGTGGTTGCAGAAGGAAACCAAGGAGCTCTGCGAGGCTGCACGCCAGGGGACAGGAGCAGGCAGGGCACGGCTCCCACTGCAGCTCTGGGGGTGCTGGCCATCGGCAAGCTGCAGATTCAAAGTGTTCTCCTTTGACTGAAGAAGTACAATTCTGTTTGTATGAGAAACCTCAAATACTGCAAGACAAGGCAGAACTAGCCATAGTGGTCAGTTAGTGGTTTATGAATGGTTTGGCTCTTTTTTTTTTTTGTTTTTTTTAAAACCACCTACTTACATCACTACCTTCTTTTTTTCTTTTCCAATCAGCAGATCGCACTGAGACCTATTCATTCCTGGCTAGGGGCGGGGTGGGCAGGAGAGAACAGGACAGGACACACGGATGGACGCGGGACAGACAACATGAAAATCATTTTCTTGTATTCATTCCCTCTCCCCACAGCTTGGCCGCAGCAAGCTTCTTCCTCCCCACCAGCTACATTAAAACCACACCACATTCATTGATACACTATCTTCCCAAAAATCTAACTTGCCATATTGATTTCAGGCCATTTTTTAATTTAGGGCCAGATAGCTACTTTGTTTTACCCAGTATTTCCTGGGAGTCAGGCTCGAGATAGCTAACTGAGCTCTGGCAGCCCTTCTTCCGGATGTTTCGGTACAAGAGAACAGCTGTCCTTACCCCAAAGTGCTAATAAATCCATTTGTTGAGCCCTCTGCATAGAGAGAACAAATATCTCCAATATGAAGGAAGCTCGACATCTTGTCAGTCATCTCTGGCTTAGTGCCCCTAGAAAAATAAAGCAAAACATAATTTATTAGGCAGAAGGATTTTTCCATGCAAGCTACTGGAGGTTACAACAACAGCACCCTTCGTGTTTGTTTGCAAAACTCAGCGAGTTCTTGCCCTGCAATTTCAGGTATCGAGGAAAACATGGCATGGCAAAATGCTTAGAAAAACAAAGTAAGGAAAAACAACAAGCTCGTGGCATCCTGCTCAGTGTGGGATTGTTTCACTGGAGCCATATTCATCCCCACAGACGTTCGCAGAATCTCATACCAGGCGTGCTGGCCTCTTTCATCCCATCTGAGAGGGGACAAGGGAAGAAGAGTGCCTTAAATTAAGGTGCATTATTTGTACCATCTATATTACAACACTTCTCTCTGCCTAAACACTTCTGCCAGAATCAAAGGGAGGTAGGAGCACTTTTAAAGGTCCCCTGGCGTGCGGAAATGGCTCTCCAAGGAATCGATGTGTACAACACTGACACGACTTGGAACAGCTTCCATCAGCGATGTGAGCGCCGGGGTGAGCCACCCGCTCCGAGCTGCTGTCTCAAAGATGGCATTACGCGAAGACCCACTGAATATGCCTGACAACAGATTTTGCATGTAAAAAGGTAAGGATTAAGATTTTTCAGAGACGAATGCTTTAAATGACGCATCAAGAAGCCAAATCCCTGTGAAATGAGGAATACTTCAATCCTGTTTGAAAAAACTGCCTAAATGTAACACTGAAGGGACAGCCACTTAGTGCTGTCAGCTTCTACAGTATTAAGAACTACCATTATTTTCTTTAAAGCCCCAAATCCTGGACTGACTGGTACAAGGCCTACCTGTCATTTATACAAATATAGAAAAGCAAGTTTCTATCTGTCACAGCAACAAAGAGAGAGACAAACAACAGGAGCCGTGATAAAAAGAACCCCAACCAAACAGATTTTCAAAGATGTCTTTCTAAAAGCCATTTACTGGTTTCTTGGAGATCCTCCTAAGCTGTGGTTTTTGATCACCAACTTCAAAACACTGAAATAGCTTTCTGTACAGGAGGTTTCAAACAGCAGGCAGTAACGTGGCTGCTCCAAGCTGCTCCTTCCTGCAGGCTGGTGACACGCTCCGAAAGGCAGCCTTGCCCAGGATCAGGCTCTTGCATTTAGGGGAAAATAATTGAAAACATTTTCACCCTGACATCTAGCATGACACACCAAAATCAACTTTAAATGGTCTTTCATTGGGAGAATTAAGCAGCGGGAAATTACCTTAATTATAGCACACAACCCTGACATTGTACGTGGGACAAATCTTCCCTCTTGTTGAGCATTATCTTGTTTACCAAAAATGTAAGGATCAAGTTAAGCAAGGCTGGAGATCAACAAGGACAGATTCTTGGAGATTTAAAAGTTAATGTTGGTAACACCCTGCAGGTATCACAGCGTGAGCCGAAGCCAAGGCCAAGCTGCTCTCCTGTAAAGCTGCAAACAGCTCCCTCTCCTCCCTGCCTCCAAGACCTGGTGGCAATCATCGCACAGCGATTACCAAGTCAAAGCACATTACAGATGTTCTCATGCCTGCATGTCACTGTGTCACTTGCACAATTAAAATCAAGTTCAGAAGAAATCAAAAGATAACAGGCCACATTCATATGCAGGGGGAGAAGCCTCAGATCCTCCAGAATCCTGAGTGCCCGCAGCAGCAAGGCTTGAGGCTTCAGGTCGCTTGCTTAGTGCCAAGTCCTTCAGCCACTGCGTACCTTACATAGCCTGTTTCCTTTCCCTCTTGGTAAGGGGACAGAAAAACAGCACTACCTATTTTAAGATATATGCCAGAAAACATACAGAAATATGCAGAGCGACTGAATTAGCATCACCAGAAATACAGCTCTCCTCATTCCCTGACTTGGAGGTTAACGACAAACTCCATACACAAAGTTTTCAGGCCCTCCAAGTTAAAAATGCCTTAAATTCATACAGCCCAAAGCAAAGAGCAGCTAAGTCCAGAAGGAACATAGATACTTCTGGTGGAGACCAAGTCTATTCTGGCATTCATTTTTGGTACGCTGGAACGTGGGGCTGCAAAGCACTGTGGTATTACTACACGCACGAGGTATTTCTGATCCCACAGTCTCCCATTCTACAAGTACACATGCAGTATCCCTATTATGGGGAACTACTTCACTGGACTACATCATTTGCCTTTAGAAGAGGCAGATGTTCACCAGAGCTGTTCCCAAGAGAATGCGAAGGTCAGAATTATTGACTTCCATTAGAGAAGATTTTTTTCTTGGCAAAAAGTCTGATATCCCAGACCACTGAACAAGACCAGGCCTAAGGTTGGACATCACATTTCTACGTCATACAAATTACTCTCCACAATGTAGCTTTGTTAAAAATTATTTTATTTACCTAGGAAGCTCCAGACATACAATGTATTGTGCATGATAGCTTAACACCTAAAATAAGCAATTTATTGACATTTCCAGTAATATCATGGTCAGTATCCGGCTGCCAGGAGTGCTGTCCTAACGCTTGCCCATGCTCCGAAGGGACAACAAATGTTGTCTATCACGTACTTTAATAACTGAATACCTGGAGCCAGTCCACTCGATATTTGGCTTTAAAGACACCGTTCCTGAGGTTGGCCCACGCTCAGGAACACGCTGCCCCTGCGGATGGAGCAAGGGACTCGATGGCCCCACAGGCCTCATGACTCAGAAGGTTTACAAGTGAAGAGAACGATTTCTAAACCAGCCTTGGTTTATAGCAGCTTTCCTCATCTCCTCAGAAGGGGCTTGGGATACCTAATACAATGTGTCTGCTGATTAACTAATTCTTTGCATTAAACCCTTCAAATGATCAGCTACCACGGATTATTTCCCTCCCTTGACCAGGAAAGTTGAGCCACCAAAGATCACAGAACAGAACCACAGAATTATGTAGGTTGGAAAAGACCTCCGAGATCATCAAGTCCAACCATTAGCCTTGACCTGCCAACCCTGGCACATTTATCCCATGCTCTCAGCACAGGTGGGCCTCATGGACTTGAGAGAGGGGGTTCCCTCCCGGGGAACCTGGACCCAAATTGTCCCGCAGGTCCCCTCGTCCAGGGGTGCTGCTGTGGCAGCTGAATGCACGCGATGGCCACCAGAAACCCCCTGGAAGCCCAGGGAAGGAGGACTCTCACGCACACAATCAGCAGCTGGCTGGCACAGCTAAAAGCATAATCTCTCTGCTCAAAAAACAATCGTGCTCAGTAGATAAATACGGCTATTACTCTGCAATTTATTTATGTTAGATACGCCTGTGCCAAGAGCAATTGATTACTACTGAAGGTGAGGATGGGGAGGACCTGACGGAAGGCGTGCAGTCGTCGCAGCGCAGAGCCCGCATCCTCACTAGAGGAGCTCTGCAGGAAACCCACCACATTCCTGCTGCACCACGGCTGGAGCAGTTGCACTCTCCCTCTCCAACGCTGGGGGAAACAAGATCCTTTCCAGGTAAAAGTACTTAGAAAAAACTGAAGATAAGAAAACAATAGCAGCGCGGCAATACCAGCGTACAAGCAGAGTCGGGGTTCTCCAAACAAGTACCAGAGGTTTACCTCAGGGGGCAGCGATGTTGACAGCAGCAACATAAGGTTTTTAAAAGAAACAATGATTCTTCAGCTACGTGGGAAAGGAACAAACTTTGACAAATACAAACATACTGATTTTTAAGAAGAGAAAGGAAACATGAACTAAGAGCAGACCGTTACATGGAGAAGCTGACTGTATTTACCTGTGCACAAAGACCTGAAAGATGAACACTTTCTATGATGCTTTTAAGCCTTGACAGCTTGAATTCTTTTGATTACGTTGGTGGTGACTTCGCCATGTATATTATCTATAGAAATGTTAGCACATCTTTAAATGTGCTTTATATACAGTTTATCTGCACAGGAAAATAAAGTCTCTGTTTAAGGAAATACCCCACATAATAACTATGGAAACGTGCTGAATTTCGCGAGAACTGCAAAGTACTTCTCTAGAAGATGTCGTGCCTATCTGTAGCTTTGCTGTACGGGCCTGGGTCTGGAAACGCATAGCTAAATCCAGGCAGCGAGTTAAAGCAAACTGTCCGTTCCCTCAGGAGTTTTAGCGCTTGCCTTTCCCCTACTGCTCTGTGCTGCCTCGGTGAACAAATCTGCATCACAAGACCTCAAGTCTGGTCTTCTGACCGAACAGGACTGCAATAATTACAGGTTTATTTCTGGCTATTTTCTTTCTTGTGCATATCCTCAAAACAAGCTGAACTGCAAACAGCAAAAGCTCATGAGGAGAGCCAATCTGAAGCGGAAAGCAAGCACTGGGAAAGGGTTCCTACAAAGCCCTCCACAAGCACCTTGCGCTCCCGTCCGAACCAAAGTCCTGACCCTCCCTCACTAACGTCCCCACTGCCTTTCAGGAAGATTGAAAGGACTCGATCACACTTCAGGGCACAAACAGATCATGTGCTTAGCCTCAGGACCTTGAGCAAGCCAGTAAGAGTGTGGTAGTCACTGAAATTCACCTCAAGAGGCTTCAACCCATTTTCTCATGAAAACACATTTCGTAACGGTAGTTAAAGCAGAATTAACAGTGAAAACGCTTAGAAATCAAACTGACTGATAAATATCACATACCTTAATGAGACATCTGCTTTCTGGAGATCTCAGAATAGGAAATGCAACTGCTTGTAAACACGTCGCACTAATTCCTCCCATCACTCATCTACAGCTCGATGCTCAGTTCAAAAAAACAGGCTTCAGAGCAACGCTGAAAGTTTGCTTTCCTTGAATAACAGAGTCAAGGCCCCCTTTTGAAGTTCCTCCTTACGGGAACTGTTTGTAACAAGATTTTTGCAATATGCTATTCCTCATCTCGAGCAATTTAACACTGAAAGGCTTTTCAAAGCATTTGAAGCTATTTTGCTGATATCTTGTCCCACGTGTCTGCTTTGTGTGGGATTTTAATACTTTAACCTATGACTGCAAATCCTATTTGTAAAATAAACGAGACCAAATAAGTCTTATCACTGATGGCTTGATTTCCAGCAACTGGGAGACGAATGACTTTATCTTTTTAAGATCATTCTAACAATGTTTATTTAGAGCAAGAAAGCTCCTCGCTGTGCCTTGTAGTCCCACGGTGTACTCAGTTCTCTATTATCGTATTTTCACTGTGGTTTATTGCTCAATTAAATAAAGACCGTCAATTTCATATGTACCGTTCCAGAAACCGGGGCAGCACTTTATCAGTCCTTTTCACTATTTAGATTGTTTAGGTAAGAATCGAATCTCAAACTGTGCATAGCTGCTTAGGCTTTGTTCCTGCAGACAGGAAGCTTCGCAGCGAAAGATTAATTTTGGTTTGGTTTTTAACAGAAAAGAGATCAGATTTTTAAGAGTAGAGACAACAAAAAGCAAACAAAGGGCTGCTTAATGGCACAAGCTATTGCCACGCTTATGAAGAAGCATCCACAAATTAGCAGATGCCACTAGCCATACTAGAAGGCTTCACCAACAAGGAACCCAGAAGACCACGTACATCAAACTGTTAGAATTGAGTAGAACTGGGTCCTTAGTATTTCTGAATTAGGCCAAGCAGGCTAACCTCTTTAAAGTGCACCCTGACTCACAAAACTTAAATGAAAGTGAGGTACTCTCTAAATCAAATTTTTACAGTAAGATTCGATCAAAAATTTGGCCCTTTCGTTTTGATCCAGTGTACCTCTCAATGAACACTTTTCTAATGATTTCCATGTGTTTTGGATAGTTCCCCTTCCCCCAGCATTTGGTATCTGTTTTTACAGGTGCGGCTAACTTCATGAAAACCTCAAAAAAGAAAAAAAAAAGATGTTTTCCATCCTTATTTCAATAAAAAAGAAAGAAGGTTTCTTCCCTGAGGGCTGTGAGAAAGATTCATACGAATTCCATTAAAACAGCCAAAGCAAGGAGGAAGTGCCCCATTTAAAAGCTCATCTAGTGAATAATCGCCCTTCTGGGGCTGCAGGACGAAGCACTGCCATTTTCAAAGCTTCTGACTTAGCAAATCTAAAAGGAGCGATCTGTGCACGCACATACCACCTGGGGAAGACAAATCTGAGGGATTTGGGGCAGCGGAGTGCAGGCGGTAGGTGCCTGGCGGCTGGGACAGGTGCCCTGCGCCGTGCAGACCAGCCCAGGAGCAGTCAGCTCCTCAGCCGAGCTCGATGTGAACAGCAGAGCCAAGTTCTGCGTTTCCTCAGCACCGAGGCTTTTGCAGCTTGTGGAGTAGGACAACGGCAGAGGGAACGTCCTGCCACACCGCCTCGAGCGCCGGCATCTTCGCGCTGCTCGCCCTCGCACGCTTCTGGGGGAAACCGCTCAGGAATCGCGTTCAATTTCGACACGACTCTGCACCGTTACTTTTATGCGCATGTGGCTACATTTTAGAGATAACACATTTAAAAAAAAAAAAAAATCAGCGTGGTGTGTTTATCTACCACATGATCTTGTTTTCCATTTAACTGCAACCTTTCATGTCCAGCAGCCTGCTATCTGCAGGCAGATTTTCCTCCGATGAACCGTTAGATTAAGGAGGAGAAATGCACCTTCTCAGAGAAATTATTCTCCTCCCACCGCCGGTAACGCGGCAGGTTTTTCTACAGCGTGCAGAAACGGTCGGGGGGGATGTGAGAGGCAGGGAGGAGGAAGCGGCTCCACGCTGTGACTTTCCCAAGGACACGCAGCGGGGTCAGCCTCAGCGCCTAGATGTGAATCCAGGTCTCCCGAATCCCCATCCACCAGCCCACTCCGCCTCTCTTCTCCCTGGAGGAAACTCGGTCTCAGCGCACATCTAATCAAGCATACGTTTCCCCCTATTCTTGAAGAAAGTTGGAGGAGACAAGTAAATGCGTTCAGCAAGATGACGGCCAAGTTAATTATGTTCTTTTCATACCGTTTGCCACTGCACACATGAAGAATTTATTTAGTTACCATATAATGACAAAGTTACTCAGAAATGACTATTTAATAGGTGCAAGGAAATTCAGTTTAAGAAAAAGGAGAAACATGAAGTAACTCCTCTTGCTGACTTAAGCCTACAAAAATCCTCCACACATTAAGCAAACATACGTGGCATCCCTCCGCAGAAAGAGCACCTCTTTTTTATTTGTGCAGTGCAACCAGGAGGACGAACAGCCCTGCTGTACTCAGAAAGTTCACGCCAAGCACCCGTAACAACGCGCCAGCAGAAGTTAGGCTGTGACAGAGCTATCTCAAACAGCAGCCATCAGGCTGATGTAAGAAACGCAGCTGACAGATCCTATTGACAAGCACCTGCCGAAAGCTGAAAAAAGGAACATCTATTAGAGACGTGCTGTCAGGGAAGCAAATCATTTCTAAAGTTTTAAAACCAAATATGACCTGACAGCATCTTTTTAATTCCATTAAAAGCACGCAGCGCTTACTGAAGTTGATACTTACTGAAGTTCATACTTACTGCCTCTAACCCTGAAGAGAGAAAGCAGCTGAGACGTCAGCCTCTGGAGGAGGCCCTACAAGCACACACAGCGCTTTCCAGAACATTTCTATTAGAAGGAGAGGCTTGGAGCGTGCCAAAAGAACCAGGGCAACCAGTGTCATGAGGAAGAGCACAAGCTTGGTTTATCGTATCTCCTAGTTTGGCCAGGGCAGAAGAGCATACAGAACAGCCCCCTCCATTTCGCATGGCCATGTAGCCATGAGACTTGGCCACAGCAGGGGCTAACTCCTCAGCCCCGCTCCTTTCCTCCTAAGGTACAAATTTTTTAGCAAATGCAATACGCCCTAAACGTAGCCAGGGATTTTCCTTCTGCCTGCCTGCCCCATCCGCCTGTGTCCGTTCATCTCCCTCTCACCCTGCCTGCCCAAAGCTTTGCCCTTCCACATGCTACTCTTCCCATTTCTTCCTTTGCCAATACCGCACCTGGGCGGGGGCTCCCTGGCCTCCATGGCGGCACCGGAGTCCTCGTCCACGGCTGGGTTCTGCAGGATGGCTGCTGGTAGCTTTGGGTCCCCACAGGCAGGAATATCGAGGCTCTTTTCCCTCAGGCAGGTCTCTCCTACCGAAGGCTTGCAAGTCTTCCCACGTCTCCCAGCAGCAGCAGCCCTTCCAAGGGTGAGCCCACTGCTCGTCCCTCCTGGATACCTCAGCAGGCATCCGGGGCTGCAGAGAAAACCCTAAATGCCCGTGACGAGCAGCCCACGAGGAGGAGCCATCGCCAGCACGTGACCAGCACGTGGGGAGAACCACTGGTGGCCAGCAGACCTACTTTGAGCCCTCCTGATCTAAAAAACCCTTCAGCTGGGCTCTTTTGCAGATGAAGGCTCCGTTTCTCAGGCTGACTTGTACACACTGAGCTCCCTGCAGTGATTTTCTAGAAGGCAAACACAAGTCGTCCTTCTGAAGGAAAGGTTCAGGCCATTGTACCACCTTATCGCATGAGGATCATGAGCAAGTCAATCTACTTAACCCTTACAGACGGAAGAGCGGCCAAGGACTGATGGGTTACTTTAATCGTAAGATAGATCCGTTTTCAATTAATCCTTCAGACCAAGCATCATCAGCAAACAGCCAGGCATCTGCCTTTGTGCCCACGTGTCCCAGGCAGGGATTCAGATAGGACGTATCTTGACATCACAGCGTTACGATTAAAGCTTTTCTTCAGAACTTGGCAGATTTCTGAATTTCTGAAGAAGTGAAGAGGGTTTGCCATGGTGCTAAACAAATGTTTGTAAGACTTTCATACTCAACTGCTACTAGGCAATTCCCAGAAATTTTTTTAAAAAAACAACAAAGCCACAGTCTTTTGGCAGTAGCCATTTTTTGGGCCTACTGTGGTGAGATAGATTCCTTACATGTATGTGCACCGAGATTACTGTCTTATGACATCTTGCACATGGTGGGGATGAGGAGAGAACGAACTGTTTATGTACACATCATTACATCTGGATTCAGTATCCAGGCCTCCTTCCCTATAACGAAAGTATCAGATTACTCCAAAAGCAGAAACGTTATCTAACCTTCTAATCCCAGAATTTTTTTTTTCATCTGGCACTCAGTTTCCTCAGAGCTGTTTACCGCCCTTTGATAATCTGCTCAGCAGAGCGATCGGGGAGGTAGGAGCACTAAGCTGGCTGCAGCGCTCCTCACATTAGCATTCTGGCAGATGAGGATGGAGTTACATCACTGCAAGCTGTAAATCAGCAAAATAGCACATGCTTCCTTGCACATTTCTAATGCGTTTGTCTCTCTAGAGGGTTAACTTCCCCAGATCTGTAGTTCTTACTCTCAATAAAACACTGTTAGGAAGGGGGGAAAAAAAAGTTCTGATGCAAGTTTTGATAGGCTTAACCAAAACCACAACTACGAAAACGAAACTTCTCTGAGTTCAGAATCCAGAGCTGAATTTTGCATCCTCACTCCACTTTGGAATTATGGTTCCTGTAGTCTATTTTACCTTATTTTTTTCCCCCCAAAAAAAGAATGTGGTCCTACAGAACCCAATTGTGCTGAACACCTGGAAAAGTAGTTTCTCAACAGGTACAGAGCACGCAAGAACTGCAGACACTTTGTGTGGCTGCCTCTGCCAAAGCAGCGTGGAGCTGCAGCCCCCTGGAAGCCAGCTCTGTCTCCATCCCCAGCTACAGCGCTTCCGTGCCAAGATGGAGAGCCAGGCAACAACGGCGGTGGTGCTTTTGTGGCGTCTGCTGGGAACAGAAGTCAGAAAGGAATATCGGGCCGGATCAAAGCTCGAGCGGCTTGGCACCCTGCCTCCCGCAGCAGCCACTGGGAGATGCCCGACGAAGAACACAGGAATCGTTCTGAGTAACCGTGGACGTGGATAGGATCTGCCTTGCAGCTCGCAGATATGTCTGCTGGCTTTCCAAGCCTTCTGCTTTACAGGTCAGTCAGCACTGTGTGCTCAGGCTGCAGTGCAGGGGGCTACATGGAACCGCTCCATGGTTTTTAACTCCTCTTTGGTACTACTACACAACAAAAAGCAGAAAAACGGCTCCAGGCTCCTGAAGCAACAGCTACCAGCAAAGGTGCTACCTCAGCAGCAAGAAGAAACGAATTTGGAGCATTCCATAAGGAAGCTTTTTATGAAACCAGATTAATACCACAGTCACATCGTGACAGAAATGTTACATTTACATAACTTTCTACCAGCACGCCGTCTTCCAGCTCTAAGCCCCTCTGGTCCCTGTAAGCTGCTTTGGTGAAGCTGCCTTCCCTCACACTCACCCACGGGCGAGCAAGCAGCCAGTCTACCAGCTACTACAGAGCCACTACCCTCATCCCACCTCCCACGGGATTCCGAGATTCCTCCCGTCTTCCAGCACAATCCTACAACTACAACTCTCATGTTTATGGCGTGACGACGCCTCGGGCTCCCGGCATGCTCCGTAACTTGTCGCGTCGCACGGCCCCGAGGAGCAGGCCCCGCGCTGACACCAACAAAAGCCACCCGGGGGGCTGCACCGGCTCACCACTGCTTCATCCCGGGGAGAACACGAGGCGAGGGCTTCACACACCTGCTCGGAGCCTGCTGAAAAAAGTTTGGCTTCGATATCACCCATCTCAGCCAGGTACCAGCAGACACCAGCTCAGCCCCCGGGAAACACTGGAAAGGGCTCCTGCTTCCAGAACAGGCCTCAGGACCTCAATGGCAGGTATTGGGGCAGAAACCAGACCATTACTGCTCCTCTCACACGCACATACAACGCGGGAAATGCCACAATCTCACTTGCATGTTTCACCCAACGTCTGCCACTGTGGCAGGGGACTGGCCGTCTCCCCACACTGCCACGTCCTGCCATCCATCCAGCATCACCTCTACAGCAAGGGTGAGACCAAGAGCTGGCACCACACACCGTTTGCAAGGCTCGCTCTAGACTGCGACGGCACTCGTGGGGAGCCAGGACCTCAGGTTCCCTTTCATCACTTGGACTTAATTCTTCAGGGTTCTGTTGTACCCCACAGACCGGCCTGTTGGGGTGATGCGAGAGGACGGGCAGTGCCATAAGGCCCCATTAACCCCTCATTTCTAATAGGGTCACAACAGACACCCTGCTGCGCCCCGCTTGTCAGTCCTTCAGGGCTCTGAGAGCTCCAACAAGTGCTGCCAAGCAGGGCACCGCCAAGCCCTCTCCCTCTTCGCTGCTCTCCACCAGGGCCTTCCCCACGCTCCAGCCCTGCTGCTCACGACCAGCAATTCTTTGAAAAATACGCTATTTCCCACAGCTAGGCTCCACCCCACGGTTGCAGAGGCAAACCAAAGTCACTCTTGCTGTTTGTTTACTTCCTAATTTATGAACCTCTGCAGGAGGAAGCCGGATTGCTCCCTACTTGCACCCTTCACGACCTCTGCAAAGCAAGCAGGTGGAGGGCAGCGGAACTCGTCTAAGCAAACACCGTCACTTGGGGTGAAACGAGCTATTTGAGCAGGAAGAAATCATCACTGGCAACCAGAAGACGTCTTGAGGAACACGTTAAAAGCAACAAATTCAGCAAAGAGTTTACTGACAGCACCCCCATAACAGCCTGCTTTGAACCCCCCGGGGCTGCCGTCGGTCCCCATGCTGGCTCCTTTGCTGCACCGGTCGCTGCCTCGCGCCTCGAGCCGCTGGCTGCACAGCTGCCACCTTCCACGTGTGCAGCCGAACACGGCTCGGTGCCACCTGCTGCACCGGGATATGGGGCTCCTTGTGGCCCCGTGGCTACCGGGGGGTGCCTGCATGCAGCCCCCAGCCCCGAGCCTCCCCCCCCCCCCCAAAACGGCCCAGCAGCAGGAGCCGGGGGTGCCTGCTGCCCGAGGGGGCAGGCTGGCGGAGAGGGCTTCAAAACGACGCCCAGAACGGAGCAGCCCAGAGCCTGGCAGCGGGACGCCTCGGCTGCAGAGCGGCTGGAGGGAGCGGGGGGGGGATGGACGGGGTTTCGCCCTACGCCCCCCTGCAAGGGGGCGAGGGGCAGGGGGCGTCCCCTACAGCCAGGCCGCGGAGATCCCCGGGCAGCTCTGGGGTCCCGGGCCTATTCCTGGGGTCCGGCTGGAGCAGGGGCCGCCCGCTGAGGTACCCCCGATCCCGGAGCGGCCGCGCTCCCCCCGCCGCCCCCCGCTGAGCCCCGGGAGACCCCCCACAGCCGCCCCCCCGGCTCTTGCCGAGCACCCCCCAGGCCCTACCTGGTTCCGGCGGGGGGCGGGCTAGCGGCGGCGCGGCAGCCCCATGCCGGCGGCGCTGCCCGGTGCCGTTGGGACGGAGGCTGCGCCCCGCTGCCGCCGCTCAGCGGCCCCTCCGCATGGTTACTGCGCGCCGGGCGCGCCGCCCAGCGCTATATAGCGGCGTGGGGAGCTGCTGGGTAGCGTAGTCCCGGCTTCCAGCCGATGCCGGCAGCGGGCGGAGAGCGTAGCGCCCGCGGGACTACAGCGCCCGGCGTGCCCCGCAGGCTGGGGGCGGGCGGCGGGGCCGCAGCGCCTCGGAGGGCCGGGCCGGGAGCGAGGGCGGCCCGCGGTCCTGCCCGGTGCCTCCGTGGTGACTTCGGGCCCCGCCTGCTCGCAGTTCGCCCCCCGGCCCCGCAGAGAGCTGCTGTGGGGGAGCGAGGCCGCACGGGCCCCTGGGCTGACCCAACGCCGCCCGCCCGCCTCCCATCCCCGTGAGGGGCTCGGAGGAGCCGCAGGTGCGGCCGTCGGGCAGCGCTGAAGCACGGCCGGGTCCCCGGGTCAGAGCTTCAACGAAGGTCAGAGGCTCTGCCACGTGCGTCCATCACTGCCACGCCACACGCCGTCCCTTCTCAGGAATCGGGCAGAGTAGTGGTGCCCGACTCTGTTAGTAACCCTAATGAGTTCTCATGGAACCACGTCCGATCTCTAGATGAGCTCCGTAGGCTGAGGGAAGGGGCCTGGCTGCAACGCCTGCTGCACTTGGGCACGGCGCTCGCCAGGCAGCGGCGGTAGGACGGCCACCAGAGCCAAGGCGAGGGGCTCTGCCCCGCGGGCAGCGTGTTACGGGCCAGGGGGATTTCCCACAGAGCTGCACCCAGCCTGGCAGCGTGAAGATGGGGTGCTCAGGGGAAGCAGAGGAGACCCGGGGACGTTCTGCTCTGTCCCAGTCTGCAAATCGCCATTTTGTTGCCCGATGAGCTGCATACATCTCCGTGCTGCTCCCACAGCAGTCATGTCATTTGTCTTCTTCCTTGGCAGCCTCTCTGGAACGCAAAGTATCAGAGGACGTATTTTCCCTCACAGACTACCTTTGTTGGGTCAGTTCTCCACTGGCTGTGGAGGTTGTGCCAGTGAAGGCCCTCCAGCCAAAACCACTGATGGAGTAGCGCAAAGAACTTGCTAGATTTGAAGGGCTCTGGAAATATAATTATGGAGAAGGCTCCCATTCGTATAATATTTTAATAACAGTTAAATCAGTGTCTTAATTCTGAAGCACGGTGTGCTCAGCACCAGGAAAGAGAATAATTAAGCTCTGTGTGGAAGAGATTTCCTGCCTGTGAAGAAATGACTAAGGAGCACGGACATGACGATAAATGACACCAAAGAAAGGAGGATCACAAGCTGGAACTTGGATGCTGTTCAGAAGCAAACTGTCATTTTAATTGTTTTGTCTAAGTCTCCTAATACAGGGACATAAACCTTCCTGGGGAAAGTACAGAAATGATGCAAAAAAGAATTCTAGGGAAGCAAGCAATGGGAGTGAGTAGGCGAGATACACCAGCGGGCTGGAAACGAGCTGGTTTTCCTGAGCCCCGTAACGGCACAGCCCAAATCCCACGGCTCTGGTGGGGGCAGGCTATTATCAAGTTTGTGTCCATTTGTTTTTGGGATTTTCTGAGTACATCACGGGGCAAAAGGGACTGCTGGTAGCTAGAGGGAATGCAATGCCTGCGAAGAGGCCCAGCACTGTGATTCCAACACGCACTGAGATTTCATACGGCCCGTGAAGTGGGTAGTGGTGCTTTCCAGTACTAGCACAAAAGAAAACGAGACAGAAGTCTCCTTCACTCTGCCCACACTTCTTTTAGCTGCGCAGTCCTAATCCGAGCAGTAACGATGATGCTTCCTGCAGGGAGCTGCTGTCCCACAGAGCGCGTGAAGGTTTCTTCCAGCACGCCCATTCTGCGCAGACCTGAGCAGACTTCCCCGCAACGTAAAGATTTGCGTGGCGGAGCACCAAAATCCCCAAGAACTGCGCTGACCCCAGGAAGAGGTAAGGAGAAGGGCGTCCCCACACCCCTGCCAGCCCCCAGGCGAGGGGTGGGGTGCACCGGGAGCCAGGCGCGGCCCCTTTAAGGCGCGGCCGCCACGTGACCGCCGCAGCACGTGACGGCGCCCAACATGGCTGCGCCCGGCGGCTCCGGGGCGCTGCTCCGCCTGCTGCCCCTCTTCCTGGCCCTGGCCCTGCTGCTGGCGGCGGGGACGGGTCGGGACTTGGGCCCGGACCCAGATTCGGATTCGAATCCGGCTCCCGGCGGGTCCTGCGGCTGCGGGGCCGGCCGCGGCGGCGGGCGGGAGGCGGCGGCGCGGCGCTACGCGGCGGCACCGGGCGGCCACAGCGGCAGGAGCGGGCCGGTGAGCGGCGGGAGGGGGAGCGGGGCGGGCAGCGGCTGCTGGGGGCGGCCGGAGAGCCGGCTGCTGCTCGCTTGCACCGCGCTTACGGCGTCGCTCGGCTGCGGTCAGCTGGAAGCGAGGAGGGAATCGGCCTCGGCCTCGGCAGCAGCCGGGTGCAGCGCTTCGCCGCGTCCTCCGAACCGCCAAGGGGGCGTTAGCGGGGCTGCTCCGCAGCGCTGCGGGCCCTGCTGCTGGAGCTGGCCCCTGAGCACACGGGGCTGCGTGTACAAGCCAAGTAACCGCTGCTGAGGTGCGGGTGCTCGGCAGGAAGCCTCGGGGCATTCCCGGGTGAATCTGCGCGGCAGGCTGTCAAGGTTCCTGCCTGGCAATCCGTCAGCATGTTTCAGGGTTTGGAAACGCACGCTAGGCTGTGCAGCGAGAGTCAATTTTTCATACGGCTTCAGACAGCGATTCCTGAGTGAGTTTACAGTCCTGCTTTGAGGTCTGTTTCCAGGAGTTGTTTTAGCTACAGAGGATTGGAAAGAGGTTCTTGTTTTTGAGGTTCTTTTTTAGGCTTCTATCCCTTTATCAGAAGGGAGATGACACTTGTGGAGTAGCGTTAGGGCCATGCTACACTGGGAAATTTTGTTGGCGAGTAGTTCTGAGACCTGCATTTCCGACATACCAAACATCAGCATCTTGCACCAAGTGCTGCCATCCCTCAGAACGAGCTGTGCTCGCTTTGCTTTCCGTCACTGCCTCACCTGCTTGAATCACTCGTAAAGAGCAGCGTGTGGCACAGGCGGGCACGTGCCTTGTCAGCGTGTGCTGGAGCATCGTACGCGCTGGGTTGTTCTCCTAAGGGACGCCTCTGTCAGTGCTGAGGAGATTTCCTGGTGCTCACCATGCACAGACCTCTGAGCCGCTGCCAGCAGAGGGAGGTGGCTGAGTTCGGCATGAGTTTGGGACTGAAGGTAGTCTGGGAGTGCTGACAATGAAGTAGGGGGAGTTTTCTTTCCTGCTGTGTTCGTCAGCTGATGAGGAGTCTGGTGGCTTCTCTGCAAGGTAGCTCTTGAGTGGCGTTAGCCCTTGAAATGCCACCTGCCAGCTGGGCAGGTTTTAAGGAGCCTGAGCTGTTGTTTGTCCTTCCAGCACAGGCTCCTGAGCAGGGATTGTGGCAGCTCTTGGTTTTGTGAGAGAAGGGCTGTTGGGTGAGGAATGGTTTGTGTGCTTCAGTAGGGTCTCAGGAGGCACACGGTGAAGTATGACGAGACCTTCAGGGCCTTTGTCTTCCCAGGACGAACCCTCTGAGGCAAAGGGGAAATGTGTTTTGGTTCCCTGGAAATTGGCTGAAGCCTTAAAGGGAATACATCTTGCTGAAACAGTTAACGTTCAAGGTTATTTTAAGTTTACAAAAGTTTTAGCTTTCAATTGAAGTTCTGTTTTGTGTTATTTTCTGAGCAGGTGGGGATTGAGATGTCGGTGTTGTTACCTCGCTGTGCTGTTTTCTTCCGTCGGATAAATGCTGCTGCAAGCCAAGAGCGCCTTCAAAGATGAGGGAGCAGGGTGTAAGACCAATAAGAGACTTGTCAGTCTTTAATTTTGGTAACCTGTTTGGTGCTGACTTTCTCTGCAGATGGTCGCCATTCCGGGAGGAGCGTTCACCATGGGCACCGATGAGCCGGAGATACAGCAGGATGGAGAGTGGCCTGCCAGGAGGGTGCGCGTTAACGGCTTCTACATGGACCAGCACGAGGTCAGCAACGAGGACTTCGAGAGGTTCGTGAACGCTACTGGGTACCTCACGGAGGTAAGGCGGAGGGGTGTCTTCTGTCATCTCTGTTGATGATATCAAAATCCCCGCTAAAACTTACCCTTTCTGTAGGCCGTCACAGTGTGGCATTTGATTGGAATTTGCGTGCTAGAGTGTTTTGGATGTAAGTAGTGGAGAGACCAAATTGTCTTTCCCAGCTGCCCAGGATTCTGAAAGGGCGTTAGGATAGATACTTTCTGTTACTTTTAGCAAGCATCTTGATCTGTGAACTAAAAATCTTCCCTGCAGTGTGACTGAGGCAGTGTGGGTGAAGTTAACTGGTGGCTGAAGAGGTCTGCGTGGATTTGTTTATTTCCTTGACCTTTGGGTCCTAGGACGTCTTTGTACCAGTACAACAATGCTGTTAGTTTTTTCCTTAATTTAGAAGAGTAGGAGTGAAGGGATTTGAAACATTTTGTGATAATTGAGGGTTCTGTAGCCTAGTTCTGTGCAGCTACTTGATAATAAGCTGAGCAATAGAAAGCCCTGCTGCCTGAAGGAGGTGCAAGTACAATAACAGTGTTCTGCCTGTTTCTGGCAACAATGGCCTAAGAAAGAATGTGCTAAGACTCTTTGAAGAAAGATGCCACCTGTGCCTGAGGCTCTGATCTTTCCTGACAGTTAGCTGTTCCTAGACACTTTCAGAAAACCCTGACAAGCCTTTTAGGCAAGTAGAGGCATTGGTAACGATCAGGTCTCAAAGGAGACACTTGCTGAATTCACTTGATGAACTGGTTCTCATTTGGAAGACAGGATCGTTCTAGGTAGATGAAGGGCTTCTCTTCTCTATGGCACTATTTCTAAGTTCTTAGCTTAATTATGAAAAAGGCTGCTTAACTAGTTTGAGCTTGAACAGGACAGACTAGTTGCACACAGCTTCTGGAAGAAGCACGTGTGCGGAGGTATTTGGATGGAACGCTGCCTCGGGTGGAAGTGTTTCACACAGTGTTTCATCTCGGCTGGTGTCGCTGTGTGCTCCACTTACCCTTCCGCCTTTCACCCCATCACATGCTGTGCTTGAGAAAAATAAACTCAGAGTTAAGAAAAACCAGCACTGATTCTTTTTTTTTCTCTTAAATTTATAAAAATCAAATGTGGAAAGATTAGTCATATGCTAAAACTTCTTGCAATTTGATGAATGGGATCCTTCTTTTCAAAACATGCTCCTTGAACAGTTTTGCAGGTATTTGCAGAAGCTCTGTGAGCTGTCATCTGTCCAGTGGCTGTTCAGAACAATGACATCCTGAGATAAAATGCTTTCTCTGCAATTCCATATCAGCTTCTTTAAAAGCAAACTCAAAATTACTGTTAGAATTTCCTTATTCTCGGTAGAATAAAACTATGAATGTGACTGGCATTTTAAGAATGTTCGTTTGATAATGTGATCAATTTTTTGTTCTTTCTCTAGGCAGAGAAATTTGGCGATTCCTTTGTGTTTGAGGGAATGCTGAGTGAAGAAGTGAAGTCTGAGATCCATCAGGCAGTGAGTAACGTGGCAGGGTAAAACTTCCTTAGAAGTCACTGGGTAGATGCGTGAGCGCTAATGGCCATAATATCTAATTCGAATGATCTTTTCCAAAGCCATGGGCAAAAATGTGGAGGAGTGTTTGGCCTAGAGTACTAGATCCCCTCAGGTATGGGGGATCAGCAGCCTGGTCTCTGGCCTTCCTCTTCTCTCTAGATAAGCAAGGAGAGAGGTGGGACAGTTTGAGAATAAATGATTTCTTCGTTAGGTTTTACTTACACACACTGTTTGCTCCAAGGTACAACTTGAAGAGTTCAGGGGCTGTTAGTATTTATTCAGACAAACAACTGGGAATGCCTGGGTTTTGCTAGGTAGCCATTTTCACCAAAATGATAGACAGAATTCTCCTTGCAAATGCATGGTGCAGTAACTTTGAGTAATGAATGTTCATGGTTCTATATAAATGATGCTCTTGGTGGAGGGGGGAAACCTTTAGAGTTTAATTTTATATTAGGTAAAGAGGAGAGTCTGACACGATTTCTTGAAACCTCCATGTGAGTATGTGCTGTGACTGGCAAAAATGTGGGGTTTGGCTTCCTACTGCAAGGAAAGAAAGATTATGAGAACCGTTTGCATCTTTGAATTCAAAATAAGCATTTGTGTATCGTGAGATCTAAGAAGACTAAAACGGACTTGCCAAATACTAGCGTAACTGATGCTGAAGGAAGTATAAACGTAGCTGGGATCATCCCATCTTCACCACAGAAAATCCAGCTGATTCTTTTTCCTGCCTTAGTTCTGTGATGCAGAAATCTCTAAAGTAGGCTCTCTGTTTCTTATTTGAACAGAGTTCTAGAATAAGCTCAGTCTTGGCTACTTGTATAAACAAATACAGTGTTGGGAGCCACTTTCCTGGGTGTGTCAGCCAGATTTTAAAGCATTGGCTGTAATGCTCACAGCAGAAGCATTATGCCAGAAAGCTGGAATGGAGCCCAAATCGGTCTCTTTGGCTGCTTTTATTTATGAAGTTTTTCTGTATTTGTGAAATGTGGGCTTAGAGTGACTGTCCTTCTGCTGTGTTTTTCCGTATTTCTTATTAGGTCATTTTGGGAGGTACTGGCATAAAGAGCGTCTCATAAAGGCCTGGAGAAAGTCTGTGCTGATTGTTTGGTTCAGTGCTCTGAGAACAGTGACTGCCTGCCTTGTAGTTTGGTACTTGGTGCTGGCCCTGTGGTCAAACTTATGTCCTGAAGCACTGTCATATTGTGAGAAGGTGAGGAAGTAAAAGCTTCTTTTCCCCCTCCTGTGTGTTTGCCCTTCACCAGCTACATGCCATGCAACCCTGCTTTGGGGCCGGCACCTCTGTTACAAGGGGAGGGGGTCAGAGGGCAGGTAGCTGTGGAGCTGGAGGCAGACTGCTGTCTGAACACCCAGCTTAGCGCCTTGTCTAGGCTCCTGCCTGTCACAGCTGCGCCTTCTTGTTCTAGGGTGTGTTTTCTATGAGATTACAATTTGAGATTCTTGCAGACCTTAGTTCTGAGGCGCCCTGTTAGAACGTGATGTAGTTGGCTTCTCAAGCACCCACATTCTGTGGAGGCAGGATTGGTAGCTTTCCATAGGTTGTGCCTTCAAGAAACAAGTTGCTGCAGACAACTTGCAAGAAACTTCTTCCTGATAATGTGCAGAAACTTTCCAACTGCAGTGGGGGGTTTAAGAGCTCTGCGAAAGCAAACCCTTCCTGGGGTCTGCAAGCTTAAATAGAAAAAAACAGCCAAACCCAGAACTGGTAATTTCTAGCTTCTTAGATTGCCCAAAATGTTTAAATCTTACTAGCTCCTGCTGGAGGAGAAATGGTGGAAGAAATCTAACACTATTCAAATATTTACCAAAAAAAAGTGAACATATTTTAAAACTTGGCTGCTGCAGCTAGCTGTTAAAATGTAATTAGTGAAAGTATAAATAGCGTGAAGCTGGTTTGCATCAACAGATCGTGACGATCAGTAACAGAAGAGTCAGGCTCATCTGTCAGTGCCTTAGTCAGCTGATACGGTAGATTGTGGTAGGTACCTGTTGAATCGAGGCTATCACCAGGAGAAAGAAGATGCAAATATTTGTGTGTTACTGGTACTGAGAAATACCCGAAGCAAGCTGATGGGGGAAATGACTGTGCAGCTTTGTGCTCTTAACTTGGATGTGGTTGGAGGCTTTTCTCCAGCGGAGGCACAGTGAGGCTAAGAGCAGATGGCCACAGGAAGAGCAACAGGAATGCATTTTGCTGATCTCATTTCATACATAGTGAAGAAGTGGGGAAAGATGGAAGTGAGGATATGGACCCAACTGGTGTACAGCAGCTCCTATAAAGAGTGGGGCATGTGGGGTGGGGGTGTCTGAAGGTTTTGTTCTCTCTGGCAGCTTTGGCTTCTCCACCACTTAAGTGGGACGGATTTGTCACAGGCCCTGAACGGAAGCAGACAGCTAAATTAGAACAGAGGTGGGGCTGGTGAAAGTGAATGCAGGAGCAAACAACTTAGCACATAGAATAATTGTTGCAGCCCTGGGTGTGCGTTTCCTGGAGGTGAGGTGGTCTCCCAGATATCTGCTGCTACCGGAATGTAGGTGGGACCTAATCCTCCTCTGGAAGGAAGCAGTAAAAAGGGGTGTAGCAGCCAGAAACGGAATTGTTCTAGATTTCTGGAGACTCGAGTTTTCGTTTTGGCCTCTACGGTTGCTGTGTTAACGTGGCAGAGAGGGGGAATTTAGCACTGTAACGGATGAAGGGGATGCTGGTGGACCTGGCAAGGACTTCTTCAAATTAAAAACAAAAAAGACTTCCTAGGGGTAGGGGGAAGGTTCTTCAGAAGTGAAGCTTCTTGTGTGGGCCTACTAGTTCTGATAGCTTAACATTAAAATCTGTTCTTAGACTTGCAGGTTAAAACCAGCTGTTAATTACTTGTGGCCTTTCTTGGATGCTTGGCTCTCATGTCATTGCAGGCTAGAATTGCCAATGGCTTGGCAGTCAGAGGGGTTTTTTCCTTTCCTTCTTTTTGGGAGCGGGTTGGGAAGATGGGTGGAAAACACCCTCAGCACTTAGAGGCTTTGCTGTTCTTGTTCTGTGATGAGACTCTGCCTGACCGCGTATTTCCCTGACTGAGTTGAGGAGGAAGCGGAGAGGGGAAATGCATGGCCGATGCTATTATTCCATTTGTATGCCATTTCAACATATCCTAGAGCAAAAAGCATGTGGGCTGTGTCTGTGAAATGAGGAGGCACTGAGGTGTACTTGCCAATGAGGGGTTTAAGAGCTCTTGCAAATAACTGCAAGAGGTTTTGCTTGCTGTGCAGCCACCGTGAAAAAGGCAAACAGAACAGCACTTACCAAGGCTGGTGTTTAGCATAAGTCAAATTTGCTCACTGGAGAGTTGTGGGAATGGTTTTATCCTTGGCTTGTGGAAGACAACAAAAATAATTCTTGCTTCTAGGCCAGCCAGACTTTGCAATGAAGAGACTGGGAGCAGGCAAACCTGCAGCCATTTGGGAGGTGTTCAGTTTTAATCCCGGAATGCAGCGAAGTCAGCTGACTGGCAGATTTGAGCAAGTGCTATTAAACTGGAGTTCAGGTCAGCACAGAGCTACTGGGTGCTGGGTTCATCCTCATTCATACAGAAACCTCTTCAGTGGTGCTGAGCTCTGCTAATGTACCTACTTAGAGCAATTCCTCCAGCTTGTAGCTCAAAGGTGCCGAGTCCCATTCCAAAGATGGTGAAAGCATTGCGCATTTCACATTGGTTATGTCACTAATTTGAAATGCTTGTGTTTGCAGGATAGCAGTCTTAGCATTTGCAATAGTTCCTGTGAAAAATGCACCTTCTGACAGCGTGTAACAACTTGGTGATCTGTGGCTTGGGGAGAGCAGGTAGGTTATTGGGTACTTTCTGGTACCGTTAAAATGTCAGCGTGTGTTCTGCATAAGCAGAAGCTGACAAACACTTTGGTACTTTAAGAGCAATTTTTGCCTCTACCATGCTTGGCTCTTGCTCTTTCAGAGGAAACTGAAACCAGAGGAGGAGGTGGGTGAGCCTGCTTCTTGCGGACCCCAGTGCTTCAAAAAATCTCCAGCTGGAGTTGTGAAGGTGGAGCTGTGACGTGTTGGTCTCTATTTTCTTATGCCATTCACTTCTGGGACTAAAAGATGTGCAACAGGCAGCTCTCACTGGAAATTGCCACTAATATCGGTCCGTATTGGTGTAAACAACCCCTGTAAAGTGGGGCATTGCCTGTGCCTCGGGCTGTAGGTGTATCCCTGCATGCCTTGTTCCTAAAGCTCATATTCATTTGGTTATTGGAAAAAATGACTAGCTTGAGTGCAGATTTAGATGTTGGCTGAAAAATAAGCTTCCAAAGATGGAACTCACCAGGAATATCAGTTCCTTAAAAGAAGCTTCTCTGGATTCCAAAACTTGCACTTAATGAATCTTGCTGGATTTTAGTATCAAATAGTTCTGGCTATTTTTCTTGGAGGACTCGCACAGCTGTGAAGTATAACCCTGCGTGAAGAAGATTCAGTGACCTTTCCTCATGTGAAGGAAAATGTCCTTCATAAAAGTAAAGGGCTTGTTTTCAATTAAATATGAAATCCTTTCTCTAACTCAAACTCTTATTTATTCTAATTCTATAAAGCTGCCACATTTCATTTTGCAGTACTGCAATCTCAAACTCCTTGCAAGCACCGGGACTTAAGGCAAGCAGTATCTATAATAATAGCGATATTAAACCCAAATATTATCTGATATTAAACAAAACCCTTACTGCCTTCGTTTCTGAGCAAGTGAGGGAAGCCAGAAGTCAGAAAATAAGAGCGAAAACAGATTCTTCTCTAATTCTTCTGTAACTAGAGCTTTTTGGGGCAGGAACTTCTAACTGATGTACAAACAGTGCGAGGCCAGTGGCGATGCAGGGTTTGTTACCGGGGGTTCCCTCAGCTTCAGCGTTATTAATTACTGGTTTGGTGGAGAACCTGGCGGTCGTGTTTCAGTTCAGTTCACGTATGTAATTACAGAATGTTGGCTCTGCAGAGTGTTTTTGAGTACAAATACGAATTACGGCTGCGTATGCAGATGGCAGGCCCCTCTGCAGCTGCCGTGGCGACCCTGATAACCAGCTCCAAGGGACCCATTCTTCGCGCCAAGCCCCGGAGCCTGCTCACGCTGCCACTATTTACATAGCTGCGTCTCCCTGCCTCAGTTCCAGCTGTTCCAACTTGAACACCGGCCAGTTGCCATGGGGATGAGCAGTCCGTAGAAATAGGCCATGCTCACGCCCTTTGCGGTGCGCTGGTGGCAGGGAAAAGCCACGCTGCAGGCGGAGGGGTGCAGGCAGCGTGCCGCTCCTGCAGGGCTTCTCCTTGCACCTGGACAAGGGCTGTGGCATCGAGGGGAGCTGCTGCACGGCTCCAGCTCGCTCAGAGCCATCCCCTCTGGTGTGGTGTGTTCTCAATCTGGCCACAAAGCTGAGTGGGCAGGGGGCTACGCTTTGTGCCCCTCGCTGATTCCCTGCTGACCGTGGGCTTGAAGCAGCAGGTGAGAGCAAGCAGCCAGCGTGCCGTGGGGTCCACGTCAGCCCCAGAAGTGGCGCTGTGCTAACTCAGCACCCCGAATAGCTGCTGCTGCTGGGTCTGGGATTGCTGAATCCTCGTCCCTGTGCTCAGCTGAGCTGCTGCGCCCACAGGCAGCTCTGCCGGCAGCTGTTGGTGCACAGCAGAGCGCTCCTGGGCTGCCAGGGCAGGAGGTGCCACAAGGACAGGCTGGGGAGGAGGCAGGAAGGTCTCTGCCCTGCTCCCAGCCATGGAAGGCATTTCTGGGAGATGCTAGGAAGATACACTAATACGATACAGAAGAATAAATGTAAAGTTGCTTATGGACCGGGACCCAGCCTAATGTGATTTCTGTAGTTTCTGAAAGGGAAAATGCCAGCGGCTCATCTGCTGTGCAATATTTATTTTTATTTCCTAAACTCCTTGCCCTACTGAAAATGTTAAATGTTCTATTTTTTACTTCAGCAGTTCATGAATCAGCTGTTGCAAGTTTTAGGATATGTCTTAGAGGAGGAAAAGTTGACAGAGATGTCTGTGTATCTGCCTTACATGGATAAGATAAAACCTCATCCAAAAATGATATTCTTTACTAAAAAACTACTTTTTAATCTGACAGCAATGAGGGTGTCCAGCCCACTGGGTGTGTTTCCCAGGGGTAATGCTTCAGAACTTACCTGCCTCCAGCCTGTACACACGTTGCTTTTGCGGCCAGGTGTCTTTTTATCAAGCCACCCTTTAATAAATGATCATTAAAGTGTTTTACAGACTTCTTTTCAGTCAGAAAGCCATCTTCAGGTGATTCCTGAATTGCTGAAGTTGCTGTGCAGTAACCGTTGGTTGCCCAGGTACACATCTTGGCCTGGTGTATGCTGCTTAGGTCTGTGAATGCAGGCCTTGTCACGTGAAACTGATGTTGTAATGCTGCAGCACATCAAAAGGTTTGGTGCTGCGTATCTGGGCAAGAGCAGAGATTTCACGTGATCGCATGGGCCTGACTTCACATTGAAAGCTGCAGCGTCGCTACTTCAAGTGAGTGACTGAATGTGAGAAGTGGAATTAGACCCCAATTAGCTGCTCAGTTGAGTTTATTTTCTGTATTTATTTTATTTTAAGGGCATTTCCCTCCTGCTTTTGCAGTGCCAGTAGCATGGTATAATGCTGATGATGGAACTGACTTTCCTGATGTTTCCCTATCCCCTTTTTTTTTTCCTGTGTGTATTTAGGAGGGATTTTTCTTCGAGATAATTGCAAAGTAGTCTAAAAGTCTTAAAACCAGCAGTTAATGGAGCAATTAAAGTTAGGATATCCCAGCCTACCTTGATAAGAAAATTGAATACTTAAAACTTCTTGAATTTTATGTGAGCTGGTGGTGGGAGTAAAGGCTTCAGCTGTGCAAATTGCTTCATTTGAGTGGAAAATAGTAGGTTGGAGTTAACTGTTGAGGTTCCTTCACGGTGTGTAGTCCCAGAGGTTCTCACTTCTTCAGTGCTAAGGGTCTGTGCTAAGCAGAACAGGAGTTCTTCAAGTTTAATCCTGAAGCAGAGAGATGGATAATCCCGAGTTTTTGGCTGGATCAGACCAAACCAAGCACTGAGCTGCTCTGCCTCTGAAGCGTGGCTTGCTCCTGGAACTGCCTTTCTGCCTGTGAGGCAGTTGTGTAAGGCTTGCAGAGCTGCTCTGTTTAACCAATTCTCTCACAAGTGCTAGGCTATGCAGTAAAGAGCTAGAAAGGATCTCTACTCCGTGTTTTTCTAATTTAGCATCTCTTCAGGATCTATTCAGCAGCATATGCTGCTGCCTGCACAAAGTGGCTCTGCTGCTGGTCTCCAGAACCCGTGTTTAGGAGTGAGGCGTGAGAACGCTCTGTGTTAGGGAAGTAACTAAGCTCATTAGCGGCAAGGGAGGGCTTTGCTGTACTAAATGTGATGTTGTAGTATCTGTGTCTAACTAGCTTTCCTGCTAATTAGATTTAGAGCAATTAAAAGCTTGAAAGACTTCTGAGAAGTTTTTGAAAGGACCGTACATTTCAGGTATGTGACTCTCTCTTTGGGAAGGAGCATCCTGGCGTGCACTCAGCGCTGTTGGTGGCGGACTTAAATTAGTTCCCAATTAATTATTGCAGTCTGTATGTAGTCTGTCGCTGTTGTCGGTGTCCTAGTACTATGTGTGGAACTTCTCTGAAGATCTGGGTGTTCTGCAAAGACTGGCAGCTATTTGGCGTTGAGTTCATCGGAGCCAGAAACAGAAGATCTGCACGTGTAGTGCTCTCAAGCAGAGAGACTATATTTTCCCCAGTTTAAAATAAACCATTTTGATTGAAAGCATCTGCTTTTTCTTTTGCATAATGAAAATGTTTTCCATAATTAGTCTTCTAAAGTGTAAGTCTTTGCAGTCTCTTGCAGAGATTTTTCCCCTGAACTAGAGGTGTCGTTTGAAAAAAAAAAACAAAACAAAAAAAAAAACCACCCCAAAATACAAAACTTGTCTTTAGTAACTATCAGGATAAAATTTTACTGCTGATATTTCATATTCAACGTGAACTCTTAGCAAATAGTACGGTGGCTCTCTTATTTTCCAAGAGATGTCAGATTCTGGCTTGAGATTTCTGTCCTGTCTGGAGTGTAGATTAAACCTCAGAATATGCAGGGAATTGGTTAAAGCAGCCTAGTTTTAAGCCTATTAATTGCAGCATCTGTTTAGCAGCTTGGCCATTCTGAGGGTTTAGGATAGTGCTATGAGAGGATCTCAGCTGAATGGAAATCCCATCTTTGGGTTTGGATGCTCGGTAACAAAGCTGTAGTTTCTGGTGAGAGCAAATACTTTAGTGCAGGATTGCCACTGACTGACAACAAGCAGCCTTTAGGTAAGGTAGCCAGGCATCTGCTGGGGGCAAAGCTGCCTGTGACGATAGGAGGAGAGGGAAAAGCTGCCTTGGGAGCTATTTTTAGTGGAGACTGGATTGGATGCTTGAAAAAAAAGGTGCTGTGTGTATGTGTATTAGTAGTACTTCTATTTCCTAGGTGTTTCGTGTGTTTTTTTTTTTCTGTTGAAACATTGAAGTGAGAGATCTGAGGTTTGGGTGAGACTTTTCCTTAACTAATCTATGTCAGAGATGACTCCTGTTTCTCTGACACACGTAATTATGTTAAATGCTCTTCACTGTTGAAGAATGAAGCCTCCTCCTAGAAGTCAAGAGTTAAATATGCTGTGCAATGACCTCAGCTTGGAAGTAAGCACAGTAGAAGAAATCCTTAGCAAATACTTCCTTGGCTTTGCAAAACCAAATTTGAGATTTTTGGTTACTGAAGTCTGCTGTTTACATTATTACACAATGATCTGTTTGCAAGAAGATCTTCAGTAAACAACCTTTTTTTTTTTAAAAAAAAAAAAAAAAAAGATGTAATGGGTTAAAAAAAAAGCTTCACTTCTGTGTCACCTCTGTCTCCACCTTCTGGAAGCTGATAGCCAAGAATTCAGAATCAGCTTACTGAGTTAAATAGCTGGAGAGCAAATGTGTCGCAAGAGGCATGTTTTGACCCTAGTTAAAGGATGTCATCAAGATTTTGTTTTAGTTATTCCAAAACACTGACTCCAGGGAGCAAATAATTGGGATGAAAACCCTTTCAAGGCCAAAACTGTCTTTTATAATCTCTGCAGTATGTGCCAGACCAAAAGCAGCCTGGATGCTAAGTGGTTTAAATGCACGGTGCACGTAACGTTGTGAACGGCCCAAGTACGACTTAATGCTCTAGATGAACTCTTCCAACCACCACCACCTGAGATGTAATGGGTCAGCTGGCTTCAGGCAGAGCCTCGAGCTGTGAGTTAAAGCTTTGTGGCCAGCTGTCACGTTGTGTTTGTTTCAGAATAACCTGTAGCCAGGTATTCACGTGGTGTTCCCTGGCTATTCTTGTCCCTTTTCAGGTTGCAGCTGCTCCCTGGTGGCTGCCTGTGAAGGGGGCCGACTGGAAGCACCCTGAGGGGCCTGACTCCAATATCTTCAACAGGTAAGTCTTAATTAGCCATTCAATTACAACATAAATATATAAATAATGCTTTCTGTAAATAAGCCTGTCCTCATGCACCAAGAACCAAGGTGCAACAAAGGGTTTTGGTGAATTACCTGCTTGCTGCTGCTCCTGTGACCATTTTCTCTTCCTCCAGGGCGATGTGTGCAGCATTCAGTGGCTGTAGGGCTGCTGTCCCAGCAGTATTTCAAACTTGTCTGCAATTACTTTCCACTCCAGATTAAAAGAGACCATAGTGAAACGTGCTTCAGTGTGTGTGTTCCACTGCTGGTCCATAAATACGAGTAGAAGAGTTGATCTTTTAAGGGTTAGTAAGTTTAGAACAGTCAGTGCAAATCTGGTTGTGGAGATGAAGAGCAAGTGCTAAATGTGTGCACACTTCAGTAGTGCGTGTGGTGTCTTCCATCTGGGATTCAGACGCCTGGCTTTCTGGCAGCAGATGACTAAAGAGTTTTGTGTTTTTAATGTATTCTGACTTTGTGGGCTGATTATCATGGAAAATCAGTTGTTACTTTATCTGGAAGCTAAATTCTTTGGGAAAAATGTACTCTGAGCAGCCTATAGGGATTACTGTGCCTTGCTAGTGTTAACTCGGAGACCTGCCAATCGGTATCTCTGTACAATCACTTCTGGTTAAGAAGTAGAATGAATTCTATGCCTAGAAAATCAAAAAGCTTCACTTTTTCTCAGGTAGTTTAGGTAGCTGCTGCAGAAGTAGCTCTGGGCTGCACATGTTGAGAGCCATTGCTGCAGCTGTGTGTTGCTGTGCTCTTGGATGTGATGTGACTGGCCTCATTTGGGACCTCTTCTACATATTGCAAGCCTTTCACTAGGCAGGTGACAACGAAGTTGACGCTAACTGCTTCCCTAGTTAAAGTTTCTAAACTGCTGCTGGAAGTAGGCAGCCTCCCTAGCCTAGATCTAGTAGATGCTGGCATGCTTTGGAGTCCCCTAAGGACAGGGTCGTGTTAGTGTAACATCAGCTGCTGCCTGCGCTGCTTGGTAACAAGTCCGTTGTCGTTTCTCCAAGGGCAATGAAAGACTTATCCGAGGCAAAAATAGAGATAATATCAGGAGGCATTGTTAGGGGAGGTTGAGAAATTTAGGTCACAGTCAGCACATCAGAGCTGGAAACCTGCCACGCAGATCTGGTGTTGTACAAACTGGGCCTGGTACAACTGCTAGCGAGCTTGTCGTGTGGAAGCAGTACGACGGCCAAGCAGGCCTAGACTGGCTCGTGAAATGAGGCAGAAAAGACAAGTTAATAGAAAGCCCTCTGAGGCTGTCTTCTGGGTCAGTACCCTCAGCTCTTGAAGTGACTTGGTGTGTTGGAGGCTTGGATGGGGAGGGTCCTCGTGACAAGGATGACGAGGCGTTTGTTTAGGCTTTGTGGGACAGAAGCCAGGATTTGAAGTGCAGTCCTAGAACCAAACCAAAGGAAAGATGGGAGCCTTTGTGTAAGCTGCGGGCTGCCTGAAACACCAAAAGAAAAAGCTGTGTTAAACTTGTGCAGTTTGCTGTTTCCTGGACTGGGAGCTGCAAAAGATGGTGTTGGTAGGAGTAAGGACGCTCATCGCTCCTACCGTAACTTGTCCAGTCCTGACTGGAGTAGCCAGGCTGTGAGCTCCCTCACGGGGCTTTGTGGCCAGCTCTGAAGGATTCTGTCAAGTGCCTGTGGTGTGTGGCTGTGAGGCTGCCTGGTTCTGCTGACGGTCTTGTCCTGTTTTTGTTCCCTAGAATGGATCATCCAGTTCTTCACGTTTCCTGGAATGATGCTGTGGCGTTTTGCACGTGGGCAGGGAAGCGATTACCAACCGAGGCTGAATGGGAATACAGCTGCCGAGGGGGCCTTGAGAATAGGTAAATGCCACTAACGTGTCTCTGATAGTATGGAAAACTGATATTTGCTGGACTGGGAAAAGCCTTGAGGGTTTTTCATTGCCCTGCACGTCTCTTGTACAGGATGTGTTTCTGTAGTAAATATAACCCAGCCTTATTGGGAACACATTCCTTTAGGTAAATCAGTTTCCATAAATACCTGAGAGGTATTTTGTCATTTAAGTCCTGTAATAGAGAAAGAATGCAAAGAGCCCGAGCGGAGGAGATGTGACAATGCCAGGACACAGGACCGCTGGCGTCGCACGCAGGAGATGGAAGATAAAAAAGGGGCTTAGCGCCAAGGCTGAAAGACTTGCCAAAGAGCTGGAGAAGTAAATAAGTGTGTTGCTTCACAGCAGCTTTCGGGGCAGTGGATACGCCTGCTAGGTGTCTGTGGGCTCAGGGAAGACAAGGTGAACAGCAGTTTGTGTGTTCTCCCTCCTGTGTCCTGGACTGCATGCTGTGCGGGGCAGCGCTACCAAGTGCTGCATTCCCTTCATCCGTGTACATGTCATCCTTGCAGAAGCCTCGTTAACTTTTAATTCTGGTAGATACTGGTACAAACAGAACTGGAATACAAACGGTTTCCCCAGAGTAAGCGCGGCTAAGGTGTTTTATTTTTATTGAAGAAAAAAATAAGTTTGACAACTGCTTTTCTGTCTTTTAACAGGCTTTTCCCCTGGGGCAACAAGCTTCAGCCAAAAGGCCAACACTATGCTAATATCTGGCAGGGAGTGTTCCCAAGCAACAACACTGCAGAAGATGGGTACAAAGGAACTGCACCAGTAAGTGTGGCTCAGAGTGAATTATCATACGGAAACAAACCTCTTCCTAAAATTGAGGCCTGTGTTGAACACAGCGAACAGCGGACGTTTTCCATTACTGTACTCTTTCACCTTTAGATTTTCAAGTTCCAATATATTTAACTGCAGGCTTGACTATTACCAAGGGACACTTTTTAAAAGCTTAATTGAAAAGTAAAGATTACCTTCATTCTAACTTCTAGTTCATCTCAAGCTGACCTCTTTTCCCTATCTCCAGTAACTTTTGAGTCAACTGCTGAAATACTTTCTGCCTCCACATTTGGCATAGCAAATTTCTTAGCTCTCATTTTTTGTTAGGTGTTCCCAAGGCTACAAAATTGTACAATAGTTTAAAAGAAATTAAACTTCCCTTTTTGGAAAGGCTGAGTCTGTCCGATACGGCAAACAATGGAGTGGAATTTTAAAGACAAGGCTGTGAATAAATTAGGTGGCCGTCAAAATAAGTCTGGAGAGTTTAATCAGCGGAGAAATCTGTACATGTGAGCTGACAGCTGCTCTTGTTTTCTTAGGTGGGAAAGGGAATTGGAATCTGGAAGTAAGAGGTAGCATGGAATACAAATGCTATGTGCAGGTCTGTGTTTGGTCAAACAGTGCCCCTCTGTAGAGGATCAGTCAGCAAAACCAATGAGAAGCTGCCATGTGCCTTCACAGGAACACGGTGCTGAGAGCACAGAGGATGGTACCAATGGTTCTTTCATTCAGGTTTATTTAAATGGAGTATGTAAAAGTATTATAGCTCTGCACTACTAGCTTGTTTGTCTCTGAGATACGAAGGCAGATGTTCTTGGCAGAGATGAACATGCCTTCAGCAGATGGGTCTTCGGGTTTAAAACCCTTATTTAATGTGGCATGGTTTAAAGAACTTGCGTTTGTGCTACCTGTCTTCTGTAGGTCACTGCATTTCCTCCCAATGGATATGGCTTGTACAACATTGTAGGAAACGCCTGGGAATGGACGTCTGACTGGTGGGCTGTTCATCATTCAGCAGAGGAAACTCATAACCCTGTAAGTATTGTATTGACATCACGTGAGGTTCAGAACTCCCTCTTAGTACTCTGGTCTGGTTGCTGTTTAGAATCACCCTGTGCTTTGCTCCTCTCTGTGTGCGATGGGCTGTGTTCTGGTGAACAAGCAAGTATCACACCACAAGCCATCAGCGCTGAACTAGCAGTGTAGTTGTGCCATTTTATTTATTTTCTTGGACAAACCTCCACAATTGGTTAGCAGTTGAATACTTCCAAGCTGACCAATAATTTGCCAGTACAGTGGAATTACTTTTTTAACAAAGAAATAAAATGTGAGAGGGTTGTTTTGTTACTGCAAGCTGCGCTATTTATTTTTCCATGTGGAGATCAAACCATTCTGCATTATTTTAATGCCTTCTACTAGCTCATTTAGAACTTGGCATGTAATAAAGCTGATGCTTATGGGTAGAAGTAGCGTACTGGGCTTTGACGGGGTTAATCTTTTGTTTTCTTTGTGGCAGCCAGAGAAAGAGGCCCAGCAGGGTAAGCTTTGTTTATGGGGTTTCTCATGCGCTATCTCTCAGTAGATTCAAGCTCTAATGTTACATCCCCTTCTCTCTCACTTATCTAGGACAGCTAAATCTGAGGAATGAACTGCTCCATTCTCACAGAGCTTGTTTTTTTCAGACACAGTTATCTGTAATGAGAAAACGAGTTAGACCTCTCTGGGCAGGAGCTATCTTGCTGCAGGATTTGAGTATCCCCGTGCTGTGGTCTCATGTGATACGCTGGCTTTGTCTGGTATGCTGGACGTGATCACAGCCCTGTCTGAGAAGTCAGCAGTTGGAAGCAGCTTGAGGAAGCTGTTAAACTTTTTCTGCTGGTCTGTGCATAGCAGAGGGTGACATCCTGCTCTTCCAGGAGGATGTTGCCAGAGTGAGAAAATGGACTCATCTTGGGGTCTATATTGCCCTAGATCTGTACTAGCACTTTCATCACCCTGGTGGAGAAACTGGAGACCTGCTGTGTACCAATCACACTGGCCAATTCCAAGTTACTGTATCCCAGTGAGGTCCTTCAGGTCTTTGTGGTGGGTGAGGCTGTGTGTCAGATGGTGTATTTACACATCTCTTCCCAAGAAACTGAAATGTTGGGAATGTAGGGGTTTTTTGTTGCTTGATTTAAAAAAAGGAAAAAAAAAGTAGGATGGGCCATTCTTTACTTCTTGTTGGCAGGCAGTCATAGTAGTTTAACAATTGTTTAAAAATAAAAAGGCAGCAACCCTCCTTTCCTTTGGAACCTTGGCTGTCTTGTATCACCAGGTGCTCCTTCTCAGCGTCTACAAGTAAGTCGTGATGCAACTTGAAAATTTCACAATCATTCAATTTTTCTACCCATTTCTGTAATAACTCTAATAATTCAGTAATAATGAAAAGCTGTATAGGATGAATTCTCTTGAATGTATAAATGCACACCCGTCTCTTTCAAACACCAGCTCTCGCCGTGCGTATGTTCTGTGTTGAATTAAGGTGCTGGTGAGAAACAAGAGTTAGATTTCACTTCAGAACTTTGCTCTGTTACACAAACTCATAGCCTCTTACATTTAGGTTTTTAAATTCAGCGCAAACATTTCCCAAACACTTCAGAAAGGATTTAACAAGGAGGCGTTAATGAAGATGCCTTTCGTTTTTTTCAGTTACTGTCAGGATCTAAGGTCTGAGGCCAGGCCCTCCAAAGTGAATTCCAAAGAGTTCTTCTGATTAAATGGATAAGGAAAGTGAATCTCATAATGTGAGAAGTTGTCCCCACATAGCCAGACTGCAGTATCTTCTGAGACATTAAATATGATTAGCACCGTATCTATCAGAGCCAATCTCTTAAGTCTCTCCAGAGTACAAGTCAATGTAACCTATATTTAGGATATATTCCTTCTGCCTAAAAGACTAGGAGTTCTTCTAGAGGGTCTGAGGTTGGTGAAAGTTTTTTTTTTTAATTTATTTTTTAACATGTTTAGTGTAAGATCTGAAACCTTCCGTCTTCTCGAGCTGGAGAGATTTTGGCTGTATTGTGGATTGGTAACAAGGAATGTAACACAGAATTTTACGCATGTGTTTTTCCTGTAGTTCATTGGCTTGCACTCACAAATAATTACCAAGGGCAAAAAATAAACTGGGACATCTGAAAGTGTTTTGGAAGTTGTTTGCTGTCTTCTCAAAGTATTAGATTTATGGCGTTCTATAACAGTGGTTTAAAAAAAACAACTTCTTTGCCAGGTACAGGATCGTGTGGGACCTTTACCGTATTTTCCAGCAGCTGTAGCTGTGTAGCTGGACGACGAACCTTCTAACCCTAAATTAGCACAGCCCTCTTCGTTCAGAGGAGCTGTTTGGGAGCTAACAGCAAGGATCACCGCTCTGTGTTTGCACTGCGGTTTTTAATGGGAAATCCTGCTCTACAGCTCCATTGTTTTCTGGTTTGTCTTGTTCTCATGTGGCTTTTTTTAGGTTGGTTTTCTGATGCCTGGCTGCACCCTGGCTTCCCTTAAAATGAGATTAGCAGGTTGTCTGAGTTGATTGTGCTTGTTCGTGGCTTATCGTACAGCGGGGCTCAGTGCATCTACATGCAAGGCTTGGAAGTCAGTTCCCAGGGACCTTGGAAAAGGAGTGAGCCTGCCCTGCGGGGGAGCACCCAGGCACGGAAATCAGAGGACACAGTACGTGGGTGTGTTTTTCCTCGCATGTCTGTAGGATATTCAGTGTAGTAGGCTAAACTTTTTTTTTTTCCCTACCAGTTCTCTCAAAAGCTTTTGCCCTAAATGTGAGACTGAAGGTCCAGAGTGGGAAGGCTTCAAAACGTGAGGACTCCCAGTGCAGTCACGTTCAGTGGGTGCAGCTGAGAGCTTCTGTAGCTTTTCTCTGTGGAATCCCCTCCCAAAGGACCTCCTTCCTGGAGGTGTTAGAGGTGAAATTTCCTTCAGTGAGTGTAGTTTTATGTTGATCAAAGCCTTTTTCTTGAGGCAAATACAGAATAAAAATACATGCTAATTCAACTCCCTACAACGCTGCAAGGCTTCTTAGTGGCTGTACTACCTTTTAGGCTTGGCTTGCCACTTACTGATATAACACAGTTTGTTTTCTTGATCTTGTTTGTCATGGTATAGGACACTTTGTGGCTCCTTCCTAACAGTTTCTCAATGCACGGGGACTGTAGGAAGCATGTAAGAAGGCTTGGCATCAATACTGGGAACCGAGTATCGCAGCAGTCTGACGTTAAGCAGATTGCAGCAGTAACTTTCACAGCCCAAAGGACTGCAGCAGGCGAATCGCTCACCTGCGTAATAAGCGTGTCAAATCACAGAGCCATCTAGCTAGCAGAAGAGTGTTATCAGGGAAGCCAGGCTTTCTCCTTGAACTAGTGGGCCATTATTTGGAGTTGGAATTGAGAAAAGAATTGTGAAATAACCTAGTTAAAGCAATTCTAGGGCCAATTTTATAAGCAGTTTAAATAAATCACGTACATTACCCTGCAAACGTACCCGCAATTACAAAATTGTTGCTGGTAAGTGCAGTGCTTTCTGCAGACCTTTTTAGCTGTCACAGTCCCACATAATAACAAATTTAGTACCCAGTGACTGGGAGATGTCACAGACTGTCTCGCAGCACAGTCACTGACTTGTGTTGTGAGTGCAGTGAGGACTGGGAAGAGAACAAAGACCAAGCACTGGATATTGCAGCCCCTCGTCTCTAACTGGCCACAGGTCAGTGTGATCTGCATTCTTAGAGGCTCACAGCTTTGTGTGGTGATGAACGTGGGGCTGTGGATGTGTTTGTGTAACCCCCTGCAGAGGTGACACGGAGCGGCGGAGCTGACAAGTCAGCTTTAAGTCAGCTTTCCCTGAGCGTGCAGGCTGGTGTGCGAAGGTATGTAACCTGTCCGTAGGAAAAGTCTGAGGCTACAAAATCAGAACTGTTCTCAGAGAGTTACTCTCACGATTGCCACTGTGCTTTTTACAGCCTGCTACCAGGCACTTTACAGAAACAGGCATTGTGCTCTTGGCAGGTAGGTTGCAACTGGAATGTGAAATGTTGCAGTACCAGAGGGGGAGAACATCTACTCACCTCTCTGCAAAGCCTTCGCCATCTAACCATTTCAAGCTGTCTTGTTCAGACACGGCTGAAGTTTGTGGTTCACTCTGAATATTCACGCGTGCTCCTGGTCCCTCTCCCTGTTCCTACAGCTCTGTCCCCTGTAACTGGCGATTGGTCTCCGCGTGGCTGCTAACCGGTGTTGTCTCCCCCACAGAAAGGGCCCTTCTCAGGGACCGACAAAGTGAAGAAGGGAGGATCCTACATGTGCCACAAGGTGAGGTGAGAAGGCCTGCGGCAGAATCCGTCAGTTCAGCCATTGGCTTGTTAGCAGTTTCTGCCTTCCAGCCCTTTCCATTTATTTCTGATGTTATGAGACTAAGCTGAACGTACTGCTGGGCAGCCAGTATGTGACAGCAGTCAGAGACGGGCCTCGCCAGCAAGCTGCCAGCGCTCTGCACAAAGCTATGTAGGTGTTTGCTTCATTGTTCTCGCTGGGTATTGCTGGTTTGCTTCTGGAAGGAGACAGATGTCTCTGTGGCAAGGAGGAAGCAGGCATAGATACTGTTGCCCAGGAAAACTGAAGCTTGTTTAGCTCTGCCTCTCACAGTTTTTGGTTGCATGGGAAACTGAAAGCAACTTGACTGAAATACTGCTTGTTCAGTAGATCCCAGTTCTAGATAAATGTTCCTTTGTATTATATGGAGCTCAATATAAGACTCAGCGCAAAAGGCAACTGACCTGTTATCACCTGAAATTCAAAAACTTCAATACTTGTAATCATGTCACCAGGCTTGGCATGACAGCCTGGAAAAGAGCATGAATATTGTTTGATGCAGGTTTTAACTCAAACTAAGACTTACACAGCGAGGTCTGAACGCACACTCGGTGTCTGGGAGGACAGCTAAGGTAGCGTGCTGAGTACCAGTACTTCTCACGTGCTGTTGGTTCTGAGTGTGCTGTAGGGGCAGCTCCATCCCATCTTAGGCTGTTCCTCCCTTTTTGATCTTGGAGGACCCCTAACCTATTTCCAAAACTTCCTTTGGAAAATAATATGGGTCCCTCTCCAAATAATAAATTTGGAGAAGGGTGGCTGGGAGTTAAATGTGTCAGCTTCCATGATAGCAGACATGAAATCCTTTCTGGAAAGTCTGGGTACCACCACATGGAACAGCCTGTCATGTTCTTCTGGTTTAGCTTCTACTGGGAAGTATGGGATATGTTTTCAAAGCTATTTCATGAACATCAATCATGTTTTAAACTCCATTCACACTGCACTGGACAAAAAGCTCGCTGTACATCTCCTTTGTCATTAAAGCTGTTCTGTTCTTTTTTTCCCAAAGCCTGCTGCTGGCCAACAATCCTCATAATTAGATTAAATCTTTCTACAGTGAGATCCCATTTTCTACACTGACTTCCTTCCTAGGTGAAATCAATGTCAGATGTTAATTAGCAGTTTTGATTAAATTAACACTCGAATAGACTCATCTTCAGCGCTGAATAATGCAACCCAGTTTAGAGGCTTGTGAAGATTTTAGTCTGTCCTCGAGCTTTTTGTAGGTGATGAAACTAGGCTGTGTACCAAGGCAAAGAAAAATCACCAAGTACTGTTAGTGTAAGGGCTTTTCATTAGCCGCCTAAAAATCTGTTTAGACTCATTGCTGTTCTACCTCTTGGAGCGGACCAAGTACCTTCTTACATATATATGTAGCACACACTTTTATTTTCAAACTAGTTCAGCACCTGCATCTTAATAGCATGCCCTAAGTTTAGGGGCAGAGCTCTGCCATGTGCAGTAGCAACAACATGCCCCCTTCTTGGTTAGGGCAACTGCTGCTCTCCGGCTTTGTGTCAGTAGCAGGGCGAGCGAGGAACTGGTGTAGGAATGTCTCCTCAGAGGGAGATACTCGTGGGGAGAAACATCAGCGACCTGCTGCCTCCGCAGGGATGGCGCAGTGCTCAGTGGTGGTCGCCTGACCACAGGCTGTCACTGCCCTCGTGGCTGTACAGGGACAATTGCTGGGGTAGCTACACCCGAATTCCTGAAGGGTTTTTTATTTAAAGGGGTGGGGGGAACACGCACTACCCTCTGTTCTCCCCTGGACCCCCAGAGAGTGTGTGTGTGGGGGGGGGTCTGCTTTTAACTGTTCCAGAGATGTGGTTCAGAGCCTGACTACACGCAGCTGAACCAGCCGGAAAGAAACAGCGGTGTTTGTGTTGGAGGCCAGGAGCTTGCAGCTGGAGGAGAGGAACACAAAGCCTCAGCCTGATATGCTGAAGTAACAGCACAGCACTGGGCTGCCAGCCTGTAGCAGCGTTTCTCCAGGTGACTCGTACAGGCTCAGAGCTCTACGAGTGCAGTGGTCCTTACTGGCATTGTGCCACGCGCCATTTTTGATCTTACTGGGCCCTCGCAGAAGCACCGAATTCTGCCAGCAGAATGAAAGCTCTGAGATCGGCCACCTACACACGTCAGTGTGAGGACAAGTCCTGTCAGACAGCGTTGTGCCCTTGGTGCACGCACAGGTGAAGTGGCAGTGGTTCCTCCCTTCGTTGCTGGAGGCAGCTGCATTGTGCTTGCAGCCCGATCTGGGAGAGGGCTGTTACGGCTTTTACTAGGAATAACAAGAGCAATTGGGTCACTTTATCAGTGGCTTCACTTCAAGTGTTAATAACTTTTCCAGCCACCAGACCAGATTGCATCTCCATTACAAATATCCATAAAGGACTAGCTGTAGGAATGGTGCAAAAAAGTTTTGTCTCTAGTGCCTCGTTTCTTCTTTTTGCATCTCATTCAGTCAAACCCTCTTTAACAGGTGCCAGTACCTGCTCATTTCCAGTTGCCCCCTGGTACCTTGACACAGAGCAGGGCACTGACGATGGTCATTTTAGCTTTCGCCCAGGCCACGATACATTATTAGCCTACTCTCGTGCTTTCAGATGTTTTGTCATTCAAACTACCCTTTGCAGCTGTTGCAGCTGGTCTCTTCGTAGCAGCATTTCCCTTATCCCTAGCACAGCGATTTTGATCCGTATCCATTCGTTGGTCTTTCCAACGGCGTTTGGAACGTCTTGCTGTGTCCCTCTAACACTTTTACCAGCTACCATTTCCTCTTTCTCTCCAGTCTTACTGCTACAGGTACCGTTGTGCAGCCCGCAGTCAGAACACGCCTGATAGCTCTGCTTCTAACCTGGGCTTCCGCTGCGCAGCAGACGCCTTGCCAGACCTGCAGTGACAGAGGGGCTGTCACACTGCGATGAGCGGCTGTGCTGCACCCAAGGAGGGGAAAAAGACACATGGACTGTCACCTGCTGCTGAGACAGAATGGAAAAACTCCTCGCGTTCCTGTGGGGCAGGGAATCCAGCACTAGCCCCCAGCACTTGGAGCTTCGCATATTTATCTTTGGGGAACCTGGCCTGGATTTCTATCCTGACCGAACTTTTCCATGCTGTTGGTTTCAGGGGGAGTGTCCTGGAGCTACATTGGCACAGAACTGAGCAAAACTATGCTGATTGTATTTTAAAAGGTTAAGTTTAATAGATCCTTTGGAAAAGATCTTTGAGTTTTATGTATGGCTTGAATTTCCACTCAAATCCCATAAACTAGGACTTTTATAGATTTGAGAGCTTTAAAAGAAATTTGAAGTGGTTCCTGCTTCTGTGACCCTGTGGGAGGCACAGTCACCGGTTTAGAAGAGGAGAAGACTGAAGAAAGACCACTGTCCATAGGGGCAGTCAGTGCAGCTCTCACATCGCGCCCTGGCTGCACTGAAAATCAGGTCCAGGAACGTGCTTTTCTGGTGTGGTATTTGCTCCTCTTTAGAAAGTGCCTTCTGCAGCTGAGGGGTGGTAATCCTCCCGGTGATGATATGTGTATGGCTGAATAAAAGGCAAAGCCTGTCTTTAGGTTTAAGACTCTTACTGAAGGAAAAACACTGGCAACTTTCTTGGAGTTTCTCTTGGATATGGTATAGGCTTACTTGGGGGACTTGCAAATTGCAGAAATGGCATTAGGAACTGGGGCTAACTCATGCCTCTACCGGAACACCGGGTCATTGAAGTGAAAATAGGTAAATGCAACTGAGCCCTAAGGCCTAAAAGGGTAAATTCAGGTAAATGCAGAAACCGTTCTCTCTATTCAGAACAAACAAAACCCCTTCATTTAATAGAACGCTTGTAGCAGGGAGAAGAGGGAGTACTGACAGCTACCTCGTTTTGGGATCTGAGTATTTCAGACCTGCAACGTGTTGTGCGCTCTCTCACTCTGACCACAGCAGCTGGAGGCACTGCTAGGCCAGGGCAAGGCTTGTGCTAACTGGAGCCTACAGAAGCACTTGTCCCTGCAGTAAGCCCCATCCCTGAAGAACTGTCCCGTCAGACCTGCCGTGGTGTCAGCTGCGTGCCTGACCTCTGCCAGGCAGAGCTGCCTGTGCGTAAAAGGCATCGATCTTGGCCATCTTGTCAGATGCTTCGAGAGGCAACAGTGAAAATGTGGTGGTGTAACACAATTTTGGCATTAATGCCACCCCTTCCCAGCACTATTTGGTTGTAGTAGACTCAGTGGGGTTGCTACACATCCACTGCTTGCCAGGTGCTTCTCCACTTCTGTGTTTCAGAAAGGTGAGTCCTGGAGAGCATCTGGGGGCACCTTCCAGGAGCATCAGCCTCTGGAGGGATGGACACTACGCGTCACTCTGGCAGCAGAAAGGATTCGGGAACACACCACCGTGTTGAAAACTATGTTAAATATTTTCTATTCTAAAGGCTATTTTACTACTATTAAATGTTTAATTAACATCTCTGTATTAAAATGTATTTCCCTGTTGCTCTTAATAGATTCTACTTTTTTAAAGGCGTTATTTCTGCTACAAGAAGGAATGAACACTTTAATAAAGATGTTGCCTAGAATTGTTTTTTATTCTGGAAAAAATGCCTTGAGGGGAAAGAAAAAAGAAAACCAACCATGTAATTCTGTGTATTGGAAAGATCTGATCACTGTTTCAAAGCAGCTTCATTGTGTCACAACGCTGGGAATGTGCCAAGGCTCTGAGATACTGGAGGGAACCCTCCCTGCTCTTCCCGTGAGATGGTCAAAGGTGACCCATGTCTGCTCTTTTTTGGATTATGGTTCCTGTATTTCATTATAAGGTCGTTCATTAAGCGCCCTTGAATTAATCTGATCAGATTTCAGTGGGAAGGTAAATCTCCAAGGTTGACTAAGTGCTGTTAATATTTTTGTTTTAGTTCTGAGACCACTGGTCTCAGGTTCAAACACTTTTGTAAGGGAGGAGTATCTGAGCATGTCTTTTCTTTGAATGCTATTATTCTAGTGCAACGAGTTGAAATTAATTAGCATGAACCACAAAAAGACAACAGTGCTTTGAATGTTGCTTCTAACCAAAAATCATCCCTGGCTATTTGTGAATCTTGAGTGTATCTATGTTTTTTATTTTCATATGGTACTGAAGCTTAGCAAAAATTGGAATTAAGCTTAAATTTGTTCTCATTTCCATGTGAGTGAGTCTCTTTAGGAGTGCAGCACCTGGCTGTTCCTTTCAAAGTACATTCTAGTGGCTTTGTGTCACAGGGCCTTCATTGCACGCCCCAGGCAGCTGTAGTGCTGAGGCTCTGCAAGGTCCAATATACGTCGTATGCAACCCGAGGCCCTTGCCAATTGCCCCGATAGTTCAGAGCTGAATGGCAACGCATCATTTCATGGTCTTGCTGGGCCTTTAACACCACCGGCTGGTTTTAACAGTGCCACAGCCTCTTGTTGCCCTGTGCTGTGGATCTGTAATTGCTGTTCGGTTCACTTGCTAGAAATAGCACCAGCTTGCTGGGACCGAGGGGAGGAGAGCACAAAGGACGCTTGGCCCCGGTTTCTGATGTCAGGCTGGAGGTGCAAGGACTAGACAGCACTGCTTCTTATTTTGAATCTATACTTCCTTAACTACTGACCATCGTGCCAAGTAAGTATTCATAACAGGAAACTAACAGTTGTGTCATCTTGAAAACCCATCTAATCTTGAGGAATAGGAGTACAGGAGGTAAAAAAAAAAAGTCCTGATTTTTTTTCCATAAGGAAAAAGAAGCAGATAAAGAAGCAGATTGGCTCATCTACTCCCAGACCTCCCATCCAGTAGGCTGAAAATGTGTGGGTGGCAGCCACAACGCTCTTTTGGAGAAGAAAATGAGATAAGCCTCTAAACAAGATGAGGTCTTGCATTCTGGTACGCAGTGAAGCATGCATTGTGGGACGGGAAGAGCCGAACTTCTGCAGAAACAGGCTGCCTAAATCAGGCAAGGAGTAACGTAAAGGGCCATGCTGTGTGTAAGCAGTGCCTCCCAAGCAGCTGAACTCCTTTGGAAGCATTCTGTACACACAGAAGAGCCACTTAATGGTTTGCTTTAAGAAAATCACTTGGTAGTCTTCAGCTGAAACAAGCCATGGCCCGATGTAAATGTCAACAGTAGCTCTTCAGAATGGAAGCAAGAAGATATTAATTAAAATAAAAAATAAGTTGATGGCCCCTCAGATACGCTAGCTAGCTTGTGTGTGCGTTACATCCATGGTTACAAGTACAGCTGAAGAGCAAACTGTACAGGGGAAACAAGCCGAGGGCTGGTGCTGCTGAGGGAGCACCATGGCATCACCGTACACAGCAGCATTGCTGTTTCTGTCCTGGACACCAAAATCGGAGGAACTTTACTATGAGGCTTTTCAAAGTTTGTTTTCAGATTTACATTTCCTACTTTAATCCATTTCAGAAGCCAGACTGGCAGCCCCGTGCTGTTTAGAACGCAGTCTGAATTCTGAATTGGCTTTTTGAGTGCAAAATTATAGTGCTGGAAAGTAATGTGGAAGTGATGCTTGCTATTATAGCAGAAATCATATTAGATGAGCCTTGAGATAGATGTGGTTGAAAAAGATGGGATGATTGTACTCTAAGAGCCCGTGGTGCTGCGCAGTTTACCCAGCTGCTAAGTGGTAATGAATCTGAACTAGCCCCTTAAAAGCAAATTTTGGCAAACAGTTAAATGCGACTGGAAAAAGGGGGAAGAAGCATTTAAGTTAATCGTTCTGGGGAAGTTTTTAACATCAGAAAGAATTACTTATGCTTTGTGGAACAAGACAAAAATTATAGCAACTCATTTCAAAAATATTTCTTTTAATGAAATTTAAGGAACCTAATGCCCTTTTTGCAAACATCAACGTTCCTTTTCTCACTTGCTTCTCGGTGTAATTTTCAGGGATGTTTGTCACTGTTATCATGTATCCTTTCTCTGTTCCAGTGCTGAAGTATATTCTTTTTGAAAACTTCAGTAAAAATCAAGAAAAGTGCTTTCATGAAGCTGTCAGAAAAGAACAAAAAAGCACCAGTCCCGGCTCAGTAATTGGTTTTGGAACATCTTGAAGCTCCAGTGCTCCCTCATCATTCACCTTGAAAACAGTCTCCAGGATATTGCATGCAGACAGTCTGAAAATCACATTTTTTAGCTTTTACTCCACGTGTACTTCCTTGATACTGCTGGTGGAATACACCATCAGAGTTTGCTTTAACTGCAATTTAACTGCTGGAGAAGATGGTATCATTGTGTATGCTTAGGGACTGAAAAGCTATGAAGGGCTCTCTGAACCTTCATCTGGTGTGGAGAACAGGGAGCCGTCCCAAGGTAGGAAGGAAGCACACGTGCGGGAACCACAGTAGCATGGCTTTCTCAGCCTGTTATCTTCTTCGGAAGTTTTTTGTTCTCTGTCGGTTAGTGGTGAATTACAGAATCTCCCAGAATAATCGTAAGAAAGTTCCTCTCCAGCAGAAATATCCGTGGCTGCAAAAAGTGCCAGTTTAGGCACCATTGAGTCAACTCGAACTGGCACCATAAATAAATTTGGTTCACAAGAGTGATTCAGGAATCTGCCTACGTTACCGATGTACGTAGGGTCAACAAACGTCTCCATTACCTGACCGCTATGGAGGTGTTCCCTCACTGCTATGATATAGTTTGAATCCTGCGGTTTCTGGGCCTGAATTCTTCTACGTGCCTCTTTGAAGCCTAGAACTTCACCTGCATATTCACAAACAAACCTTCCCTTAGCTATGAATTCCAGCGTGCGGAGACCCCACCCTTTCTTAGCAGTCTTGAATACTTCAAGCCTGAACTGCAAACCCCTCTGAACAACCCTGTTCTGACAGGATTCACCACACTGGCACATGGCATTGCATTCGAAGATCGGCCTGGTGTACTCTTCTTTGTCTGCAGGCCTGAGGCACAGGTTGTCGTAATTTTCACCTCGGCGAAGGCAGGAGCACACGTGAGCCACGCAGGAGCTGGTAAGACAAGAACATCCCGGGAAGGTGATCTCGGTGGGGTCAACGTCGCCATCTGCTCCAGGCACGTTGTCTGGGCTATACTGCAAAGAGAAGAACAATCAAATCCTTGTCACGACCGATGCTCCTGTCCGCAGAGAACACCGGTTCTTTCAGAAGGCAGCACCGGGCCACAACGGGGCTCGGAACGCGGGAAACCGAAATCACAACCGCTTTGTTTTCCTGAAAACTTCTTCTGACTACAAGGCTCCCTTTTCTAAAAGGTTTTAGAGAATGCAAGTCAGATTCTCCGCATGTACTGAAAAAGAACAAGTCTGTCCAGGTGACTGAATTTCTCAAAATAACGTACTAGCTAGAAGAAAAAAAAAAAAAAAAAAAAAAAAACAAACCACATTTGTAGCAGGTGACATTTCAGCTAATTTTATCTGATTTACCAGACAAAATTTTTCCTTATAGAAATACCAAAGTATGCTTAAAGTAAATTTTTGCCCTGAAAGGCGTTCAATAAACTACTTGTAACATTACCTTTATTTGAAAAGTCCTTTGCCTTCGCAGGATGTCAAATGCCCATTTTTGTTAAAAATACGGCACTTTCACTCTCCCTTTTCAAAACGCTGCATTGAAGCTTTCTCCGTTAAGGCGGTGACGGCACGGCACACTGTCACACTTCCAGAGCCCAGCCGAGCTGCCGCCTCCCCCGACAGGGTGAGGGGTGCCGGGGGTGCGCCACCCGCCGGGCCGGGTCCCCCGGCAGCCGAACAGCCACAGCACCGCGAGGCGGCGCACGGAGGCCGTCGGACGGCTCGCTGCCCCTGTAAATCCCCACAGCAGCACCCGGCTGGGCGGCCCCGCACCGCCCGCAGCGGGCCGCCCCCGCTGCCCCTCACCTGAAATGGCGGCGGGGCCGCCCCCACGGCCACCGCCACCGCCTCGCGCCCGCCGCTCGCGTCCGCCATGCCGCCGCCCCGCCCCCGCCCCGCCCGGATTGGCCCTCCCGAGTCGGGGCAGCCCCGTGATTGGCCGGCGGGCGGGCGGAAGCGCTGCGCGGGTGCCGTGGGCGCTTGAGGCGGTGCGCGAGGCGCCATCTTGTGGAGCTGCCGTCTTCGCGAGGCTCAGCGCTGGGGCTGGGCAGCGGCGAGAGGTGCCCCGGGACGGGGAATTCGAACGTTAATCTCACAGCCCCGAGTTGTCAGTCGTGTGAATAAGTCCCTGCGTGTTCTGAAGGTGCTAAGAGTTTTTTTTTTGTTTTAATGTACATCATGTACACCTCCAATTAAAGACGTTTTTGAAGTGAATTCCCCCGGTCCGTATGCCTGCCCATCTCCTCATGTGCTGCGAGGCTGTGCCCAGCCCTCAGGAGACTCAGGAGCTGTGCTAGCCGGCGGCTGGAGGCAGAAGATCGGGGTCCTGCTGCCAAAGGCCTTGGTCAGCCCCTCATCCCCTTCCTTGGTGTGTTGTTCAGCAAATTTCTGGGCAAAGGGAGAGGGGCCGCGGAGAGCCACATGCTCATGGGCCAGGGTCCGAGCTGTGTGTGGGAGATCCTCTTAAACCGGTCGTGACAAAATGCCAGCGTGGTGTGGCTCCGAGCAGGAGCAGCACAGTCACGGCTGGCCTTGCTCCATCTTTCTCAGTGAGATGTGGGCAGGGAAGAAGGGCCAGGCTTTCACATGCTTTGGACGCAGGCCGTTCTGCTCGTGTTTGTTTCTTGGGTCAGCTTTTTGGGGCGGAAGGTTGAGGAAGCTCTCACGTAATCTTTCCGTGCCCTTTTTCCTTTCACCTGAAGGATGTTTTTGCCTTTTGAACAAACCAATTGTCACAACTGTGAAGAACTGTTTGGAGTGAGGACACAGAAATGGTTCGCAGTTGCAAAACCATGGAGCATGCGCTGTGTTCCTCTGGCAACGTGCTTCTTGCCTCTCCCTGCTGGCGGTGCTCACTGGTGCCACGTTCCTGTGCCCTGTTCTTGCAGCATCCTGGAAGCAGAAGGAGGCTTCACCTGTCCTGCACCCTTCCTCCCGCCTGGGAAGAGGCGCTGAGCAACACCAGCGGAGGTACAGGTAAGATGGGAGAGTGAAGCCTTTGCCTGTGGGTTGGGCGGTTAGTGGGGATAGCACAACAGGTAGAAAATGAAGACATTTGTTTAGGATTTTGCTCGGTCTGTAGGAGAAGGGAAGGTAGAAAAGAAGAATTTACGAATGTCAGTGCCTCCTGGTGTCTGGACAGTATAAATGTGGAGAGGTTTTGGTCGGTTTAACCTTGGAGCAATGTGTATTGGTACGAATGTTCAGGAAATGTACCTGTAGCACCACTGCTTCATAACTGAATGGAATGAAAATGGTGGAAGGCTTCAGATACGCACAGCTGGTCACTCCCAGTTTGTCGACTGAAGCCAACCTTGCACTGCTGCCTGTGGGTGCCGCAGAGCCCTGCCTGCCTGGAACCGGAGCTTTCATCCTGCAAGCTCTTCTCGTTGTGAGGAAGGCAATAGATCAGTTTTATGAGAGAGACACTGAAATGTTGAGTGATTGCAGATATTAAAACGCACTTTATTTTTGTAGTTTAGGGCTTTGTGTTATTACCAAATCGACCTTTAGATCAAGACATGCATAATTTGGCGGCTAATCCTTATTGCCAGATGCAATTCCTTTCCATTTTGAAATGACAGAAGTAATGAGTCATTACTCTGTAGTAAAAGAAACAGATTGCTTACATGTTCTGGAGATGCTGTTTTAGAAATCATGCGAAGGTCATGGGTAAACAGTGTTTTTCTTCACGTCCTTCTTCCACCCTAAGCTTCTATCACATTGAGCTCTTGGGTTGAACTGTTGAGATGTTCAGGTTAGGTGAAAAATTGATGAAAACTCATTTTAATTTGTTACATAAAATTGTTGTTGAAAGAAGGCATAAAATGGAGCTGAAAGTGAACTGCGTGTGAACTTTACGATGCTGAACTGCAGCACCTCGTGCAGCTGGGAATTTCTTTTCCAACACGTTCTGCTGTCCCGAGGATGACACCAGGTGTGTCATTTGTCATTGATACGTTGCATGCGTTTAGCTGCTGTTTTTTCTCCCTATATAAATAATTGCTTTCTGCCTATTAATCATTTTTATGACTTCTCTGAGCTTTCTCAGATTTCTTAATATCCCAGTGATAATGAGGGGTTGGAAGGTTAACTGTGCATGGAACAGTGCGTTCGTTCATTTGAGAGCTGTCGTCGTCACACTCGATCACAGAATGTTTGTGGTGGATGCTGTGTCGTGTAACGAGGTGGTGGAGCTCAGGGGTACGTGTGAACCCGTGACTCGTCCGACTGCAAATAGGGGAGCTTTGTTCAACAAACTAGCCGTGAGCCTGGTCCAGAAGAAAGTAGCTATCAAGTTTCTTGTCTAATATCAGCGTGGTGAAAGCTGAGAAATCTCAAGTGAGAGATTACTGCTGGTGCAGTAATTTTATATATTCTTGGAACTGTCATAGGGAATGTTGATTAGAAGGGAGCTTGGGTGGTCTGGCCTAATTCTTTCATCAAGTGGGAGTGTTGTCAGTGCTCAGCCCGGTCAGCTGTGGCTTCTTGAGCTGATTTTTGGAAAACCTGAAGGGCTGAGACTCCGTGGGTCCCAGTGGGTGGTGTACCAGCCTCCCAGTGAGAGAGGTTTTTTCCAAAAGTCACAGCCAAACTTCCCTAGCTACAGTTTGTTCCCTTTATGCCTTCCCATCTCTCACTACTAAGAAGAGTTTCACTGTCATCTTTGTCCATACTCCTCAGAGAGCAGTTGTAGCACTCCTTTAGATAGCCCGCATGCTGGAATAAACAAGCTTATCTCCCTCAAGCGTTCCCTGCTGGTTATGGGCTTATCTGGTTATATCCTCATCATCTTCGTAATGCTGTGCTGGATCATCTCTGCTTTTTCCACATCTTTCGAACCAGAAGGCCCCAGACTGGCCACAGTTGGTGTTGCTGCCTCCAGATGCCAAGGGGAGAGCATTAATAACTGTTGGATCGGTGTTCCTCCCGGGGGAGCCCAGTGGGAGGTGTGCCTCATTTGCAGAGTGTGCTGTTGGCTTACGTGCAGCTGGCATCCGTTGTAACCCCAGAGGTGGTTTCCAGATCCCAGTCAGTACTGGTGTGTGAGGATATTCTGCCCACAAATACTCCTTCACTGGTCTTCCATTTGTCTGGGCCGTTGGAGTATTTCCTGTCTCAAGCTTGCCGTAAGTCACGCCAGCAAGTCAGTAGCCCATACAAGAGGCTCCTTTAATTCTAAGTGTCATAGCAGAAGTATTTTTTGCCGCCAGAAGCAGCTCTTCTGCTAAAAGAGCCTGTTTGAAGACTCCCTGTGGCTTCCTTCTTTCCTACAGAACCGACATCTGGAAGAACAAGGTATTCCTTTTATGTACCTTATTTTATATTGCGCATGGTTTCTGTCTGCCTTTGTTCTGAATAGGCTATTCAGGCAGTTCTTGGATATTTAAACTTGATATTTCACTTTAAAGGGTGCTTATCTCCCGTATAGTTTACGGGAGACGTTTCCTGCAGGAGTCCTAAAATACCCCATAAATCACGTCATTGGGCTCTGCCAGGCGAAGGGAACGTCGGTCTGTCATTCCTGTTCCCAGGCTGAGAGCTTGTTAGCTGCCGTGTCCATGCTGGAGTCAGGTTGGGTTTTCTTCTTTCTGTAGCTAACTTAGTTTTTGTTGTTGCTGTTTTTTTTTTTTTACTCCCTTGCTGACATACTCTTCTCTGGGTGCTGCTCTTCTCAGGTCAGGTTTACGTTTTCCTTTGATTTGACCTTTGTTTCTGGTTAATCATCTCCATCAGCTTCGTGGACAGGTACTCTCTATCCTTCTGCCAGTCCGCTGTGTGTCTATTAGAATATTGATCTGCAGAGAGTGGAGTATAAAAAATCAATATCCCATTAAGTGGAGCAGAGTGACAATGTGCTACGGCCAGTGGAGTTCAAAGATGAGTGTCTAGACACTGAAGCTGTGGGTGTTTCATTCACCATGTGGTCTTGGCTAGGCAAGCAAGATAAAACACATCCTGCTAGGAGTTGTTAAGATGTGGCCATGGAAGACTCACTGCAAACAACCAAATTTTAAAAAGTGCTGCTGGTGTGAAAAGGTACTTTGATTTGTGATGATATAATTGGAATTTACTGTTATTTAGCCACTGTAAACCTCCGAACAGTACAATATAAATGTTCTGCAGGGAATTTGGCTGGGATATGTAGACATTAGTTATGTGATAGTGCATAGCAGTGCCTGCTCTTAAGTGCTCGGAGAATGGTGGAAGGCGGAGGAGTAAAGGCGATGCATTTTGCCAGGATGAGATGTGTACCACGGGCAGGTGATGAATGCGCCTCCCCTGCTGCCCACGTGCTCTCTGCATGCTGGTCTTCTGTTTGGAGATGGGGAATCAAAACACACATAATAGTTTTCTGTCTCCCCCTTTTGAATCATTCTCAGTAAGACCAGTCCACGGTTACTTTAAGATCTGCTTCTCGTACCATGCTGTCATTGTCCTTAACACAGATAAATAAAATAAACGTGCTAATACTGCCTACTAATTGCTTAGCAAGGAAGCCAGTTTTTACCCCTTCACAGTGCAATTTATTTATGTTTTATAGCTGGTAAAGTACATTAAAGTACTTTATGGGCCGAGCACTTGAAATAATGAGAGCCTGCAGTCTTTGCAGCAGGAGTGCCGTGGCGGTGTGCAGGGGAGCTGGCTGGCACGCCGCCTGCTCTTTGCCCGGCCGAGCTCATTAGCTGAGTCACACCAGGCTTCGAGCAGGACTTGTGAGGGTCGCTCCCCAGCACGGGGCTCCTGCAGCTGCAGCCCTACCTGGCTGGCTGCTAATGAGCTGGTGAGGCTTCTGTAAGGACAGGGATGCTGGAAGGAAATGTCTGGTAATCACATTTGTAAATCCAGAGAGGGAGAAGTTGAGGATCGGCTTGATGAGGTATGCCTGAGCTGTGCTGAGAAGGCTGACCTTGGAAAATGCTGTGTTTAAGTAACATAGTTTATCAAAATATCTCCAAGTGCTGTGCAGAGATAGAGGGACTTTGTCTTCTTTCTTTTACAGATAAGGAAACTGGTGCAGAAGCACATGAAATGAGCTGAGCAGTGGCTGAGCTATTGTTCTTGGTTATCACAGGGCTCTCCATTTCATCTCTGCTCACAGGCGGCCGCTGCAGCATCACCTAAGTAATGCAGACCATAACTCTCTCTGCCAGCACACACGCTCTCTCTTTCTCTCTCACAAAATCTTGACTTTAATACAAGTAAATGCATGTTTTATGACTTAATTGTGTCATATCCTTAGGTATAAGCAGAACCCTTTTAAAACAATGGGAACAGTTCAGACCTCACCATGCAAATTGCATCCTGAGTGGTTATAGCGCACAGCTCTGAATTAAACTCTGGATGTACTCCAGTTACATTTGTGTGCGAGGTGTGAAGGGATCGTGGCCCGTGGTTCCAGAAGACACAGCAGTCCTATAGTGCTCTTAGCAGACTTCCCTGCACAGTTTAGTTCATAGCTTCGTGTCGTCACGGGTTGCTTCTCGATGTGCCTAGAGCAGTGGTGATAAATGTGCTCGCGGCTATAAGGCGGTGTGTCTGGCGGGAGGGGAGGGCTTTCTGCTGCTCAGAAATGCACTGATGGCTTTGGGTAGCTGGGATTTCAGGGATATTTCAAGTTTGTTCTGAGGATACACGTTTTCTTACCCCTTACTTCCCCCTTGTATATAAAAAGCAATGCTGACTAACATGTAGAACTTGGTCTTGGCAAATGCTGTAGTGATCTTCCAAGCTGTAAAGAAGAGCCCCCAGACGTGGGGATGCTGCATGTGAAATGGACTCGGTGCGTTCCGAGGCCGTAGCGTTAGCCAGGTGTCATCGGGCCAGTTCGTGCTTCCCAGGAGTGGCTGGAGCGAAAATCAGCTAAAAACGCACAGAAGTGAAGGCTGATGAGAACTGTGCTGTGAATAGAATAGAAGGCTGAGTAAGAAATGAGTGTTTTTATCTTCATGATGGATTGTGGAACAAAGCCTTCCAGTTTTTGTCACATGCGGCATCTTGGTCTGCAGTGTTTCCTTTGTTACATGACTCGACAGTAAGAAAAACGTGTTTTTTTAAGTAATATTTTGCTGATATTTTACAAGGGCTCAAACAGTTGCTTCTATACTATTTGTGCTTTCAAAAAGACGGTATTTTGTGGTAGTTTATTTGCGTCATCGAGAAAGATGTGCTGCAAAAGAATAAAGATGTCTCTTATCTTATCTTCCTGCTCCAGAACTGTACTTTGGTATAAATGAAATCCATAATTTCCCCTTGTTGGTATGACAACAGAAAACAGAAAGGTGAAATTAAAGTAAGAATATAGATGAATGCTAGCTGTATCTGCTGTAGCAGTTAAATCACTGAAATTTATGATTGAAGAATAATAATTCAGTGTGGCATGCAGTCAAACAACACTTGTAAGAGGGGAGGACCAGTGTAAAGAAAGAATTATGTGAGTTTAATGTAGTATGTCACCATGATAGTAAATCAATTCCCCTTGTCAAGGTATACAAACAAATTTACGAGTACGTACGTATCTAGGGCAATTAGTAAGCAATCTTGTAGAGGACTAAGACATCTAGTTTTGCATGGTAACCTTTATAAACAACTTTCTCAAAGGCATAATGCCCAAAACTTTATAAATGTTCCTTCTATAGGAAAAAATGGAGAGGAAAAAGAGGGGAAGAAATTATTCCTCATTAAAAATAAAACACAGAAACACAGCAGCTTCTTTACATAGCATCCCCCATGCTTAGAGTTTAAATACTTTTCATCATTATTAATTTTGATATGATCTCAAGTTTTATCATAATGGTCCCCTCCATGCCGTTTCTGTGTTTCATGAAATGAGAATTTTCAGCTGCCTCATTTCTGAACGTTTCTGAGCGCTTTGCCATGGAGTGCAGCCCGGAAACGGGGAGCTGGGAGAAGCGGTGCGCCTGGGTGCCTCTACGGGAGCAAGCTGCACGACAGTTCCTCAGAGGTGGGACGTGAAGGTGTGCACTGGCGTCCTGCCCTCGCATGAGGCCTGCAGGCTGCAGAGCAGCACTCAAGGGAGTGAAAAAGGAAGCCGTGACTGAGCTGCACCCGAGCGAGTGACATAGTCGTGTACTGTACAGAGCTGTAACGATAATCTGCTTAGCTGGCATTTCTCTCTTGGCGGCTACCTTTGTAATACTGCTTTCCTTGTAATTTTATTCTGCACTATAGGAAACGGAAGGCTGTAAGACTAGGGAACAGAATCTAAGTAGTCTGTACCATAATTTAGTCCTTCCTGAAACAGGCAGCTGGATTGACAGAGGGTTCAGGAAAGGTACGAGTAGGGAGGGACTAGCTAGAGAAACAAGCGTATTCTTTCTGTGGAAATTCTCTGGGATATGTGCAGAGAAATTAATTGCTCTTTCTCTGAGGAGCTGAAAGCGCCACTGTCACTGACTTTGTGAACGTCGCTACCTCTCCTCTGCTCTTCCGCCAGTCACTTGCCCTCTCCTTCAGAGCAGCAGCTGCTGGTACAGGAGGGAAGAGGAGGAATTGATAAGGTCAGCACTGCTGGTCTGAGCCATCCACAGCACTCGGTGGAAAGGACATTTTTGGAATATGTTTCCAGATCATCTCCAGCCTGCTGTCATCCTTGTTTATTGTAACACTGACTTCTTCAAAGTCCTTATCCGTGCTGGGCGAGCTGGCCAGGGCAGGGCTGTGCACAGTGCTGCCCGGTTGCAGGCACTGGGCGTGGGGCTGGGACCCTCTTGGGGTGCTCGGGGTGTTGGAGGGGCCCAACACAGCGCCTCTTCCTCCTCTGTGCCAGGGGCTGGCTCCTTGGGGTTGTGGCAGACGATGCTGTTCAGTGTAGAGAGAGGGCTCCAGCCTTCTTGTCTCAGGGAAGTGCTCGGCTTAGTGGTGCTGTGTGGTCACAGAGTTCTTGTCTCCTGTCTTCAACATGAGCTTGAGCCTCTTCCCTGGACAGAGCTTTACCAAGGGTAAGGAAGTGTCTGAAGAAATCTGTCAGGTTAGGTTAAAAGCACAAAGATCTCTTTGCATTCCCCAGGCTCCAGCATCCTGTGCGTTAACCGTTCCCCCCAGGTGTTCTCCAGCTCTGGTAAGGATCTCACAGCAGGCGTTCCCAGACGTACAAATCAAATCTCCAACTATAAATGTGAGGATCCCACTGTTACACTGGGGAGTCTCCCTGCAGGAAGTTTTGTTTTTGGGAATCTATCGGTGAGGGTCACTGATCTTGCCTTTTGCGCTGCCCTTGGCGAAGCAGACCCTTGGCGCACAGCCCACAGCACAACCTGCCGAGCAGGCAGAGGTGAAGGAGTGAACACGGTTCCTGTTTGAAATGCCCTGAACAGCTATGGGAATAGTCTGCTCCGATTTTAGGTTAGCGTTCCTTGGGTGCAAAGGGAAAGTGACGTATTTAAGCTGCCTCGTGAGTGACACAGGAGTTAGCATCGTCCTCAGAGTGTTATTTGAACTGGTGGCATTCTACAAACCTGACACCTTTGGGGTATTGCATTTAGAAGCAGTATTTCCCTGATAAGACACTGCTTTCTGTTACAGCTTTTCTCATCTTTCCTCCCAGCTTCTCAAAGTGCTTCTTGATTTTTGGTTATTTCTCTCTAGTTACATGGCTGAAAATGCATTACATTCACTTATCGCAGAAGTCAAATAATGAAGAGGTTGAAGACCTGCACTTAAGAAAGCTGCGGGTAAGCTGCCTGTCTTCTCAGAAAAGGCAAACCACAGACTAATTTGAACATGAGGAACCTAAAAGCTGTTTGTTTTCATGTCCACTTATTTTGTCTAGTATCAGAAATGAAGAAAATGAATCAGCTGCAACTAGCATTCCTCACGTTGTAGCCAGTAAGAACAGACAGTTGTGACAGAGATCAGAATGTTTCTAAAATCAATTTAGGGAATCTGCACTAGCTGCCTTTGTCACTGTATTTTTAACATAGTCCTCCTTTTTGTACCTTGTACTGTTTCATTTTTTGTCTGAGCTCAGTTTTGTAAACTCACGTTAGGAGAAGGTGAAGGAAAGGCTGACTGTCCAGTGCAGCCTTCATGTAGACCACCGAGCACAGTAAGGTCTTCAGTTCCCCTGCTCGGTACCAGAGGAAGGCAGATTAGCAAGGTAATTATTTATAGGAGCGTTACGCTGATTCTGGCAGGGCTAATAGGATGGCAAAGCTGTGCAGGGAGGGTTCGAGTTCTTGGCCTGGCAGTTGTGTAGTGTTGCTCTTGTGGAGTAGTCACCCTGATGCCATTATGTGAAATATGGAAAAAGTGAAAAGCAGTCCCCCTTCCAAAGACTCGCTGGTGACCTTTAAATTAAAGCTGGGAGTCTCATCATAAACTGCAGCTGCAGGATACATGACTTCCTTCCCTTTCCTTCTGCTCTGAAAGGTTGTTTTCAGAGAAATTACCACTTATTACAGAAAAGTCAGGTTCGTATAACCACATCTCAAGTCAGTAGACAGTGACCTTGTTTATCTCAGCGCAGTGTCCGCAATTTCATAATTCTGTGCTTTTTTAAAGACCACGCTGTCTGCGTTCGTTTAGAGCCTGTTGCAGATCGACATGCTGTATGGGCTGGACTCAGCTGGTGCAAATTGTTTCTGTTCACTCAGATGGAACAATGGTAGGTTACGCTTAGAGCAAGGTTTGGTGCTTTGTAACAGTTGTTCTTGAATTGGTCTTTGTCTGGTCTCCCTTGAAAGTAATGCCCGGAGACTCCTTTCCCAGGGTTACGCTGCGCTGCTGTTGGACCTGCCGAGGCTTTCGGAGGCATCTGCTGCAGGGTGACCGAGGCCTGCGCTGGGCGTTTTAGTTGATAACTTGCACACAGTTTTGGAAATGATGGATAGCATTTACAGAAACCTGGAAGAGCCGCTGGATTTCAGTGTGACTGAACTCTCAAACTGCTCATTTGATCTCAGATTGAATGGTAGTAGGGACAGCATTTCCACCCGGGGCTGGTGGTGTGTCTTCATGCTTGATACAGACCTGATTCTTTAACTGGTAGCTGTCAAAAGTTAAAATTCTGGTGATGCTTTCTGAGCTGCCACTTGGAATGTTTCAGCGTTCTGTTAGATCTCTAAAACTGCATACTGCAGCGAGTGTAAACATCGTCCATCAGTACATCATCGTGGCTGTTGGTAACTCTCTTCTCTGCCCCTTTCAGTACATACAGGTCATGCTCCTGTCTTTGTAGGTCTTCGCTATTTGCTTCAACATACTCAGAAGGACCAAGAACTTTATCCATGTTTTCTTCTCACAGCTCTGACATTCAGGGGCCATTTGGATGGAATCTTGAATGCAAGGCAGTGGTAAGGTGCTACTCAGCCAGGACAGCCCTAAGAATTAGTTGGTGGAAAACTTACATAAATAAAGATTTTAGACCGTATTTAAACTCTCAACAGTTCTGGTTTTTAGATGTGTGTCTAACATTAAATACCAGTCTTGAGAGTCAGGGAAATTTGGATGCAGTCTGGAGTGTTCAAGTAGAACTTTATTTGGCTAGTAAAGGAAGCGTATCGCTGTATACGTCCTTTTCCTTTAATGCCTTTTTAATGTCCACTTATTCCTGTACTTCATAGAACTTAAATTGTTATCTAGGCATCTGCCAAGAGATGGCAGTGAAGTGCTGTTCGACGCGCCAGAGGAGAGCGTGGGGAAATCCAGTAGCTGACAATACACTGTGCTCTTCCCCGAGGTTTCTGCTGGCCTCTTCTAGAACAGCCCGGCGTTGATCAGCTTGTTTCCTAAACGCCGAGGGCTGAGGAAAATGTGCAGAAGTTTAGATGATTGCCTGCTTTGCAGTGCTCTTCTCTGGGCAGTGTTACGCTTCCACGCTGTGTGCAGAGTAGATTTCCAAACTGTGCCTGGGCTTCTCAGTCTCTCTAAGAAAAATCCAGAAGCAGTTCGTGCGCTGGGCATCTCTTGCAGCTGGTGTAGATCTACGGACAGTAGTGATGCAGCGCTCTCCGCTGTTCTGTTTAGGGTGGTGTGCTAAAAATAAAAAATCCATAACTCTCCAATATGAGTCACCTTGTATTGCTACCAGGTGCCGTATATATTCAAGTGTGGCAAGGCTTGTAGGCTGAGGTGAGCTCTCCTGTTTGGCAGAGGTACAAGAACAGACGCGCTGTCGGATATGAAAACTCTTCTTCGAGTCTCTGTTGTACATCCAGTCATCCTGGGCACGCCGGAACACGGAGCTGTTAATAGAGAAAAATCTCATTTTTTGCTCCCTGAATAACAGCGTTTTATGGAAAAGTTGGGTAGGAGGTTAGAGGGATAGCTGAAGAGTGCTCCATTTCATTGTCAGTATCAAACGCTGGGACCGTAAAGGAGGCTGCTTTGTTCTGCTCTGGTGGTTGTGCCTGCACCTGGCAGATAGCTGTGAGCTCTGCAGTAATTTGTCGGTGCTGGTACTTTCCTGTGACTTCGAAGTACTTTGGTGCTGGTACTTCCCTGGTACCTTTGAAGAAAGATGCAATAAGAACTTTTTTTAATTATTACTTTTTACTTGTCTAACACTCACATTGGCAGCAGTGTTCCTTAGTTTTTCTGCTTAAGCTCGCCCAGCGGGACACGGCGTGGGCCTCGGGTCTTCCGAGTCCATCGCAGTCTTCTGGCCAAATCGCCGCAGCTAGAGCCGAGCTCTCCAGCCTGCTACTGTTCTCCTTACCCTGGGGCTCCGGAGCAATCCTATTTTTTCCTCTGTGTCTGAGCCAACGACCAGCGAAGGCAGTGGGAATCCTTCCATTGACATCGACAGGCTTTGGTTCAGCCTCTTTTTGCAGAGGAGGGAACATAATCGTCAGCGCTGAGCGTCTTTGTAATTCATGTGGTGTTCGGGGGTTTAGATCAAATATTGACTAAATTCTTCTTTCTTCTTAGAAATGAAGAACTGTGTCTTGTGCCAAAAAGCATGCTGAAGCTGTTGTGTGTTATCACATGGAAACTCGTGTACAATGGCCGATCTGTGTTCCCACTTAGTCAAAATAAATGGTTGCTTAGCATCCAGAATCATCCCTGCTCAGGATTATCTCCCCATATGCCAGTGTTGCAGCACTGAATGATTGGGATGTGCAGCGTGGAACAGAGAGAGCCTTTTGTTGTTGATGGCTGCGCAGCAGTAGCTGAAAGGGTTTGGATATTTTTAGTAGTTGACTAGAGTTTCTAGACTTACCTGAATAACGCCTTAGTTTGCTCCAGAGTTTTTAGTTCATGTGCTCGTGCACCTGTGGTTGTGGGAGGCTAGCAAGTAAAGTGGGTTATTGTCAGCATCACAAGTTTGCTTCAATAGCAGAGAATAGAGAAACTTCTAAGATTAAGGAAAAATCATTCCTGTTGATAAGAAAACTGAATGCAATCACCATGGCTTTTTGCTGTCTGTCAACATTGCATTTTTTTTCAATTTTTTTCAACTATTTTTTTCAACCTCTGGTTGTTCTGAGAAGTGCTTTGTGTTTTGTGCCCATCTGTGTGTTCGCATGTGGTGCGCCAGGCTGTGCCTGGGTTAAATTTTATTACACACAGTGCACGTTGCCTACGTCAGTGGACTTAACTGGGTGTCTTTGCTGCATTTCCTCATTGAGAGGGCTTCCAACACGAGTGTATCTCTGTCTTTGTTTTCCACACATGCTCAGAATATTTTCCTGAGCGTCTTCGTATTGAGCGTCTTTGGTTTTGGTCTGCCTCATTTCAGGACTCAATGCGGCAGGCAGTGGGCAGGGGGTAAAAACTTGCTTGACCTCGTTAGGGCAATAAAACCTGCAAAATGTTTGCTGGTGGAGTCTCTTTGCTGAATTCCCTGCTTTGATTCCTGACTGCCTTTGTCTTTCCATCTGTTCCTCTCCTCTGCAGCGTTTCCACCCAAGCCTGCTCCGAAGCTGCTGGTTACTGCTCCGGTTCGTGGTACGCCAGCCGGGTTTGGGGCCAGCTGCCGACGTGCTCCTGGGCACCGCTCTGCTTTTGTTCCCCCGCCTCACGGCTGGTTCGTTCTGTTTCTTGCTCTGACACAAGCACTTTTCCTTGCAATGGAAGGACTGGCAGGGTTTTTGGGGAAAGTAATAAAACCAGCATCCTGCCTTTTGCACAGAATCTTCTTTTTCATGCAGTGTTGTACCTGCGTTTTGTCCTTGTATTCCACCTCTACCAAGTCATTTCAAAACGTTGTGCTTCCTCTGGTTCTGCCATACAGTCTGACTGAGTTATTTTTTTTTCCATTCCAGTCAGGATACCTTTTCTTTCCTCACTGTGAAGAATTAGCTGCGCAGCCCTTCCTGAGCTGTGTGCTGTAAATATCTTCATTCTTTTTTCCTCAGGTTCCTCCCCTGCCCTTCTAGGGGGAGACAGCTGAATTTCATGGTACTATAAATGCCCAGCAACTGTTGTGGTTTCCGTCGGGTCATGCTGGATTACCTGGTGTAAGTGAGATCAGAATCTTAATGCTGGCTTCTCCTCAGTAGATTGATCCCAACCTCTAGCACCAGGACACCGCTCGTATTGATTAGAGGCGTCTGCCCTTCAGTTGTGTTCTCGCAGCGCTTTGTAAGTTGGGGTTTTGAACGAAGATGCTGGCATCCCAGGGCTGGCCTGCTCTGAGGAGGTATTTTCAAAGTGACTCCAGGATCTAAACAAATACACAAGTCTGCAGTCGTGAAATGCATTTGAGTTCGTTCCTTGTGGCTTGAATTTTCTTTCCAAGGCCTGAGAAGGATGCGTACTGTAAGTACACATTGGATTAAGTAGTTCTTGTCTGAGATTCAGATGATTCTTTTAAAGTATGAATTCGAGAAGAGCTTCCAACTTAATATTATGATGTTTCTCTTCCTCTTCTCACACACACACTTTCAGCTGTTTTCCCAGCGGCTTTGGAAACTTAATTAAATCTAAATAAATTTCTCTATCAAGCTTGGCACACACTACTATTGACAGTATAAACAAGGCAGACAAATTGTTTAATGCACAGGAAAAGAGATGGCAAAAAGGATAAAAATAAGAAATGGCGATGAGCTCCTTTTCTGCCAGTTAGCTACAAGCAGGCTTCTGCCAGCCTCTGGGGTTCACAGCTGAGCGCTGCGAGGTGCGTGCCTGGTGCACAGCGGTTTCATCTTGGGTGACTTGGGTAAGCTGGTCCAGGCCGTGCTGTTCTCCCCCCCATGCTGTGTAAGTCCTTGGTGACTCATTAGGTCCGTGCTCAGTCGTACAAGCTGCAAAGTACTTCTAAGTGGTTAAACAAAATAGAAATTGAATTACAGACACCGAGATTCGAAAAAGCAATCGCTGTGTGTGAGGTGTCTGCTCCTCCGTGAAGATGTTCTCATTCCTGCTTACTCTGCGTGTGGTGGAGTGAAATGGTTGTAAGCATCCGATTCTGAAATGTGGCAGCTCCTGTTGGCACAGCAGAACGTAATGGTATTTCCTACGGCAGGATCTGCAGCCTGAAACCCCTCCAGAAAACACTGCCCTGATGGTGAAGAAGTTGGGCGTTTTGTTACTCAAGGAATACTTTTATATTCCGACTCCTTTTTGTCCGTGCTGTGAGGCATGGATGAGCTGTGTGTCTGTCAGTACTGAGAGCCGTAAGCTTTTGAGGTTTGTAGCAAGCCAAGCTCTTTGCAAGGCCTGTGTGTACACTTCAGCTCACCCTACCTGGGGTGTTTGTGTAGCCCTCAGCCTGATGGACTCAGCCTGTGTCCTGGCAGGCAGCAAGGTGCTTCTTGGTGGCATTACACTGAGCTCAAGGCGGTGGCCTGCAGTCCCTCACTTGTCTCAGGGTGCCAGTGGGCCTGTGGCTCCCAGCTGTGTGCGCTGGCAGAGCTGTGCTGGGCGCGCTGTGTGCTGCAGGGCCCCAGAGCAGGTGCCCCCTAAGCTGCAGCTGGTGAAGACAACTTCAGCAGTCACCTGCAGTGGTCAGCTGCTGCTGGAATGTTTCACGCTTCTTTTTTGCTGCTTAGGGAAGGAAGGTCGCTCCTGTTCCGCTGTTCTGCTGCTCCGAGTGTAGCATTGCTTTCGTGCCTGAGCACAGCCCTTCCTGTAAGGTTTTCCTCCCCTCTGCCTTTAAGAGCAGAAGGAAAATGGGAAGCCGAAAACCTGCTGAGCAGAGCATTCTCTAAATTGCAATTCCAGCGGCTCTAAAGGAAAAATAGACCCTGAGGTGACCTATCATTGTTTGCTCCCTACTCGTACAACTTATTGGAGCTGTCAGTTTTATTGTGTGGCGTTGCGTACCAGCAACAGCAGCAGCCCCTGCTTTCCGTGGAAAAGGGAACGAGAGAGAAGGAACATGGAAGAACAAGAGAGGGAGTAATTAAAAATAAAGTCAGGTCTCTCAAAACGTGACCTAGGCCATCCGTAATGCTTGTAAAAATAAAAAATGTAATGGACTCGAATTCTAAAGACGTTTCCCGACAAGCTGTAAGGGTCCATTCAGAGCAGAGGTGTTTGTGTAGGTGTAAAGGAAACTGTTCAAAGCAAACTTCAGAGTTTGAGGGATACTTTAAAAATAAACCTAGACTTGAGGGAGAAAAATATAACCGTAGCATTGACTTTCTTTGAGATAAGGTCTATGAGATTTTTCTCCAATAATTAGTAGGATATAAATACATCAGTTCAAAGAAATGTGTAAATCTCTTCTGACAAACATTATTATAGGGAGGCATTCCTTCTATCTGCAGGCATTGTTTCTTGTGCATCCATGGTTACTTATTCTCCCAGAAGGGTAAAAAAAGCCTGCCTGTTACTAGGTATCATGTTTTACCTCTGGCTAAAACCATGATGGGTGAAATAGCTTTTCTGCATAATTTATCCTGGGACATGGTCAATAACAAACCTAGAGTAAAAGTTAATTACCAGCTGGTTGGCAGTGCCATTAGAAGCGTACCCAGAGGTAAGAAGAGGCACGGGAGATATGAAGGAGGTAGGAAGAGAGCACTTTTCAGTAGGGCTGTGTGTGAACAGGAAAATAATACTTCCATCTTCTCTTACTTCACGTAGAAAAAGACTGTTACTCAGTAATTAAATCTGATATGCTGAAGTCTCGGTTAGTATTAAGAAGTTATTTCAGGTAAGTTGTTGTTTACAAAAATGGTGACCAAGAATGAGGCAAGAACCACTTGCATGATGGTGCTCTGGGTATATTCACCTCTGAGATTGTATTACGTACCTGCCTCATCAAAAAGAACTGCCTGGAACCAAGTGTCAGGAGCGCTCCGAGAGCCCCTCTGACCCCTTGTGGCCAGCCTGAATTTGGTCGAGTAGCTATGTTTGGGCTTTAATAACAGTCTGTGTCCTGCACCTCGGTCTGTGGTCACCTGAGACCAAACAGTCAGGGGGGTTAAAAATAAATAAAAAAATCGCCAAGCAGCATTTCCTCCTCCTCTGTGCTGTTTGACTCACGAGGAGTGCTATCACATGGCTGTGACAGCAGGCTTCTCGCTGATCAGATGCTCTCCTGCCCGGTTTCTCCGTGATTAGATTGGGTATGCATTTTCTGCTCAGAGCTGTGGTGGAGTTGAGGCGTGCAGACCTGCAGCGTGCACTGCTGTTGTGGCAGCCAGAAGCAAAGCACTGTGGCATCAGAAATCCACGGCATTCACCTTCTACAAGGCCAGTAGAGATTCACAGAAAGGAGCTTGAATAAAATGCTATCTACGCGGGCTGTGAATATATTGCTTTGCCAAGGAATACTGTACTAAGCAGATAACTTGTCAATACGGTTTTATCGCTGCAGTTCTTGTGTGCAGTTCTTATCAGTCTGCTGCTATCTGATGGTGGGCAGCTGAACACACGTATTTGCTCTCGCTTCCTATATTCATATCTGGTTTACTGCAGAAGGCCAAGATCGTGTAATATTGATTTCAACATATTCCGGGCAGTGTCTTTTTCTAAGAACAGCAGCTCCATCTTGCTGGAAGAGCTGGCTTCTCTGGGGTGGCAGTGGCCACCCTGCTTGTCCACGTGCGCTCTGGACAAGAGGCAGAGTGGATTTATTAACTAATTAGTGTGCAGGGAGTTGTTGGCTTTTTCAAGCAGTGGTGGTGGTCTACACAAAGGTGCCATATCCCATGCAGCATGCTTGATACTCTGAACAACTGCTAGGAGTGCCTGGGGAAATCCTAGCTCCTACCGAAGTGCTTTCCCCAGTTTCCTTGGCCGGGAAGCAGTGCAGCACACCACGGCAGCATCGCCTGTTCTTTAGGAGGTGGCTGCCCGTGGTGGGGACGTACCCGAGTGGGCTTTGGCCACTCTGTGCAGGCACTGCGGCGTGGCCGTGGTAGCAGGGCTCAGCACATCAGCCTGTTCCTGGCTAGCATCGAGCTTCAGCTCTGAACCTGGGGACAGCCAGGCCAGCTGCTTGAAAATCAGCGCGGTATAGAGAGGGTCTAGCTAATTGTGATCAAAGGCTGCGTGCTGAAATGCCAGCTGCGGTCCTGTGGAAAGCTTTGTGCTTTGTGATGATTTCGCTTCCTTTGTGTAGCATCTTGGTGGCTCTTGGCATTTTCAGCCTTACCACATACAGCAGCAGAAAGGTGGGAGTAAGCACAAGAGCTGGTTTGAGGTACTCACTTGGTGTGGGTTACTTCCTAATGCGCTTTTCAGTAGCAGTTTGATTTAACTGCCTGAGAAAGATGCTGGCTTCAGCCCAGGTAAACACAGCCCCATTCTGTCAGGTACTCTGCATTTAATGAGCCTTGTGCTAAGAGCGCCATAGCAGAGGTGACCTAAGAGACCGGTGGGTAATAGTTCATCTTCCATAATCATGAGTTTCTCTAGCCCTCTTTGCTGTTATCCATCTGCCTTAGGTTTTCACTAGGTAAAAATTAAGGAATACAGATCAGAATTCCAGCTCTGCTCCTTGGCATAAGGGACGACCACGCGCTGCATGATGAGCAGAAGAGGAGCCGTCAGGGTGGAGGTGTGCGTGCTGCTGCTGCAGGGAATTCCCTCTGCAGGGAATGCCGGGGAGCTGAGGCCCTCCTGCACTTGAGCAAGAGCCCAGAGCTTGATGTTAACGTGTAGGTGGGTCCTCGCTCGGTCACTGGGCTCCGGAGCTGACTGCAGCCTCAGCTGCAAGCGCGTTGACAGCCTGCCTCAACAGGCAGACGTCTCACTGCTGTGCTCCCTGAGCTCTCGTTTGAAGGCTGAGCGCTGCCAGAGCTGAGGGGTGAGTGGGAGACAGAAGCCCAGGGAGACTGGAGCTGTGCTGTGCTCAGGCGAGGGCTTGTAGGAGACCTGCAAAGCGCCAGCACGTTAGCAAAGGCTGCAGAGGAGCAGCCACAGGCCTCTGTGGTACTTCAGGGACTAACGGGAGAACTCATCTCAACGTCTGCATGAACACTGCCACGGTTGTTTACTCTTTGCATGATTTGGTTCATATAAAGAGTTTTCTAAGTGTCCCATTTATATCAGATGGTTTATAACTTGGACCCTCGCTTTCCAGATATGACAAAAAGAAAAATGGGATATGAAAGGCAGTGGGAGTTCTACACTAAAGGGTGTTTCTCTAAAGTGTTGGTGTGAAGCAAGATACGTGGCATTAGGAAACGTACCTCAGTTTGTAGCTGTCAATAAAGCGGTCTTTCATCCATCCCACTTGTCTAATAACAATTATTTGTTGTCAGAAGTCATTTTAGTTGTAAGAGACTAATTAAACTTTCCAATATGAACAGCAATATGCAACCCAGACAAGTAAATGGGGTATCAGGGTAGCGAGTAACTGCGTTTACCAAAGAGAGCTTCACGTGCTGTACTGGCTACAAAAAGAGGAGAATAACTGATAGCTGAGGCAGAGCCCTGTAATAGGGGGCTGTCAACTGGAATATGTCACTCGCTTGGATGTCCTTTCATTCTGTGTTGCAAGCAATGCCTCAAAACTGATAATGAACTAAGTGAAAGACAAGGTTTGAGATAAGGTCTCTATATAAATTATTTTTAAGTAACTCAGCTGGGATAAGAATAAACCAGCAGCTCTGGGGCACGTCGGTCAGGTGCCAGGTGTGCCTTCAGGGCTGGGGCACTTCAGAGTTTGTATGCTAACCCCCAGTTCTGTCAGCTGATCTTATTAAAAGATAGTTTTGACATTCAGAGGCCATAGCAGAGGTGAGATTTGTAGCAAAAGGTTATACTATCAGTTCTGCAGAACGTGGGATTTATTGAAACTTTTTTTTTCATCTGTTTGCTGCAAGCTGCACTGCACGATTGGAGCCGTGGGCTTTGTTGCAGCAGTACATGTTTGTGTCGAGGCGGTCTGCTGGGACTAAGGCTCTGCTTCTTGTTGAGAACCATCGCTGTGTGTCAACGCTTGAGTTCAAAAATCTCTTCAAAGTTGGAGCAAGCTTCGTTTTCCAAATCGGAGCAGAGCTGCGATAGCTGTTGAAGCGGTGCAGAGGGCGATCCTGCGAGCTGGGGCCCAGCCCCCCTGTCTGCAGGTCCTGGGGAGGTTGTTCTGATGCATTTGATGGGCTATTTACTTTGATGTTCTTACGGCAAACACAAAACCAGATGTTGTATTTCAAACAAGAGAGTTTTGAGCTCCTTGTGTGTAGCAACGTCTGCTTGAGTAAAAGTCATCAAACTGGTTATTGAGACAGTCTTATCTTTTTTGTTGTCCAGGGCAATGGCTAGGTCCTGGTTTGCATTTTAGAAGCTAAAGTGTACAACCTCAGAAGTCCTCCCAGTGTTCTTTCAGGGGTTACAGGGCCCCTTTCTCTGTTTTCTGAAAGCTTTGGCAAGGCCAGCACACCCGTACCTCCGGTCTGAGATTTGGACGAGGTTTCCTCCTCTGCTCCCGGGGGAGGCAGAGCACAAGGGCTGGCTGAGTGCTGTGCTCCAGGTTTGTTTCATGGTCCTCGGGTTTCTGCCTTGTGTGGAAGCTCAGGTGGTAGAATATGTAATAAAAACAGGTGGAACCCAGGCTTTTTTCTGGCTCTGAAATCTCCGTTAAGGAAATAATCATTCTTGATTATTCTTCTATGGCTTGTGTTTATGACGAATGGCATATTTTGAGGCTCTGTTAAAACGGTGTTTAGATACCCGTGGAATTTGCTGTGACTCTTCATAGGTTAGATTCCCATTAGCTGTTTTTCAAAACCTATTCTCATGCAGTTAGCAGAAGAGGCCAGTTTACAGCCCCGTTTCTGTAACGTGCAGGAAGGCGCGCGTTCAAGCTCTGGCGCAGTTTGTCTCAGCGGGAGGTGAGAGGAGGTGCTTCTCTCTCCAGCTTCGCCACCTCGTAGGGATAATGTGTTCCTCCTTGAGAAAGGAAGCACAAAGGGAAGATCTTACTGATCAAATACAAAGATCGGTGTAAATTCCCTTTGAAGTTATAGCTAAGTAGCTGCTTTTTGCGGTGTGTTGGCTAACAAGAAACACTGCTTTTCCTGGTACAATACTTATTTGCAGAAACTTCACCCCACATGTCCTGGGACTCAAATACCTGAATTCCTTTCATGTGAACAGGGAAAAATCATCTACCTTCTCCCTTCCTCACCCTGTAATATGTTGCTTCACATGGAGGCACGAAAGGGGTTACATAATCCGTGATTCCTTGCTCTTACCATAGCAATTTCCTTCTCTCTTCCTGGATCTGCCACCCACAAAAATGTTTTTTCAGTGTGCTTGTCAACATTAGCTGCGCTGCTTCTGAGCTTTCCTCCTCAACCCATTGCATCCTTCTCTTTCTTCCTCCATCTCACTTTTATTGTGGCATCCTCCCCGAGCTAAGGAGCAGTAAGCAGCCATACTTCGCGTGAGTTACAGACATACAACTTTATTCCCATCCCTCGCTGTAATTAGGGGAGAACAGTCCGTTTCCTTGAAAAATGGGAAGCTGAAATCCACTTTTAAAACCTATTTCTTGTAATGCTCAGTAACGCGTTGTTTATGGGGCAGCGTTAGGTGATGGCTTGGGAGAGTTAGGGCAACTGAATACCAATTGCACTGCTTCCCAGGGATTTTCTCTGAGCAGCTGGACAGGTTGCTGCCCAGTTTCTCTTTCTCTAAAAAGATGATGCAGATCTGATTGACAGAGTGCGGTACGGCCCTTTCAGCAAGCCGTGTGTGCTGCACAGCAGCATTATGGTGATTAAAGAAGAAAGATGGTAATCTTGAAAATATCCAGCTCGAAATATAATTGAAAATAAAACCTTAGTGTGTAGATTTAGAGAAGAGGATTTTTGCTTAGTCTAGTGACTCCATTAGTTTAAAGACCATTTCCTTGTACCCAGCAAAGATTATGCCCCCAGAGCAGATGTAGAGTTTGGAGTCCTGCTGAGGTGAATCATCTTTTCAGAGCTTGAGTTTGCTGGCAACAAAAAGAAGGAAACAGCTGGAGAAAGCTGAGAGAGGCTTTTGGGGGTAGGCTTCCTATAGATTATTCTCCTAATTGCTACAGCTGAGCGCACAAGAAGAAAGGCAGAGCCAGGGGAGGTGTATTTATGAAAAGTATGTCCTTTCTGTTAGCTGATTGTTGGCGTTCTGATTAGCGTGCTGCTATGGTTGAGGCTTTGCTTGAATTTTATCAAGCTCAGACGTTTAACACAAATAAAAACATTAATTCTTAATAGCAAGCTCTCATCATACCGCTTTATTTTCTCAACGTATGTGCGGTTCTAATTGCTCTTAGTTGAGACGTAGATCTGAAAACCAAAGCTCAGGCTCTGTGATTTACCAGTTTCCACCTCTCTGTGGGATGTGGGAGCAGTTGGTGGTGGTTTGTTTGTTTTTCAAATGGGCCACAGAGCCCTAACTTTGTCTACTCCGTGCTTGGTGCCGTAGCTCTAGAAGGGAAGGCAGCTGGAGCAGACCTGGCTTGGTACCACTGAGCACTTCAGAAACAAGAAAAAACCTGGACTGTCTAACCGTAGTTGTACGGGGACTGAAAGCAGTAAGAAACAGCACCCAACAGTAAGTGTGCAGGTTGAAACCAGCCTGCTGTAGTACTGAGCACTGGGTCCTGATCCAATGTTTTCTGCTCTAGGGTCAGCTCCATTTTGTAGATCCTTGTTTTCTTGGCTTTAAAGCCCTCCTCCATTTAATCACATCCCAACCAGGTTAACTGGGGGAAAGTGCACTCATACTAGATGCAAGAAAACAGCTCCCAGTGAAGCCCTGAGACATGGGCATGTGGCTAGGCTTACTTGTTGTGTGAGCCAGTAGTGGGGGACACAAAGCACACAAGTGATAGCAGCGTTTCCAGACTTTTACAGATTTTCCAGACCAGCCTGTCTCCAAGGGAGCTCTGGAAGCTGCCACGTCCAAGCAGAGGGACCGACTCCTGCAGCACGGCGGGATGTGCCGGCTCCTTCCCGGGCGGCTCCGTCTGGGTCTGGAGGCTTCAGCATCTCCTGGCTGCATGTCAGGCTCGTTAGCCTTGTGTTAATCGCAGCCTGCAGGCTGAGGTGCTGCCAGCTGGCTGCTGCAGGTTGGGGAGGTATGGAAGACAAAGCACTAGCACAGAGTAATTGTTTGGTGACCAAACTTTTGTTTGACTTTAGCAAATGGGTGCACATTTAGAGCTAGAATAAACACTAGTGACTGTTGGCTTTGTTCTCTGAGATAGATGAACTAGTCCATGTGTTCCTTTAGCATTGTTTCAGTCGGCTGTCACTAATAAATCCAACCTCCTGAAGAGGCGCTTCGGTGGAGATTTAATACAGGCTTCTGGAAATGGTTATTGCCCTCAGATGCAGTGAAAGTTAAGGGCCCTACCAAAAAAAAGCAGCTATAAATCTAAGCACTTTTTTTTTCTGTCTGCTTTTAAATCATGAGATCACGTAGATGACTTCAAGGATTTTTTTCGTGTAAGAGGCAACGTAAGGAATGAGTAGTGCTTTGGGAATCTTTGAGCATTAGCTACTCCTCTTTCTACCACTTGATAACATCGTAATGCTGGCAAGGCCTGAACATCGTCGTCGCCTATTTTCCCTTTGCATTGCAGCAGTTGTTGCAGTTTAAAACCCTGGCAGAGGCAAGATCTAGTGTGGTTGTGAGGTTTCTGTAAGGTTTTTGTTTCAGTGCTTGTTTGTAGCAGCTGCTGTAGCCTGCTCCCAGGGTCAAGGCCCGTTATATACACGGGGTTGGAATTTGCTTGTGAAAGATCTGGGGGTCTGTGCGCATCCACCAGCACGAGCTGCGATGGAGGAATGTTGTTAGGCCCCCGCCCTGGTATATGGGGGCCCAAGACTTGTTAGCAGGGTTCTGTGCTAACAAAAGCAAACTGATGTATTGTTATGGTGAAAATACTTTGCTTTCTGGCACTGTAGCTCTGTGCTGTCTGCCCCCTGATCAGCCGGCTGCTCTGCGCTGTGCCTCCCCAAAGCAGCTACCCTGAGCGGGGTGCGATCAGCTTTTCGGGCTGGGATCCTGCAGAGGGCAAATTCTCCAGAGGTCTGAAAGCCTGTATAAAACTCGGTTGCATCTGTGCTCTGTTTCGTAAATGTCAGCTCACTGGTAGCTTCGGTGTGCCCACAGACATGCTGCTGCTGGCAGAGAACTGCTCTTATTTCCCCTGTGCCTCCTGCCATTTTCATTAGGTTTGTAATGTCATTTTCTCCAGCTAGATGATTAGTGTCTGTTTTCTTTGTTAATGCTTGAGTTCAATTCATTTAAAAAACTGATAAAGAACCATATTTTGCTTCTTGAAATTGCGGAGGTACTTGGAGAGCCTTTTGTGTTCCTAGCAGATGCAATAGCCCCATCGAGTTAGGAGAAGGCTTGAAAAACTGAGACCTGTGGATATGACTGCTGTACATGCCAACGCTAAATGCCTGGGCCGCTGCATGCCAGGTAGGAGCACACTGAACACGAAGCGAAGGAAAATGGCAAAAGTGGTACTGTTGTGAAAGCACACAGCACCCCACCGCTGTCAGACACGGCATCTCCAGCTCTTGTGGCTACGTTGCTCCCCACCAGGTTGGAAGCTTGGTGCTCCAAGGAACACTTGGCAGCTTTTGGAGGGGCTGTGGATCCAAGGGAGAGGTGAAAGATAGCAGTGGGGGGGACACCTGCAGGCTGGTCTGTACAGGGAGCCCATTTTCTGAGGAACTGGTAGAGAAAAACTGTGCTATCCATCTCCACAAATCTTTGAAACAGCGAAATACAGAAGCGCAGCAGGTAGGCTGGTGGTGGCAGCACCTCAGTGGTGACGGGCGTGCTACGGGGATGTCCTGACACTTGGACCTGTGGGTTGTACAGTAACGTGCTGTTGGCCTGGAGGTGCCTTGGGATATTATTTCTAGTTCTTAATCATTGGCTTCTGGATTATTAAAATGCGTTGAGGTAGCTGGTAGTACCGACAGCAGCTTTAATTGCCCTTGGTGAACTAGAGAACGCCCCAGAAGTCGGTGCGCATGGAGGGAGGTGGGTATTGGGCGTCCCTAAGCTGCACCCTGCAGCCAGTGCCCACCACAGAGCCACCTGGCGCTAGTCCTGCAGGGGCTTCTCCGCGTGAGGCACGCCGTGTCGCCTGCTGTTAGGGTAGCACAGTGGGTCCCATCGTCAGCAGCACCCCCCTGCCCAAATTCAGTATTTAGGATGTGTTGTAGCCTCCCGTGTAAATCTGTCTTGGGGGTGATCAGGTTCCCTGAAAGATCAGTTCTGGGGAACAGGGCGTGCAGTGACAGAATTTTGTTCTTCCCTTTGTCCTTCTGTGGTGGCCGTCCTGGGTACAAATCCCTCTTCTCACTCTTCATGGCACATTTGCTGTGTATCTTTGGGATTGCTTTGTACAAATAGTTTACTCAGTGCTAAGAGCCCTGAATACACATCATTAATTTCTTCTGCTATGGGATTTGTGCTCAATTCTTTATTTTCACATATATCCAATAAATATTCAAAGCACTGGGCTAAAGAGCATTCTACAGAATGAATCTCTCAGTCTTTTCTGCCGAAGTTGTTCCACTTATTAGGAAAAGCTTGGTCTTTGAGAGAGCAGCGATAGGGAAAAATGATTAGAGTCGATGGGGTAGAGGACTCCTGGGAGGGACAAAGTGAGACAAAGGTATCCTGGATTCTAATTCTGTCTCTCCTGAATATTTATTTATGCAAAAAAGAACAGGTTCAGTAGGAGAAACAGAACAAGGTCTTCCTCTGAAGTACTCTGGAGCTCTTCTTTGAAGCCATGTCAGCTGAGGAATTGCAAGTGAAAGCCAACGGGCAGAAGCAGGGCTTGCAGCGCGCTGCCAAACAATGCGACCTCGTTGGCATGCTGGGGGCTCCCGGCATCGCCATGGCTCAGCGCCCTCGCTGTGCTGGTGGCTCGCACCAGGAGCTGGGTGCGAGGTTTTGTATGGTTACGGGTGCCTCTGCACAAAGAGATGTGTTTTTCTTTTGGGGTGGTAGCGATTCCTGTTCAGTCTCAAGAATTTCAACTGCATACGCTATTTTTTCTTACCTGCAGTTATTCATTTATTTTTAAAATTTTAATTTATTATTATTTTTTAATTTTCAGGAAACCAAACTAGCACTGTTCGGCACAGGACCTGTGCTCAGAGGCTGGAGCCTCGGAGGAAGGAGACACCAGAGTGTTTCTCTTGATGCACCTCGTGTCCTCTTCCAGAGCTGTAGAGCTGCTGCCTCGCAGCAGCATGGGGTGCATTTGCACGAGCACGTGTATGTGTTTCCATGCCGATGGCAGCCTGGGGTAAAGCAACAGCATGCCTTAATCCCACACCCTATCTAGAAGAGCCTATAGGTATTCTCAGTTCATCTGAAACCCTAAATCTCTCCCTTAGCTCCAGCCCCCAGTGGAGGAATCGAGAGAATGTTAGCATCCGTTTATGTGAGCTTTTGTCACTGAAAAGATAGATTTGTGCAACGTAGTTAAATCAGATTTACGGGACGTCGTTAACTCCGAGAGGATGACCCAGGCAGTATAAAGAAATTCAGGTGAAGAAAATATTTTAGTGTCTGGAGGAGGTTTACGCCAAACAGGTCCTTGTACCCTCATGCTGGCAGGAATTACAGCAGCACATCTCTGGCTGTAGAGCTAATGAGATTGCTCAAGTGCATTTTAAATTTTGTTTCTGTAATTGGCCAAAAGTTGTCCGCAGACATCTGGGTTACCACTTCCCAATGGGGATGGGTCCCCGGTGCCACTTGTGGAGTCGGCCTGGCTTTTTCCCTGCCACAGGCCAGGGGCTGCCTGGGGTGCTGCTCCCAGCGGAGGCAGCAGGGCTCCTTCCTGGGCTGTGCCGGCTCCAGCCTGCTCTCGGCACAGCAGGCATGTTTGGAAGGCAGCCTTCCTCATCCGCAGGTACCAAGTAGTTTCCCGGGATCAGTAGCCTGTGCATTGCTTCCTTTCTTCAAGGGAACTGGGTGTGAATTTAGCAACGGAATGCTTCTGAGCAAAAGCCTTGGCCAGTGTTTTGGTCCACGTGTGTCGCTGTAAAACAGGAGCAGATCTGCATCAGTGGAGCTGAGGCCTGTCATCCTGCCTTCTCCCAGCACCTGAAGCTGCGGGATTCGTGGGTTTGATGATCCAAGTCAATGCGATGAAGCCGGTCGTCAGGTTACTTAAATGTGACATCCTGGTAGAGGCAGCAAATCCAACACAGGAAAACATTTAACTTCAAAACCCACACCTCCGTAAAAGGCTGCTTAAAAGGAATGTGAAAGGAACAGCTGAGAACATGATGCTTTCAGGCAAAGCGACTTGGGAAGGACACAAAAAGCTAGCGTGACTAAAATGGGAAGAGAAGGAGACCCTTCAAAAGGGGCCTTCTTCACAGAGGGAGGAAAACGCAAAGAACATTGAGAAACAGACAGCATGCGTCCTGGTTAATTGAAAAACCACGAGATAAGCTGAAAAGATGGGGATGAATTGACAGTCGTAATAAAATAACACTCTGAAACTAAGTCTTTAACAGTCTGGCATTCGTCCTGGTTTTGCATTTAATAGGTAGTCAATAGTAACATAATAAACAGTAATACAAATCCCATTCACATTTTATTTAAAACAGAAAACGATTAATCACATGCTAGCATATAGGAAACAAGAAGCTAAGAAGAAAGGTCTTTCTGGTTGAATGGAGAGAGGCTTCCACTGGTCAGACAGATGAATTCTTGGTCTTGTGCTGGTCAGTGCATTTGTAGCTGACTGGGGAAAGGAAGGATAGTGAGGTGATAAAGTGTGATCATACACAGCCTAGTGCTCTGCAAACATATATATACACGTTGGTAAAGAAGGTTCCTCAGGAACGAGTATACAGCATTTCCCACAAAACACAGGGCTACTTGGAGAAATTATTAGGTAGCAGATTCAAAACAACCAAAGGGAAGCAGTCCTTCTGCCCACAGCATGTAATTACATTACGGAGCTCATCACCACAGGATGCTGCAGAGATGTGAACTATAACTGCACTCAAAAAGGAATGCAATAGATTTTTGGAGGCTGGGTCCACTGGTAAATAGTAAGTAAAACTGCCTCAGTTAACTCGCTGGCTCAGAAGCTCCCCAGGCTGCCTGTGAGGGAGGCGTGCTCGAAGAGCGTTACGCTTTCTTTGTCATAAAAATCATAAAAATCGGCAATTGGCTGCTTGCAGACAGGGTGCTCTGCTCGCAGACCTTTTCCCTGACCCGCTGTATCAGTTCTCAGGTGTTCATTTTCAGACCTAGCAATGAAATTTGAAAAATGTCCACGGGCAAGAAGATATTAGTTTTGAAACATCTTCTATCAGATTGAGTCAGTAACTTGAAGCTGTTTATAAATTATCTTTGTTCTTGTGCATCTTCTTCGGGGGGCTAACCTGCCTCCTGCCACTTGGGGAAAATGAGCATCTCTGAGCTGCCTCGGTGCGCCTCTTGTCCTGCTTTCATCAGCTCTGCTTGTTTGTGCTGGAGGCAGGTGCTGTCACTGCTCACCGGCTGTCATTTACCTGCAGGTACATCTTGAGAAAAGCTTTCTTATACGAGCAGAAAGAAAAGCAGAAGCAGCCAAACTACCCCAAATGTTCTCATTGCTGTTGGAAGAACCACACAGAATTAGAGGTTTGCTCCAGTTCAAGGGCATCGGGCACTTTGCATGAGCAAGGCATTGCAGCTTCTCCTTGTGCCTTCCCCTTCACCTTGTGCCTTCTCTTCCACCTTCGAGTGACACGTGGCACCTTGTGCAGGGATGTGGGGACAGCTCGGTGCCTCCCTGCCGCGAGCAGGCAGCTGCCGGTGGCTCTGAGGGTGCCAAGGGACGGCCACCCTGCCGGGTCTGTGTGCGGGAAGGGCGGCGGGCTGCCCCGCCGAGAGGTGCAGCGGGCTCGGAGATGGCACGCGGTGGCTGCCTGCTGCTGGGCACCGACCCGCGTGCCCTGGGCACGGCTGACATCTCAGTGCTCAACATATTTTCCAGTCTCTCCCAAATTTTGCACAGAAAGGGATGTTTCTGTTGACCAGCTGTGTGTACACTACTGGCAGGATGTCAGAGTAGCAGAGCTAGGTAGTGCGGTGTGATGAGCACAGAGCCTAGCTCCAGCTCATCAGGCTGGCTTACTAGCGCTAGTCATTAGGCTGTGTAACCGCTGCCAAGTCAACAGTAGTGCTGTTTCCTACGAGCTCCTCCCACTAGAAATGGGAATACTGGTGACGAGTTGTGTTAATGTGTGAAAAATTATTTTTAGCTTTCCATTTGGAATTTTTAAAGAAAGCTTTCATCTACTAAGTTAAATATTTCCAAGCAGGGTAATTAGCAGCCTTGTTGACAGGATTGCCTCCTATTAGCAGATAGGCATCTCTGCCTCAGTCAATTTTCACCACCTCTGTTTTGAGCTGCGGGAATTGGTGCTGGAGCTGATGCAGGTTGTACAAACAAAGATCTGAGATCCACAGCTCACCTGTGCTCACATCAGCAGTGCGTGCTGCTTAGATGATGAGAAGAAACTGGGAGTCCGAGCCGCTGCCGGCATTATGCACCACCGAGACAAGGTTGTGTCAGGGAGTCCGAATGGTGAAGGAACAGCTGCTCTGTTTTAACCAAAATTGAAGAATTTTTTCCTTTTACATTATGGAAGCGAGCAAAATCTGTCTTTGTGATGGCCCCGTAGTTGAGCAGTCTGCTTCTGGGATCTGGTCATGAGCTCCAGGATGCCGGCTGTGACACCACGTTACGTGGATGTGCACGTGCCTCTGCTGTGTGGGAAGAGGGAGCTTTCCTGCCCCTTCCCTCACCTGGAAGTTTCCAAGGAAAATTCCCTGGGAAAAGGGGGAGCAGCTGGTGTGTTGAGTTCTGTGTAACATGGCTGCATTTTACTGGAGAATGTGTCCAGTTTTAATGATGGTTAATTTCTGCAGGACTTCCTCATGAGAGCAAGAAGCCCCTCTGTGAACCCGTTCGCTTCCAGCACTGCTCAGCCGCTCGGTTTGGGTAGCTGCCTGCGTCGCTCTCCCTGTCCCTTCACCAGGGAGCAACTGATGGTGGGTTGGGAAAGTGAACCAGGGAAGGGCTTTGCTTCCTGAGGCTGGGTTGACACACACAGAACTGACAAGCCTTTGGATTTTTGGTAGTCTGAACCTGCCGGTAAACAGCCTTGGAGAGTGATTGATAATAATGCGCTAGTGGAAGTATTTCTTGGTGTTCAGACCCACGTTTTTGTATTAAAGAAAAATTGGTAGTTAATCCTGTAGTCATTTCTGACTTAATGGGCACCTGCTAATAACAGAAATTTAATTCAATAGTTAAGATTGAAAACGAGAAAGCTTTGGTGATGGAGAATTCAACAGGTTAACAAGTGATCTTGAGTGACACCACTGAGTATCACTTGAATAAATAAAGCTGCCACATTTTGTATTCTAGTTCCTTCTTAAAATCATCCCACTTGCTTGCCTAGGGCTAACTTTGAATACTGCTGCTTCAGGGTAGCACACCTCTGATTCAATCTATGCAGGAAAAACTAAAACTGAAAAAGCTGATGGTGCGTGCTAGGAAGTTGATATTAGACCATATGACTAATTGGAGTTTGAAAATACCATTTTTTTTTTCCTTTTTGTGCTGTGAGAGGCGCTTACCTTTTACCTGACTTGAGCCTTCGCACACAAAGCACAGGGTGGATCAGTGTACGTCAAGGTGGAAAAAGTCATTAGCTGTCTCCTGCTGAGACCTTGTATTGAGAAAAGCCAAATTACGAGCCGCTGAGTTTAGCACAAGGGAAGGGGAAATTACTGTTTGTTATTTCACTGCTTGCTTCTTGGGTCTCGTGGGCTCGTTAGCTGAGCCCGTTACGTGGCTGTTGAGGTGGCTGGGGATGGGCTAGGAGTTGAACCGAAGGAGGAAGTTTGTAAGAAAACTGACAGGAGATGCCTTTCCCATTGCACAGATTCATGGAAAAAACATTCACCGCAGTCTGTTGGATCCTCCTGCTGCCACTGCCTGGATCCTCCTGCTGCCACTGCTCCAGCGTTAGTGGCAGGAGTCGAAAGCAAAATGCTGGCTTTGCTGATTCGTCTTGGGACGCTTTTCTGCTGCTTCTATTTCCTTGCAAACCAAACATCTTTTGTGGAAATATCTTAGACAATACAAATGCAGAGTGACTGAGGGCCTCTGAAGGGGCGCGTGCCTGCCTGAGTGCATGAGGTGTTCCACGGGACCTACACAGGTATTGGGCTTTGAGGATCCTACTACAACTCCTAGTTCTTTCTTACGTTTTTTTTTTAAAGCTTTATCTATTTACAAGTGTTCCAGGGGTTTTGAGAGTGTTTCATAGGAATAGTTTCTTCAGATTTTAGAAGGTGAACCTTGTTTATAACCAGTACAACAGAAGTAGTTAGATTTATTTATTTTAAGTGCTGGTGCTTTAGAAATTTTCACCATAAATGAGGATTTTTATTCACAGGAATTTGGGAACTCGATGTTAAATAGTTCGTCTCTTGCCCGTTGGAAAGCTTTGCTCTGTTTCTCCTGCCGTGGGGAAGGGCCGTCCAGGTGGGGAAGGGCCGGCCGCGCACACCTCGTGTCTTTTTGTGGGAAGCAGGAGGGCAGCCGCAGCGGTGCCTGTGCTGTGCCTGTCCCACGAAGCCTTTTGTTTGCTTCTGAGCTAACCTCGGGCCTGCAAAAGGGAGCGAGGTGGCCCTGTTAAAAGCGAGGGGATTGGGAAGGAGGGGACTGCATTCCCTCGGGGCGAAGCCTCGCCATCGCGCTGTGGTTGTGCTCTGACACTGCCGTGGCTGAGAGAAGAGAATAACCCAACCCAAATGAAATTTTCTTCTGGCTCTTGTGCTTTAGTCTGACGATGGCTATTTTGATGCTAATCTCATTAAATATCTCTACTGGATACATAGCAGTAAAAAAACCACTCAGTTCTGGTGGCTGGGGTTGGAACCTCTCTCAGGGCGCAGGCAGGTGACAGCTGCGGTCCGTGCTCCTGATCCCCTTGGGGCCCTACAGCAGGAGGTGCGGGCCCGTGGCGCCCACCCCGATGGCTCTGTGGGGTGCCATGGCCGTGGCGGGGAGCCCTGGGGCAGTGGCAGCGGCTGCGAGGCACCGGGCCCGGCCCGAGCTCGTCATCGGGGCCGGTGCCCTCACTGCTGCCCTTTCTGGAGGGTGCTGCTGTGACTTGGTTTTAATAAGCACCTTAGACAGAAGCTGCAGTTCTCTGGGTATTGCTCTATTGGAAGAAAGCTCTCTTAAATCTCAAGCAGCAGAAACTTGCATTTCCAGAATTTAAAGCCCCAGAAGCCCCTGAAGTTCAGTGTCTATTGATATGCTGATTATTTCAAGGTCAGGCTGGCAATCAGGAGCTGGTGCGCTGTCACTCATTATGGAAATAGCCTTATCTTTAAGTGAGGCTTCTGCACTCCGCTCTCGCAGCAGAATTCAAAATTTGGTTATTTGTCCTGCAGAGCCCCTGCCTTCGTTCCCCCGGTGCTTCAGGGGAAGCGTGCGGCCGGGGCTGGTGCAAAGGCGAGGGCCTTCGCTTCGAGGCACTTCAAAGGACGGCTCTGTGAGGAGACCACCGAGCTTGGGACCCTGCGTCCCGCTGGCAGCTGTTGGAAACCAACATACAATACAAATGAATCTGTAACTGAACAACTGCTTTTGAAGTAATATTAAATTAAGCTCTTCGTACTGCTAGGAGAGTGGGATGGAAGTGCTCTTGGCATTGCATTTGTTGAAATAGGACGTATCGCGTTAGGAAACAGCAAAGCATTGTTTTATGATGAATTACTATTTTTATGTAAATGCAAAACACTACTAGCATGCATTCAAAAGCTTTTTGCCAAGACTGTGCCTCGTACGTTACTAAGAGGCTGTAACGAGGAAATGGTAATATACAATGTATTTTTCATAAACCAAATTGTTGGCTTCTTTAACTGTAACTTTAATATATCCAATATATAATTGCAATGCTTTATAAGCATTTCTTAACAAGAACATTTTTTGAGCAGTCACTAAAAAGCAGTAATCAGTAATAAAAATGAGGGCATTAGCACTCAGACCACAATAAAAGCATCATTAAAATGTAAGTTCTAAGGTATACTACTTTAAATTTGCCTCATTACATGGGCAATTAGGGAATAAACAATAAAAAGTCTTTTTTTCCCCTATAATTTCTTATCCTAACTACCTTTTAAAAGTTTAATTAATGTAAAAAACCAACCCGAGGTGGTAAGCCAAGGTTTAGCGAGCAGTACCATCCTTCAGGGCCATCGGCGATCACCGCCCGCGCCCCGCGCACAGCGCTCCCCTCGCAGCGGCGGTGCAAAGCGCGCTGCTGCCTTCGGACACTTCCCCGCGTGGGCAGGCCGGTGCTGGCTGAGCTTCGAGGGCCTGTGTGACACACGTGGCCCCATTCCTGCTCCTCCAGGGAAAGAGGAGCAGACTCCAGCACGATCTGTGCGCGTTCTGTTACACTGAGATGGGTGTTGATTAAGGTAGCAGCCACTGGACGACTTCAGTCCGGGTACTGTGCTGTTCGGGTCCCCATTCTGTAATCCGTTTGGGTTCAGCTGGACACACACGTTAGCTATGGACCGGGCAGCAACAGATGTGCAGCTCTGTGCTGCGGCTGGGGGAGCTGAGCAAACAGCCCAGACCCGCGCTGGGGTTTGGGCACGGCAAATGACACCGCGCTAATTGGAAGCGCGAGAGGGACTTAAAGCGGGGAACAAATAATTGCCAGAGATAACATGGGGCCGCAGGATGGCTGATGCTGCTGATAGGAAAGGGCAGAGGAAGATGATATAGTTGGAAACACTCGGAGACGTGTTCTCCGTGTAATTAGAAAGAGGACCTAGGTACGTTACTTTGGAGTGATGGAGAAACTTAGGCGATCTCATTGCAGATAATGGGGTAAATTTATTTCTCCATCTAGTTATGTTTCTGTGAGATTTTTATCTGGTAATTGTGTTGGTCTGCAGCGTACAGACTGATGGCAACCTGATCCTGCTTAGCCTGTGCTGGCTGTCAGGATCGCGGCGTTAGAAGGCGTGACTGACGTGCTGATTCTTTAGGTATTACCTTCGGGAATCCCAGCACCCTGGAACAAGGGAGTCGGAGATGTTAAGCAGATGGGAGAGGTTGCAGATACACCATAACTGCCGGCGTGGGAATATCAAGCAGCCGTGCAGGGAGGATTCTGTAAGGTATTTTTCCGTAGCTTGGTTAAATATCCAGCTATATCTAAATCTTCACGAGCTAATGTATTAAGCCTCCTTCCTAACCCCCTAACGTACAGAATGAGGACAGTGGAGAAGGAGCAATTAAAGACAAGACAAAAATACCTACTTGTCAAAGAAAGGGTTCGATACTTTGTTTCTTTGCTAAAGAGGAAAAAGAAAAGAAAAAAAAGGATATAAGCTCAGGTAGTAACTTTAAATTAGCTTAGCTTGCTGATGCCTTAAGACTGGGGATTAGCGAATTTAATTATGGGAGCCAGGAAACGCATTAAGATAACGTTGGGCCTTAAACTAAAATCCACAAAGCAATGAAATTGAAGTTGGTTTGTGTTCCATCTTTATAATGTCCTGTTCTTGCTGTGCTGCAGCGCAGGAGGCCCTCCCCACACGGCTGGGTGCTCAGCGTCTGCTTCGGAGCGCTGCTTGTGACCGAGCGAGTGCCCTTCAGGAGCCTCCTGCGGCGTGGGGAACGGCCTGCTCTGGTGTCGTAACTGCGTGAGCTAGAATGTGTTCGCTGGGGTCAGTGTCACCCTGTTCCTGTCCCGGTGTCCAGCTTTGCTGAGGTGCCACCCAAAGCGACTGCATCAGGCTGGGTGGCTGCAGAGAGGAGTGTTGGGCGCTGTGGGAGGCGCAGGCGGTTATTGGCACAGCGCTGCTGCTGTCCTAGGAGAAATCTGGGTTTGTTCCTGCTTTGCTTTCCCCTTCCTGCTCCACGTAGTCTGCTGGTCATTCTTATTTTTTATAGCTGGGCTCTGTATTTACTTTTCATTTTTAAAGAAAAAAGGCTCCAGATTAAACCCTTTTAAGACGACTTTTATGAGGAGTCCTAATTCTTAGTCTGTTTGCTGACAAATTATATAATATTGACCTTTCCCTTGCTTTCGCTGGATGTTGATTTTTCTTCCATTTGCTGCTATGGAGGTTGCAAGCCCCTTATCTCGTGTTTTTAACTTAAAAGCAATACAGTTTTAGTGGAACAAAGATTGCTTTGAAAAAGGAAACAATTTACTTGTCTTGGGTAACGCTATTCTCCCCTGTGCTTTCCGTTACTTAGTGTTTCATTATTATTATTATTATTTATTTACTATTTATTTTTTATCCGATAAAAATGCCTTTAAAAAAGACAAACCTCGGGAGTTCCCATTCATCATCTTCATTGTCAGCCGTCAGCCCTTCAGCACGCCTGTGACGCTGTCCTAGTTCCTGCTGTTGCCCAAGGAAGAGACCCAAGACACCACTGCTTGGCTTTGAGTCTTTGTACTCGAACCACACGGCCTCTGCCGGCCCCTCCGACCGAAGGGTTCTCTCTTTGGAGTATTGGGGCATGCTGGTCATTGAATTTCTGTAGGAAAGAAACATAACTAAATCCATGCCCCTTACTTCTATCCCTAGTAAACCAGCAATGTAACGATGGCTCTGGATTCATCGTACCGAATTATGTTAGAAATGCAGAGAATAACAAACTGAAACACATGAAAAAATGCTGTTGCTTTCTGCAGAACTTGTCTGCTTTTATGGCTTTGTTTGGTGAGTTTAGCAGCCCTCTTATCCATCCTGTAGTCTCAGCTTTATGTCAGTTTATATATTCCTTGTTTTATGGATCACTGGAAGATAATTCCGTTGTTTTCCATTAGACCTTTAGTAAATAAAATGTCAGATTTTTTTCCGGTGCTGCATACGCCTGTACCCGGCTGGTATATCCATTTCTGTCAAGCGCCTTGGCTTCTTGTTTGTTCTCTGGTTTTCACGTTGGTTTAAATCATTAATCCTGATCGTATTTTTCACAAACTAAAAACAATTATTTCCAATGTGTATTCAGTAGTATTTGTTATGCCTTCCACACCACTTCTAGAAGTGCGATTTAGAAAGAAAACAAAGAGCCTCTTCCAGCCGCACTGAGTTTATGCGGAGCATTTCCTTGAAATTCACGCGAGCCCTGCCCAGCTTGTAAGGCCTAGAACAGAACAGCACCGTGCTGCAACCCACAGCAGGTTCCGTTTCCAGGCAGAGCTGGATGTTCAAACCCTATCCCGTGGTTGATAAATACAGAATTTTTGGTTGGGGTAAAAGTCGTTTGGGGCTGCTTTGGGAAGTAGAGAGCTTTTACCCATACCGAGTGCCTCTGTGCTGCCTGTGCTCAGCTCTGCAGCTCCGGCAGCAGTATCTGGCTCGTGGCTCCCACGCACGCCTCGGAGCTGGCCGAGCCCTGGCAGCAGGACGAGCCCCGCAGCCACGGCAGGATGCTTGGTGCTGCGTCGCCGCTTCAGCATGCAGATATCCTAGCAACACAGCTAATGGTTAAGGCAGCGGGTCTGGTGTGCAGGCTCTTTGCAGGTACCTGGTCTCCGGCAGCTCATGCACTTTCTTGCTGGTATGTTCACGTCCTGTTGTCTGAGTTCCTCTCGGGATCTTTTAGAGTCTTGAGTGCTGCAATTTTGTTCAGTTTTGGATGGGCTGGAATCTCATTTTGATGCTACAGACATGTCATTGTCACCGCCGTGATGGCTATTTCAGGATTTTATTGTTAGCTGTGTGCTTTGGAAGTCTGCTAGTGAAAAGCCTGGAAAATGAAGTTTATTTTAATGCCATGTAATTGCAAAGCAAATTGAAAGTTGTTTGCGATCCTCCTGATTCAGCACTTCCACAATTCCTTGAAAAGGAGTCCTCGTTGGTTGTTCTGCAAACAGCAATTCGGCTTAACAACGGGAGTTTTCTTACTGAAGGTACGGGCACGTACATCACGTACAGCCATCAACCCCGTTCCCTTCTGTCACCCAGGTCTGTGTCTGACACTTTGGCAGGGCAGCCTGCGATGTGAGATGTTCTCTGCTCTCCTGCTTTCTTGTACTCAGAGGCACAGAGTGACACACAGCAGAGATTTGCCATCTGCCTGGAGATTTGCAGGTGCCATCTCCTTGTCCTGCTTGCCTACGTCCCCTGCCCGCCCCATCCTTGCAGCTCACCCCCCAGCTGCAGCCCTGCCTGCTGCACAGGAGATGTGGATGGCCCCAAGCCGTGCTCCTACAGCCCCGCTCCCAAATGCCACGTTGGGCTGGTAGTGCCAAGACCCGCACGGTGGAGGCTGGGACACGAGGCTGGGTGCAGGTGGTAGGGCCCAAGCTCTAACAACAAATGCCAAATGACCTTGCCAAGCTCGCTGACTTGTTGGTCTGTCCTCACGCAGGGTCTGCATGCATACTAAGCAGCTTCCCGATGAAAAATCCTTGAATTCCAAAGATGCTATTCACAGTAATTGCACTTTAAGAGGAAAAAAGGGCATTGCAGTGTTGTTATTTACAGTGCTCTCTGCACAGTGGTTTTTGTAACAACTCAATACAGCTCAGCCACTTGTGTTACTCCTTAGTTATGCTTTTTCCTCTTACTTTTTTTTTAAGACATGAAAGCATTAAGACATTAAAAACATCCTCGGTCTGGGCAAATTCTGTATAAAATAGAAGGATGATTAGAGGTAGAAAAGTCCCTCTAGCAAGGGGAACATTTTAATCCACAAAAAACCATAACATAAATTATGTGCTTTCAGGCTTAGGAAACTGTTGCAACTCTTGCTGGTATGTGAGGCTTAAAGCTAATTTCTAACAACTTCCTATCAGTTGCATTAATTTTCTCCCATCAGATGCATTTCTGTGATTCCCTGTCTGCATTGCAGAGCTCGGTGCCAGATCTTCAGGCAGGGGGGAGTTCCCGCGTGCTGGCGTCGGACCAAGGCTCGTCCCGCACGGAGCGTGCCTCCGGCTGTGCTCGCTGCGGGCACGTGGGGCGGTCAGTGCCAGTGGGGCGCCTGCTGCCTCTGCCTCCGAGCTCCCTGCCCGTGTCGGCAGCCCGAGGGACGGGTGCTGTCCCAGGGAAAGGTGCCCATCTGCTTCCTGCCCGACTGCTTACGCCAGGTGTGCCAAAAACTTACATTTTCCCCCTGCAGCATCATCTGCGTGGCACAGGATGAGGCCTGTGTCCTTCCCCTGGATTGCAGGTTGCTGATAATACGGTGCTGAGCCTTTTCTTCTGTACTTCAAGATGGTTATTTATTGATCTGCTTTTGGCAGCTGGTGAAATGCCAACTTTTAGTTTTAGCCACTGTTCTCATGTTATTTAAACCTTATAAAATTTTATCATTTCTCTTCAGTGGCGAGGATGTGTAAACACTTCTCCAAGGATGGTTTAGAGCAAGGCTTTTGGTATTTTTCTGCTTTAACCCTTAAAACTCTCATTGTGCAGATTTCATAAAGGGAACATGAAAAATTCCCTCACCCATCCTTCCTCCAGCACTTTAAAGGCAGTGACCTATCTGTGACAGTGCTGGCCGGAGGGAGAGCGAGGGAGCCACGGTGACATTCAGAACTCCTGCAGATATCAACAAAATTAATGACAAGTAACAGCCCAAACGAAATGCATAGCCAGCTGTTCTTTGTTTTGGTTTTGGTTTTTGTATTGACAAGAAAACAAAACTGTACATCCTTAGAAAGTAAAGAGCAAAGTTTTTTGTTTTGCATAGCTGAATGCTAATTGCTGCTGTAGTGCAGAAAAACGTGCAGAAGGACATCTGGCTTGGGGTTTATTTTTTGACACAGAAGGGCTGGAGAGCACTACTGGGTTTCTTTGTAGGAACTGCAGAAATGGAGACAGATGTGGCAAGAAACACAGAACCTATTGAAGTCAACCTTCCTGTATTATTAATATTCAGTCACCATATGCAGGTTTTTCATTAGCGATAAAAAAGAACATATACAGAATGTTGTAATGAAATATCCTGACATTATTACTATAAATAAGTTTATTTATAAGAAGATTCTTGGATGAACTTCAGGAGTGTCAGTTTTCAGGGCTGATGTATTCACTCAAGAGCTCTTGAAGATGAGAACTTGGAGAATATTTTGGGGGCTGTTAAATATATTGTCATTTTAAGTCACCCAGCTATTCTCTCTATATTTTCCTAGTATTTAATCTATGTTGCTTTTACCACTAAATTGTCATCTGAATTTTTATTATCTCCTCATTATGCACTTAGAGCCACCGATCCCTGCTCTACTCAGAACGTTCCTAGCAGAGCTGCTTGGACCTGATCCTGTTGTGGCTTGGTCATATTGCTCCGGACTGGGCTGTAGTTAGCATGACCTGCTCTTTGAAGGAACTAAGCATTTATAAATTTGGAAGACCAGAAAAAGCAGTCACGATAACGATGTGTGACCTGCTGTGTCACAAAAGCCACTGCCTTTCACTGGCTGACGTAATTGCTTTGCCTGGGTCCCGTTAGAATAGCGCCGTGTTGTGTGCATCCCGTATCCCGGCTGCAGTACCGGGGGGTTCAAAGTTTCACGTACCATGGGTCCCCCCAAGGAGTGAGCTGATAGAATACACCCACCCGTATCCTTTCGGCACTCGTGCTAGACAGAATATCAATGACTTGCGTTTTAGTAAATCATCTAGCTAGTATTCATGGTGAGTTGCTGGCATAATTAAAATTCCAGTCTAATTCAAATTCCATGTGTGAAAGATCGTAGTAAAACAGCAGACTGTGCACGTTCCTCTGGCCTGTGATGCTCCGTATTTCCCTGGGTGAAGTTACTGGTGGATTTCACTTGGGTTTCACGGCTGAAGAATGCCACAGCTCTGATAGCATGTGACAGCCTTAGAAGCAGATTGTGCAGTAGGATTTTTTTCCGCTTTATCTTTGTTTTAATTTTGCTAGGCATTTCACTTGTCTCTAAGCCCTGCAGTACCGCAAAAATGGCACAGGGAGATAGCTCTGTGTACAAAACGCTGGCACCAGATCTCATGTTAGCCTTTTCATTACTCACCTCTTATGGTAACAACCAGACAGACCCGGAGAAAAGAGGTTGTGTGATGTACAACAGCAGATTTCAGCTGGGTCTAAACAGATGGAAGCAGGAAATGAGAAATAGTGACAAACATTACATGCCTTGTGTTCTTTGCAATAAATTCATCTGAATGCTGAGTTGCTGTGTGTATCTGCAAAATACGTCTACAGCTAATTTTAGGGGCACAGTTTATTTTATTTGGCATCTCTACAGCCTTTGGCTTGTCCCCGGTGGCTGTGGGCAAATAATATATTTCTATAGAGCTCTGTTTGCTTTTATGTATTTCTTTGCAGCAATTACGGTTTTAATTCCTTTTCTCCTTGGAATTTGTATTTGGTGTTAGTTCTCTTTTGTCTAACACGCGTCGTTGCTGCAAATGTATCAGTGCTGCTCATGGGCAAGAAAAGAGTTTCACTGGGGCCACGACAGAAAGGGTGACAGATGAAACTGCTTCAGTCAGCTCTGCCCCTTGTTGCAGCAGGGTCAGGCAGACACCAGTGCTGTGACCGGTGGTGTGGGTGTCCTGGGGTCGTGGCACTAGTTGGGTTCGATTCCCAAGGCTCTAACACAAGACCTACAAAACCAATGCGCTACAAAATCAATTACCGTTATTGCTGTGCCTTCCAGAGCTGCGTGTTAGAGATGGAGTTGTGCAAGTTCAGTAATGCTAATCAAGAGTAAAGCAGTCCCATTCTGCATATTGCAAGCAGTGAAAGATCAGCATGGGGGAGACGAGTCATGGTGCTACAGGAAACCAAAATTAAACACGAATTCCTGGTGGTGGCGGTCGGCAGTGTGCATGGTTATTCAAAAGGGCTATCTGCCCAAGGTCACGTAGTTAGACTAAGCACTAAGTGGTTTGTGACCCACTGGAATTGGCATGGGCGTGTTAATACAGGTAAATTTAGGAAGTCTGACAATCAGGCAGGAACACAACACAGATCTGAGTAGGGATGGACACCTTTTTTGAAAGAATTTGCATGAGGCAAGTGTATTGCTGTAGTCCTGAAGGAATTGCACACGAGGCACTTTCTGCCCAGTTACCGACTCCCACGGGAATCCCAGGGCGCTCGTGCTGGTGGGGCATCTCTACCTGCACATGTTCTCTGGGCTATTACAGAGGACCTGTACAGAGCTGCAGAGCCACCCGTCGGAACCGTGAGTTTGAGGTGAGCTCGGAGGTTTGGATCGGGCCTCACCAGGAGCAGTCACTGCCCGTTTGATGTGACGAGCTCAGCAAGATACTTTGAGTGTCAGAATTGTCAGAATTTGCATGCTCTGCTGTCTGCAGGGTGCAAACGTATGGATATTTAGCAGGAAATTCAGGTGATAAACCAGCACAATTTGTTCAGAATCAGCTAATTCTACATTCCGTTAGTACAAAGTGAAGAACGCTGCAGATTGGGACCGTGTATTCATACAAATAAGTTACGAAATTATTATTTTTTCTTTATGCCACCTGTTCTGGCAGCTAAAAATAAAATAGAATTTTATATTGTATTATTACTTGAAAATGGAAACAAATGAAACAAGGCTGCACAGAAGTCATTTTCATTCCGTGCTATCCATTCCCGTGTCAGCTCTCTATTAGTCATGATCACTGGCAGGGCGAGCAGGGCTGCTGCTTCTTATGCTTGTGGGCAAACGTTTGCACTGTAGCTCATTGATTCTAGGAAATCATAATAGAACTGAATCTGTGCTTACTCCTGTGACTATTTGCTTACCTTAAGTTTGCAGAGACTGATTGAATCTGAAGACAAACAGCCTAATATTTTCAGTAGGAGTATTGGATTCATAAATCTTCAGTTCATCCCTTTGTTAAAATTTCATATTCCGTAAAGAAAGATTGTAGATGGGGTAACCGAAATGTACAACAACTCGTGCAATCATCCCTCCCCGATTTCCATAGCACCAAATTACCCTGTCGTGCGTGCCTCCGTCGGGTACGGCTGCTGACTTGGTGGCACAACAGGCGAGGTGCGGGATTACTGTCAGCATCATTCTTGGCAGGAATAAGAAATACACGCTCACTTACAAAAGTCAGTATGCTTCCTTACACCTAGGGGGAAAATCCACCATGGGTAGATGGTCCCCGTTGGTTTTGAAAAGAGGCTCGTGTACAAGTATGTATTTCATTGGAAGTATCTGCTGCTGGTCCCGGCTGCTTGAGTGTCCTGCCCAAGCTGCAAACAGCAGCTTGCACTCACGAACAAGTGTTTGGTTGTTTGTTTGTTTAACTTCAAGAAAAAGCAGCCCAATGTCCTCTTTCATATGGTTTGGAAAACACAGAGCTCTTCCGGCAATAAAATTTCCCAACTATTTTGCCAAAAATAGTAAAGGGTATTTCCTACAGTTGCAATCTTAGCCCTGAAAATTCTCATCTGCAGTTGCTGTTAATGGGTAGGCATACAGGCATTATCGCTAAGGAGATTTGCCTGCTTCTTGTTTCATCCCTATTGACCTTCTAGTTTAGAAATGCAAGGCGTTTGTTTGATGAATGCAATCTAGGAGTCCTTTTGTCCTGCCTTCCCTTTTGTCCCATTGTTCCAGAGGCCCATAGTTTCCTGAATCCAATGAAGCAGGAGTTAGAAAATCTATTTTTTAAAATTGCAGTTTGTAGCTGGCTGTCACATTGCTTCATAGCTCCTAATTAAAAGCAAGTACCACACAAACTTAGCTTTAGATTTCTGTAGATGCATATATTAGTACACAAAAAGTACTTTGCCACTTGATTATGCGGTTAGTCACGACCTTGTTGCTAGCACTCCACGTTTCTAACAAAACCTGTCAGCTTTAAAGTGAATCTAGGCCTTCAACTCCGACGTGGTTTGTCAGTCCCATTGTACAAAGCTTGCTTTCAGCAGCTGTGTCCTGCAACGCTGCTTGATTGCCTCTTCTGTCAGAAGCAAAGCTGCCTTCTGCCCTCACTTACTTGCCCTGTCCTCCAGTGGCAGCCACGCTAGCACTGAGCTTTTGAGGATTTTATTTTTACTAATATTTTAATTGCGGCAGTGTTGCCATCATATTGTTCGGTGCATTTACATTCTTATCTCTGCCCTCTGGCCTCTTTAGACCATTATGTCTTTTGGATACAGATAGCTTCTTTTCCCTTGGTCTGCCTCAAGGGCTGTTAAGGGCTGTTTTGTTGTTGTTGTTGTTTTGTAATTTGTTTGCAGTTGAGCATCCAGCAAAAATAGGTTCTCGTGCCCAGTGTTGGGGGCAGGATGGACAAAGCAGAGCTTAGCAGAGCTGTGACGGTACGAAAGCCCAGGGCAGCGGGGCTAATAAGGGAAATAAAGGAGCTCTGAAAAGAAATGGCACATGAAAAAAGACACTCCTCAGTTTCGAGAGATCAGAGCAGGGCCCCGCGGCCTCCGGCCTCCGTGAAGCACTGCCAGGTGCTGCGGAGCTGTGGTGTTGCAGCCAGCTCTGCACTATGAAACCTGCCTGGGCCTTCGCTGCCTGGCCAGTTGTATCTCAAAGCAAGTGAAAGGAACAGTATTTTCAAGTGATAACCAAAATAATTTAAGTTCCAGGGGGACAGCAGAGCAATCTTTCAAAGAGCGCTCAGAGACGTGTGTGAGGGCTGGGCTGAAGTCTGCGGGAGCTGATAGTGACTTTCAGCAGCTTAAATCTGCTCTCCAGATCCCCACGTGTTTTTAATTCTAACTGCTGTGTTTTGTTGGTGTTGGTTCTGGTTTGGTTACTTTATTTGTGTTAACCTCCCCGTGCCGTGCTGTGCCCGTTGGCCGCCGGCAGGGCCGAAGGAGGTCACTGGCCTTGGAGGCTCCAGCAGGGCCCTGAAGGCCGCGCTCGCTCCCACCACGCAGCGGTTGCTTGCGGGACAGCCTGTCTTCATGTGCCCTTCTTCCATGTGTGCTGGTCTAGCAGTGCTGCCACCCAAATCCTGGAAGTAATCAGGATTTGGGTCTCTTCCTCCCGTTTCTTAACAATCAGGTTCCCACTGGCTGGAAAACGTGTGACTCAGAAGTCTCAGATTGTCTCTGATGAATTCAGTTTGTGTTTCCCAGTTCTGAGTGTGTCAAATATGTTAATTTGCTTTTCATTTTTTAAAATTCTGTCTGGTGAAGAACAGAGTCTCAAACTTCAATTGCCAGCCTCTCAACTGAGACCAAATATCTGGGATTTAATATGGTACAAAATCTCTTTGTTTTGATCTGAGTAACATTCTTTGTTTGGAATCTGTTTCCCTCTCAGTTAATTGGGGAAAGATGCTTAGTTTTATGTGTAAGAGCAGTGTATCTTTTTGTTCGTTTTCTGTTGGTTGGCCATGCAGCTGAACATCTCTTTTGTTATTGTTACAGCAAGACTTGTGCAGCCCTTCCTTGCATCAGAAGTCATGCGGTCAGCAGTGGAACAAACTCTGTTTGAGTGTGAGCGTAAATCGGAAGCAAATTCTTGATGACTACGTGATTGTTCTAGCAGGAGGTTAGTGTATGTTAAAGCCCATGGGGCTATTAGTATCGATTAAATTGAAAACCAAGGCAGAAGTAGATTTTTTTTTTCATTTCCAAGATAATTTAAAATAACCAAATCGATTTTTTTTAGTGGCCATGATGTGCCAGTTGTGTTCAGAATGTTATTTTCTACTGTGCTGAAATACTTCATCTGAGCTGGTACTTCCCAGTTACTGACATGCTGTATTTTCAGTGGGGGTTTATAGCGTATGTTAAAATGTCAGACGAACTGTTGAAATAGAGCATCACGATGACATAAAATTTAGTGCTTGCTGGCCCAATTGTTTCACGATGAATGATGAATTCAGAAAAACAGGGTAGAAAACAAGCAGAAAAACAGGTATTCAGGGATCAAGTACTGTTGACAGTTATATTTTAATATGAAAAAGGAGGAATTTTTAATAATGCCTTAATGTTATTGAAGAAAAGATACAGGATGATTACATTTGTTCACTCTTTTTTTTTTAATCCATAAATACTGGTAATGTTCTACCTGTTTACCAGACCAAATGACTCGTTAGGCCATTGTTCAGTATTATTAAAAAAAAAAAAAAAAGAAGAAAGAAAAAATGGAGGGTGTGCTTAAGATGTTTTGGGCGCTGCTTGTTTAATGTGAATAATATGCCTGAGGAAAACCTTCAGTTAATTTAAACTTAGAATCCAAGTAGGTAATCCAGCAGAACCATTAAAATTAGGTTTAGAAATGTTTGCTTCATATTCTCAAGCAACCTTTTTCTTAGAAAATTTTCTAATTAAGAACAAAAGAAATAAATTACATAATCTTATTTCATTGCCAGTTTTTTTTTCCTCCTCACTTTAAAAAGAAAAAATGTTTTGACAGTGTCAAATACCAAGGTTGGTACTGAAGTTAAATGAGGTTTTAATTCCTCACGCTGCTGCAGGTTAGCAGATCTGTTTGTTCTCCTGCTGCTTAGCATTTGACCTTGAGCAAGACAGCAAGGGCTAAATATTTCAGAAAGTGGTCTTTAATTAGACAAATTTCTGTTCTCTGCTAAATGCCTTGGGGGTGCTTGAATCAGGATGCTGGAAAAACCCACTTACTGGGCCTTGCTTCTGTGAGAAGGAAAGTCAAACTGCATGACTAGAGAGGCTCTGCGCCTTCGGCCACTTAAGGCAGAAGAAGCTCCAACACTAGTCGGAACTTCAGTGCTGGGCTTCTGCCTGCAGGTGCAGCCCGGCACTTAAACAAATGGAAAGTTAAGTGTAGCAGAAAAGCTGCTAACGAAACCTGGCTGCTTTGTGTGGAGGCACTAGATAGTGGTTAAAACTATTTAGTTGCCATGCTTTGCCTCTGTGAAGACCAGAGCACAAAATACTCTCCATCAGATCTCTTCTTGCCCCTCTCACCTTGCTTTAGCTACTTTTAGCTCATTCTCTTCCTTGTTATTCTCTCTGGTTGCAGTTCGCCCCTCGGACAGTTTGTGTGGAGAAGCTGTGCCAGAGGCTTCCTAGCCCAGCGATCTCCAGCAGCAGCAGCACAGCGGCCGGGCGTGCTGGAGCGGATGTGGTCTGCTGCCCTCTGGGGCGCACGGGTGACACGTTTTCAGAAGGATGTCAGAGAAGTGACAGAGGGCCCACCGGTGTGTGCGGTTTTGTCCCAGGAGGAACGGTGAGTGCTTATTAGGAATGTATAATGGCTGGTGCAAGGAAACTTCTCGCAGGTTTGTCACTGAGTAAAACCACTGCCCTTTTGTGCAAGGTCCTCTATTTACCGGTGGAGCTGTTTTCAAGGCTTTAATGTAGTTACAGTGTGAGCTTTGAAATTGTATATTAATGAAAAAAGCAGCCACAGAGCTACTAGGCACGTATAGAAACCTGTTCACAAACCTGGTGGCATGGATGCTGTGTAAGTGCTTTTGTGTCAGGCTATTTTATCCTTAAATTCTGAGACTGACTTAAGTGTCTCTGGGTGCTCTGTCCTGTGTCTTCAGGCATCCAGCAGCCATTCTCCACAGGCGAGTTATCTGCCGGTGTCTCAGGTGCAATTATTTTCTGTTGCAGAGGTTAAAAAAAAACAATCTCACATGAACTTATTGGGGTCACTCTTGTGAGTCTCCTTTGTATTGGGTCTCCTTATTTTATGCATCTGGAAGTTGCCGTTTCTGAATAACCTTTTGAAAAAGTCTTGAAAAGCTGAATATGGCTGAAAAATCTATAGCAGACTATTGTAACCACATAATAGAATATGGCACAAAAGTAAGACCTTTCTCCTGGTCTTTCTAACACAATTTTATAGCAGATATCTAACTGTATCAAGTACTATTGTTGAGCTTTTAAAAATCCCATAGAAAACTTAGTATTTTCTGTCTCTTCAGTAACAGATCGGTGTGTGTGTAGTTGCCAGTTTTATTGGCAAGTTTGTTAACTTCCTTGTACCGTACTTATGGCTGAGAAATAGAACTTACTTTTCTCCTCTTTATCATGACTGTTTTTCCTCAGCTTTACTTACTTACTTAAAACTGTGATGTCTCCGAATCCCAGTTGGAGCCAACCAATATTGCACTGCTATACATTAAAGGAACGATACATAATGTTGCAAATAGTGCTTGAGGCATTGATAAAACTGAAGCCTTCCCCCCTGTTCAGCCTGTTGCATATGTATGCTGCAGTCTGTCCAGCAAGGAAACATTAGATCTGACTCATCAAGGTAGTTAAAGACAAGCTTAATGCTAAGTAAATGAAAAGTCCCACTGATTTCCTCAGGCTACTCATTTGTTAGAGCTAGACAAATGCTAATATACAATGATGAATTGAATTCATAATGTACAAAACATGCATATGCCATTTTAGCAGGTGAATTTAAAGATGATCATGCTCTGATGATAAATGGTTTGGGGAAAAATTCTTGCTTCGCCACAGGAGTTACCATGCCTCTCCAGACACACCACAGCAAAATCCCAGGGATGCCAGTACCGTGGGTTGTGGTTTGCAGTGTAGTATTGAAGAGAGGTTTCAAGAATATGTATATGTGTCAGGTGAAAGATGACCAGCCAAGGGCAAAATAGTTATTAAATATTTTTTGTTTAACAAAATTAAAAATATTTCCTGAAATTTAAGGCTACGTAATAGCTATTACGGAAATATCCATGGCATTATTTGACACATCTGAAACCTTTAATGATAAAGAGGTTCCCAGTGGTGGCATAGTGTGCTGAGGAATTAGTAGCACTGTCACAGAACAAAAATTTACCAGTTATTAGGAGGTGCAATTGGGTTCAGTGCCTTTGAAGTAAGAGGAGAAGGCAGAAACTGTCTGCCAGGCTTTCTGGCCTCCAGAAAGCTTGTGGATACTTGGCAAGCAAGCACAGTGTGTTTTGCAGAAGGAGGTAGTGGCCTTGCAGTGGGCAGGAAATAAAGGATAAAGGCATTTCAGGTTTAGGAAGTTTTTAGATAAAGGAGATAAACCATAGAAGCTGCAAAGGTTAAAAAAGAGAACCTAGCAGCAGCTGAACGTGGTCTGAAACTCGGGTCTGAAACTGAAGTGTATTTGGACTGAAAAAATAATTTGCAATGCTCTTTTTGCTTTGTTTTATTTACAAAATTAAGAGAGATGATTACCCTAGGCATTCTTGTCATAACACCGACACACCAGGAGTGTGGCATGCTGGACATACTTTCCCCTTCACACCAGCCGGTGTCCTGCTAATCCTGCTGTCAGGGTGATTACGAGATGTCGCCAGAATGCACGATGCTGCTGCAGCATTCTGCTCCCAGCTGTCCCGGACAGGTGATTAACTTGCACACTTGCCATGCTTAAAGGAAGCGGGGCATGCAGAAACAATAGAAGGATGCCTTGTTAGTTGCCGTGACCGACATACAAATACTTCATTGATGAGAAATAATTCCCCTGATATTTATAGGAAGGCATTCAAAATGTCCACGTAAACCAAAATGTTGGGTTTACTTCTGTGTTCTCATCAGTGAGTAAATTTGAGATGACCATTTGCTTGTCGTGGCTATATTGATTGCTGTAAATAATGACACTCCAAGAAAATGAAAACTTAGGCTCCAAATGTAAATGCTCAGAGCAGCCAAAGGGAAAACAAGACAAACCAAACCAAAACAAATGGCAGCAAGCTTAGGGTGGCTGTTACCAAGGGAATCTCAGAGATGGCTGGAAACTTAAGTCTTAATGATTAGTAGTGGTTGGCATCTGAGAATTATCGGCCGCTATTACTTTATACCTCGTTGCCCTTAGGACCTTGCATTGTGATAAGACATTAATTTAAATCCAGTTCTGGAAACTGCAGTGGGTTCCCCTGTGTCACATCATAACACGAAGAAGTCATCCAGGGTAGTCAAGGATCTGCTCTCGTGCAGACTGTGTGTAGTTTTCTTTAGTGCTCGTTTCTGAAATGCATAATTATATGTGATGCTAATATTTTTATTTTTCTGTTCTACAATTTAATAATACAAAAACTGACAAGGTGTGGATGCTGAAAGTAGCTGTCACTCAGGTCAAGCCGTATCTGTAAAGCTCCTGCTCATCTTAACCCAGCAAGGTCTGCGTTGCCAGAGGAGCACTGTACGATGTGCTGCAGCTGTGGCCGTGCAATGTAAAGCAGGACACTGGAAGGGAGACCCCGGCTTTGACCTTCACTCGTGAGAAACTCCCTGTGCTTCTGTTCCTTGGTATCCAAATAAGAGCTGCACCGAATATACAATATAAGAAAGTTTTTACATCTGTAGTGTTCTGCCTTCTGTGAGGGTGAGGCTTTTTTCTTCCTTTCTTTTTTATCTTCTTTAAGAGCCTTTGTTCTCCTCTGGAGAAAGAGGAGAGGGGGAGCCGCTTTGTAGCAGGAACAGAGAGGAGACTCCTGCCTGAAGACGGGCAGGACGGGGGCAATCGCAGGGGATTTGGCTGCCCAGAGTGCTTGCTTTCTGCTCTCTGCTTCTCCACGCTGCGGAGCTGCGCTGCAGCCGGGCTGGCAGGGGACTGTTCACATACGCAAATACTGCTCGAGTTAGTAAGGATTTCTGGGATCAGGAACCACTGGAGTCGGTAGTTACTGATTCTTTCCTTTGGACAAGGATGCATAACCTTTTGTTACCAGCATTACGTGACTGGAGCATGGACATTCATCTTTTGACAAGCACGGTAGTGCTTGTGAATAGTGCTTATGTGAATGCTCTATATATATTGTTTGGCATTATTATTACAGATTTTTGGTAGCTTTTTGAGAAGTACTGAGTTTTGGCAGACAATCATATTTATTTAGCACATTTTTTCAGAAAAATCTTGCTATATACTTCTATACTTCAGATTTTTTTTCTAATTCTCATCTCTTTTCCACTGTTATATTTCTAACTGCTTTTAAAAAATGTTAAAGTATGAGCTGTGTTTTGTAAACGTAGAGAGCAATAGAAAAAGGGCAGGTTATATTTCTGGTTGGGTCAGTTACTCGAGATAAGAGTAACCGTGGTAAAATGATTGATGAGCCCTTCTCCCAGCCTGTTTACAGGTGTTAATCTGTGCCATACCGCTTGTTCACCCGGCTGCTGGCTAGCCCAGAGATGTCTGGCAGGGATGGAGTCAGTTGCTTGTGCTTCCCCTGTGCGTTGTCCTGTTCCTGCTAACTCCTCTGTTTGGTTCTCTAAACAAAAGGAGACAATTTCGGAGTGATGGATGATCATCTCCTTTTTCCTTTCATTAACTACTAACCGCAAGAGAAAGTAGGCTCGCTGCTGCAGGAGCCGGGCAGATGGTCAGATGAAATCATAGATAAGAAGGCTGGAGTCCTTCAGACCCCTTCTTTATGGTGGATTTTAAAGATGTTTCAAGAAGTGATACTGGGCAATAGGAGAGTAGTGATTTTGTTTATTTGGTAATTTGCAGGCTGATGGCCCTAACTCATTTGAGAATACAGAATTGTTGTCAAGGATGTGTCTGAAGCCTCTGGTCATCAGGATTCCCGTAAAATACATTTAGTAATCTGCAAAATCTTAAGTGTGCTCATATTGATTGCCTGCTCTCCAACATCCAGCCAAACAGTTTTTACCAATTCTGGAAAACTCCAGTACCTGTTTCCTTTCAGCTACGTAATTAATCTCTCCCTGCTCCTTCACCTTCACGACTGAAACTTTCCTGTCTCGTACAGAAATCTCTCTCTGCGGAGCCAAATTATGAGGCAGAGTGACCACTTTTTGTGCATTTAAGGAGCGTTTTACTTCGGGCTTTCCATGGAGAGAGCTCTCGGGCACCGTGCGTGCCGCCCCGCCATCTGAACCTCCTTAAGGAGTGGAAGGGTCTTGGTGATCAATGAGCACATTCTTTGTGTGCTGCCTTGTCTCCCGCTGGGGTACAATGGAGGTTTGAAAGGGGGGGTGTTAGGTAAGCCTTCCCAGAGCCCGACCTGAAAGATGAGGATAAATGTACTCTTACAGTGAATAATTGCACTTTCTCGCAATAAATGAAAATTCATACTAAATAGGCGGTCTGTGTCTTCAGAACGCATTTAATGATACGCCGTGGCTTCCCCAAGGCCATCAGAGAACTGGGATTTTTGCATAAAGGCGAGATGTTTTAAACCGGAGGGTTGTTAAGGGCAGTCCTGGCAGAAGTCACAGCCTGCCTGCCTGGGCTGTGGAAATGCTTCCTGAGCTATTCATCTCTGCCCTGCGCACAGAAGCCACGTTTTGGGCTCAGGAGCGCTGTCTGCCTCTTTCAGGGCACTGCCTAAACTGCAGAGAGCATAAAAGCTTCCCTTCACTTTTTTTGGTGCTGATGTGGAGTAGCTGAACGCCGCGTGAATGTCTGAATGTGTCGGAGGGTGCATCCCCGAGGCGGCCAGGCAGCTGGGCACAGAAGGCTGATTCACGGCAGCGCCAGCCCCTGCTCCGCTTTGTTGAAGCCCCTGGTGCCTGCCCGGGGAGGACAGAGTATTTTCTGTGCGCCAGGGGGGCTGGCTCGGCCTTGTTCCCCTCTCCAGCTGCACCGCCTAAAACATATTAATGTACTGCTATGGATGGGCTGACCACGTGACTGAAAAGTGGGGGAGAAACCCACATTTAAATCATTTACAGGCTTATCTTACAGCTTTTAGCAACTTCTCCCAAGTCAGTTTCTCCCCGGATTTCTTTGTCTCCATCCAAAAAGCTGTCAGCTGTCTGGCCAGGTTTCCGCTTGTACCGCTTCCACCGAGGGGTGCAGGGGATACAAACTTCACCTGGGGAGCAGCAGTTCAGAGCTGGAACAAGCTCGTAGATCTTTTAGGATGTGATAGTAAGAGAAGACTTGAACTAGAATAGCCAAAAAATAAAATAATGTAGGTGAAAATAACTCAAGTGGGCACCATCTTTCCTTGGCTTTATTTGCGTGTTCTGCGGAGGACTTTTGTCTCTCTGTCTCTTCTGCTGTCTCCATTTGTTTTTTGTTTTGCCTGTTCTTCCCTGATCCTGCAAAAGCCTAACTGTGTCTCCAGCTTCAGATGCTGGGATGGTTCCTGCCTGCAGCCAGGCACGTGCCAGCGCTGCCAGGCCTGGGGCCGTGCACCTCCCTCTGCTTTGGGCTGTCCTGTGCCTGCACCGTTGTTAGTTGTACAGCTGGCTTCTATTTCCAGGTGCAATTGTAGTGTTTGTAATGAGAAAATCTCTTCACAGTGCATCCTCTTAAGCTATCTGCCTGCTCATGCAAATTGTTTAGCTAGGGATACACTTGAAACCCAAATTTGCATGTTGTTTGTGCAGATCGGAGGATTTTGCAAGCGTGTCAAATGACCTCAGTGCTACTCAGTCATCTGCCTGGGTCTCTTACACAACTGGGGAGCTGTGCACGCAAATCGTGTGTGCAGTGCCAGACCGAACTATGAAGTTTGGAGCGTTACTGAAGTGGTAAATGAGAACCTGTTTCCAAGGGCATTCTTCTTAATTAGAAATTGAGCCACTCTTTGGGGCAGGAGAGGACCAGGACTCACGGGGGGTCTGTTAACATCTCCGCGCTGTTTCTAATGAACTCAGTCCTTGCCCTCTTGGGATTTCCTTCAGCACTGCCAACGACCGTGGCTCCAGCAGGGTGAGCTGAAGGCCTCTGCTGAAGGAAGGGACCCGAACACGTGTGTGAATGCTCCACTCAGTGACACTGCGCAGCTTCAGCACGGGCTGTTTTCCATGTCTCTTGGTGCAGCTGGTTCTGTGGATGACTTGGTTTTCTTACCAGCCAAAGCTGCCAGAACCTCTTTCCCTGCCTCTCTCCGTCCCAGGTGCAGGCCCTGATGCTCCCCTCTGCCAGCTCTTCTCTGCCGGCCTGGGCTTCCATTTCGGAAAACACCTGATCCTTTCTTACAGGTTCAGTATTTAATAAGGCTGCTTGTACCGAGCTCCTCTGCCTCTCAGAAGGGCAAACCAGCACGTCGCCACCCTGAACTTTGTCGTAAGAATGAGGCAGGAGATGTTTCAGGCCCACCACCCACCCGTTGGTTCACACAAACCTCAGAAGAACGATGCCTTCCAGCTGTCCTATTGAAGTAAAGCGCTGGCTTCTGTTGCAAGCATCGCTGCACCTGAAATATTTTGTGTATTAGTTAGCTGTTAGGGGTTGCCCTAACAGTTCTAACTTGGGGGTTGTCTTTCCATGTCCCCTACTGCACGTGTCACAGTAGAGCATAAGTTTAGTTTCTTTTTTTAAACATTTCTGCTTTCTTTTACATGTTTGGCCAAGTGCTGTGGGTTTCATTTGGCATAAGCAGGCTGTGTGCTGCTCAGCTGGGGACCTGTCGCTGGTGATTGCACACTTCAGAGAGGAGTCGGGAAAGGCGAGTGAGTTCGGTGTAAAATTAAAAGCCTACTTGGAGAGATCACTAATGCTGACCAATTAATAGGAACAGTCTCTTTACTTTTAGTGCTTAATGGACTGCATTAATTAAGCAAGGGATGAGTTCAGATGGGAAAATAACTTGTGATTCAGGTAATCAGCATTAGTTCTCAAAGTGCACAGGCTGTCCCTTGGGTGGTGAAGATCTTTCTTTCCCAGTCCGTCTCTGCAGAGCAGCACTTCTTGTGCAGACACCTTTGGATGCTACTTTCCAAAATGTAGAAGCAAATTTTAATTCTGCAAGCAGCAGTGACTGTCCCGTGTTGCTTTTTCCCATGGGCCAGTTTAATCTCTAATAATCTTTAATGTAGGATTCTTGGTGGTTCTGTGGTTTGTTGGTTGTTGGTTGGTTGGGTTTTTGTTTTGTTTTGTTTCTTATGTAGACTTGCATGTGGTCATAATATCATTATGGATGAGTGTTGAAGTTCAGGTGGGGATTATTGGCAGGGCTTTTTGACAAATGTCATTGTAAAAGCTTCTCTGGAAGGGTGTTTTTGGTATTTTTTTTTTGTAGTTTTTGTTTCTGTTCTGTTTTGACTGCTGGTAAACATCACAGAAGAAGAGCCAGTAAGGAGACAGATGCTGACTTAGTGGGTACACAGTTTGAATGACAAACCAAGATCAACAGATCATTATTTTTCACAGCAAGCAGAGAAGAGCTGAGAAAAATGGCTCATCTTAATGCCAACCTGTGCTGGTAGCAGCTCTCGCGTTGCAGACTGCTGCACAACAGGAGAAGCTCTCTGTTGTACCATTCAGGGTTTTGGCTCTGTTGGATTGCAATTATGGTGGTGGTTTTTTTTTTTTTTTAATGTTCAGGCCACTACCAGTTTGTTCAAAGTACTGCCATTACAAAAAGGAGACTGATAACCTCATCCGCTCTGATTTAAATCAGGGATAATAAGTTGTTGTATATTGTCAAACTTCTCATTTTCTGGCTTTCTACAAGCTTTTGGGCTTTATTCCCAGCTTCAGTGAGCTGATGCTTACAGCAAGTCAATTAAGTCTAGGGGACATGGTCTTTTCACACTCTTTTGATATGCTTTATTGTTGAACTTGTCTAGTGCTACACTAAAGCTTCATGCCAAGTCAAAGGAACTGTTGGAGCGAGTGTTCTGCTCCGCAGAAATCCCAGTATGTCCTCAGCTTCCGAAGGAAAAATAAGTCAGCAATTCAGGACAAACTCATCGGTGCTTGTGGAGACTTTTCCCACCATCGCAGTGGTTCACAGGGGTCTCACGTATTTCTCGTTTAGCACCGCGATGTGTATGGATACAGGGGTAGGGTGTTCTTTGTGCCGGCTAAGTGGATGAAGTCAATAACATCTGGTGATGCTAGACAATAGTCATTTTGCAATTCTGTGTTCAGCCTCTGAGGTCTGAGTGCTAAAGGGAAGTACTTCTAAGGATACACTTCACCAGTTGGCATCGGTCACGTTGGTCATAATCACCGACACGTTCACACAGGTGTTTTTCGTGCCTCTCGGTCTGATTTTCTCTTTGCCTACACAGAACTGTGCAGCTGATGAAACACACACCGTCGCAGTTTTAAAACCTGTTTCCAACTTAGTTAATTCTTCAAGATAGGAGCAGAAGTGTTTGCTCCAACCGATGCTGCTGAACAGCCGGAAAGGTGAAAACTCTTTGAAAATATAGTCACAACTTGCCAGTAACTCACAGCTCAAAGAGCTTGGATGCCTGTAAATATCTGTACTGCGGGAACTGCTTTATTGCTGCCTTGGATAGCAGATGGCTTGCCTGTATATTTTTCTTTACCCAGCAGGGGCTGTTTTACCTGACCGCACTGGTGTTCTGCTCATAAATCCTCCAGCCGCTCGGGATTGCTCAGGTTTGGGGCACTCAATAAAATTAGGCTGTGCCGTGGGACTTCATAACCTCAGCGTGTTGTTCTGGGAGCGCTTCGCTTCTGTGCAGCTCCTGTTGGTCTGCGCAGCCCCTCTCCTGTGCTTGCCCCTGGAAGTTTTCTGTGAACGGCGTGAGCACGTAACAAAGCGGGGCTGTAATCTGCGTCACCGAGACGGAGCATTGGGAGCCCTGGGCATTCTCTGACAGTTTGAATGCAGGTGGTAATTGTGTCAGCAGGTGAGGGACCAGCACGATTGCCGTGTTGCTCCATCAGGTGATCACTTGATTCTGTGATGCTGTGATGCTGTGTGGTCAGTGGAGTCACCCCTGCGGCTAAGGAGTCTCACGTGTGGCCACGCGCTGGGGGAGGCTGCGTCCATATGAAGCCAACTGATGCTACAAAAGGTCACAACTCTTCCTCAGTCTCCTTTGGCTTTTGTTCTTCTCATAACTAAATGTCACTTAATTTGTATCTCCTTAGTATTCTGGAATAAACCAGTAGTTGCATGAGCTAGCAATGTTAGCACCAGTCCTTCCTAAAGTGAATAAGCAGACAGTTGTCCTGTATCTGCTGGCCAGGGCAGAAAAATGTGTTTACCGTGGTAGACACGAGTGCCAGAGGGTAGCCAACCAGGGTGACCTCAAGCCATAGCTTCTGAATCATTGCAGTCATTTTCAGCAACATCAGTTAAAAAACCAGGAGAAAAACAAATACCCTCTTGTAGCTGAGATGCTGGTTTGCTGAAAATGTGCTGAAGAAGCCACAGGTCTAGTAACGATACTTGAACCTTTGACCTGGATGGCTGGGTTACATCAGTATAAACCTGCCCAGCTGGATAAATCATATCCAGAAGCTTCCAAACTGGGGGGTGAAAGTGAGGAGCAGCTCACAGGTGGCTGGGCTCACTCCCGAGTTAGAAATACAAGGTTACGGGCTGGTGCGCTGTGCCGTGACTGCAGCAGATGCATCGTTCTCTTTTGCTATTAATAAAAACAAAATAAATTCACCAAGATCAGCCATCTGAGCACAAAGACCCTTCCCTTTAGTTCCAAATCTGCTATTTTTCTCAGTGGCAGCATCTTTGAGCTTACATGCATTTGCTAAAAGTAGAGAATAAACCAGTTTGTGTCGTAGACTCCAGGCAATGACAGGAGAAGGCTGGAAGGGAAGGGAGGCTGTTCGCTGTATGTGTGAGAGGAAAGCACCTACTCTCTCCTTGGGCCTGTTTGTGAGCCTCCACAGGGAATTTTGATGACAAATTGACAACCTGTGAAATCATGACATTTGTATCAAATCGGCCTCTGTCCTTTGTACATCTTCCCAGCACCCGCTGCTCAGATTTCAGCATGGATGTAGCAAGCAGGGTTTATGTCGCTTGCTAGGGCTGGAAATTCCTTTCAGCAAGTAATTGCAGTTCAAAAACTGCAGGATGTTTTGAAAGCAGAGGTTTATTTATATATTTTAAAAATAATGAATATCTGCCAGGCAGTACGGCGTTTCAGGAGATGTTGTTTTGTCATTCCTGGACTATACAATGAAGCAGCTGAAGAAAAGTAGCCCCGTATTTTGGAAAAAACATATTGGAGATTTCAAAGGGGAAGGGAATTCCTCACGCCAAATGAAGAGGTGACTTCAAAACGCCGCAGCAGGAAGGAGATGTTTTCTAGGCTTTTGATTACGGGGCTGATCTGAATAGCAACACCCAAAGCTATTTTGACGTGCTGGTTGGAAACAAAGCTAAAACAGTTTTCAGAAACGTCAGTCATACTCAAGGAAAATTTGTTTCCCTTTGTCATAAAATTGCACCACCCACTGAAATTAAAACCTTTTTTCCTTGGTTTGCTGGTATGTCAGAGAGAAGCACGCGTTCCGCTGAATTCCAAGTAATCTTTGTCTCTTTCAGTATTCAGTTTGAATTTCTTTAGTACTAAGATGCGCTGACAGTTCCACAGCCAGGCCTCATTATAAATACGCATGCTAAAGAGTCTCAGCATGCACAGCGAGAGTCGGTACCCGCGTAGTGTGTTTGTTTCCTATTCCTTTAACCTGCACAAATTCCAGTGCAACTCCGTTCTTGCTGCTCAACTGGACTGGGAGACGAGCGCCCCGGCCCTGCTCCGCTCTGCTCCTGCCCCGCCGAGCTGTGCTCCTACTGCGGTACGTGGCTGTACAACATCCGTGCTGGTGGGGCGGAGGCCAGGAGGTGGATTGCCTCGTTCCCCTGTGAGAGCTTTCTTTCCTTTGGTAGCTTCTATTTTTGCTTAGCTTTTAGTGAAGTTTCCCCGTGTTAAATGTGTTGAATGTATTTGTTCCTCCTCATGATCCCACCAAGTGTAAGACATGACTGGTAGGGACTAGCCAGATTACTCAATCCGTTTTCCAATAACCAGCGATGGAAAGAGAAATGAAAAGAAATCATTCTCCAAGTTTTTCGCCTCTTGTGCTGTGAGGGGCAATGTTTTTCTACGTGGGAGGGTGGTCATCAGTATTTTCTGTGCTGAAGACCTGCCAATAACAGAAAGCGTTGGTTCTCTACAGATTATTTTCCCCCTGTACTGCAGAATCAAACCATAAACGTGCTACATGTGCTTCTGCACAGGCCAGGGGGATATCAAATAAGATGGCAATGAAATAACAAAATGATTTAGAAGGGAGTGCAGCTCCCTGTGAGACAGGTCCCAGCACACAGGAGAAATTGCTTGGGGTGCATCTAGAAAAATCGGAAGGCACAAACAGCACGCAATGCGGTAATGATCTTAAAGAATTGCTGCTCAGCTTGGTGAGCGACAGTGTTTTGTTCAGACAAGTTGTAAGCTGGAGAGGGAAATTGGGGCATTAGGGAGAAGGAAATTGGCAATTCCTGTGCCTGTCGGAATAATAATGGGCCAGATGCATAAGCCTGTCTCAGAGGTGCTTGAACTGATCCTCTCCAGGGCCTGTGCTGGCTCAAACAAAAGCTTGGAGGGGCTCTTTGCTCGCTGCTGGGTAAGGGAAATGCAAGCGGGGTTTTTAAAGCATGGGTAAAAGACTCCCACTTCGTAATTTCTAATGGCTTCTTACAGCTGTGATTTTTTTTTCTTGTCCCAAATCAGCAATTGGAAGGAAGGAAGTCTGATGCTGTGAGCCAGATTCTGAAAAACTCCCAGTCAGCATAACTCCATTGAAGTCAAGGGTTGCAGCAGCTTCTCCACCATTCTTGGGTGCGGATGACCATCCGCCGGTTGCCTTAGTCCTCCACAGTATCCAAGGGTTAATCCTTTTTGAAATACTGCAGTGTTCCGTGTGTGCTGACATTTAATTGAAACAGAGCCTAGGAAGCTAAAAACAAGAGAGCGGGGGATTTCCTAAATCACAGCGTGCCCAGGCTGGGGAGAACTTGATTTCTGTATTGGAAATTGCAAGTTCGATCCTAAACCTGAGTTCAGCTTTACCTTTTATTTACATTGCAATTAATCAGTTTATTTATATCGGAATGATCAGTTTATTTATATCAGAATGAATCAGTTTCTAATTCTGAAGACATTAAGTCCATGTTTTTTCAGGTGAAGTTTAGAAAAATAAAAAATAAATTTAAGAGACAACAAGGAACGTAGGAACCTTCCATTGTAATTGTTCTGTGACTTGTTCAGCTTATTGTTCGAACATGGTCCCTTATGTTACTTTAAATGTGGTTTGTACGCGTTTGCAAAGAAATACTTTGCTGCTGCCGGATGTTCCTGCTGCTGCTCAAATGTCTCAGTATAAATTATTGTACATGCAGCTCTCGAGCAGAAAAGCATCACAATTTTTTCTTCCGACAATTACCAAAGGTTACACCAAGAGCGAAGACATTATTTAATTTAATGTTTTAGATCCAGTCAAGAGAAAGTGCGCTTGTCACTTGTGAAATTGTCTGATGCTGCCTTAGCCTCCAGCCAAAGAAGAAAGGATTTTGTTTCCTTCGCAGAAGGGTTCTCTCATCAGCTGCTGCCCCTGTGCTGCTGACACCGTACCTCTGTATTACTCCTAGTTCAAGGATCATAGACTTTGTTAGGTTCATTACTCACCAATTAATCTCAAATAGATCTCACTGTCTAATCGCGTTAGTTGTATTTGTGTTGGACGCTGCCGCTACACCCCGTGGAAGACTTGGAGCAAACTCGGTACAGAGGTGCTGTGGCACTGGCATTTTTAAATGTCAAATATTACACACGGCTGTCTCGGCTGGGCTTTGTGCTCGTGACTCTGCCGGTTGTAGACAAGCCCTAGTCTAGGTGGTGTCCTCATGTGAGCCGTTACCTGCTGGTCACAGCTGTCTTCCAGGCCAGTGGCTTTCTGGGCTGTCAGTCGCCAACTTCTGCTAATGAAAAGCAGGGAAGAAAAAAAAAGCTACCTCTCACCCTACTTACAGGCTCAGGAAGTCATGAGGCGTGGCATGCTGCATCGCTGGCAGACAATAGCCATGCAAGGAAAGGACACAGAATTTGTCCGTATGTGTTCTCGTCAAGTACGAGAATCTTTCACAAGCTCAGAACTAGCAGGTGACCAGGTGGCCTAGCGGCGTTCAGCAGCCCTCAGCCTCGCGTGCAGCCACCTCCAGCTGCTGGTACACCGTGCAGCCTGCTGCTGCGAGGTCTCTGCCCCTGGACCTCGAGGAGAACGATCCTTTCTGCTGTCTTAACGGGAAATACATTAATTTGTATTTCCATCTTCCTTTAAGTTACGCTTCTGCTTGTTAGAGCCAATCCGCAAGGAAGCCATCGGTCAATTTTTCTTTAATTAATATCCTTAATTACTCTGTAATTTCATCCTTTTCAGTTGGAAGCCTATCGCTGAGTCCTCTTTAACGATGTGGCAGGGATTGATTTTTTCCTCCACACGCCACCAGAGGTTTCTGAGGAAAGAAGCAAGTATTTGGAGCCCTCTCCTGCCCAGGCCCTGCGGGGGGCTGCATCCCCAGGCTGGATCCCCAGCCCGGCTGCCTGCGGTGGCTGGAAGTGCTCCGGGAAGGCTTGTGAGCGGCGAGATCTCTGCTTTTTGAATAATTTAAAAGACAGCTCATCTATTTGTTTAGAGACCCCTCACACTGGGTTCAGACTTGCTCATCTCCGTGTTACGGTAGCGTTTGGGTGCCGTAATGAATTATTCATGTCGCCTGGTGCGGGGTCTTGATTTTCCGCTGAAGGTTATCAATACAAATAGCGCTGCCAGCTGATACTGCTTAGCTACGGAGCTGTGATGAGGCGGGAGCCTAAAGTAGTTTCAGAAATTACATTTTCATACACTATTGTCACAAATATGTATTCAGAACGAGGTTAAAAAAGAGAAGACTGAGGCAGCGATACGCTTACCACTTACCAACACACGGCTTCAGACAGAATTCCTGGAGTTACGCTGTGTGAGTGTGCCATCACTGAGCAGCTGAGGTTCAGCAGTACTTTAATTCTTGTTTCTGAAAATTCCAGGCCCCTAACGGGCTGCGGGACACCGCTGGGCTTGGCTGGCAGGGGCTGGCCGCGGGCTGGCCGGGCTGGGAGCCCCGTACGTAGGTGTGCTCCGGGAGGCAGAAGGCAGGCTGCTTCCAATGTCAGTCCTCTGTGTCAGGCCAGCAGAGTAAGGGAAGGTGGCAGGAAAATAATTGCATTCCCCTAGTTAATGAAGGAGCACTTCAAGTTGCTGATAGTCTTACTGGCTTAATTACTTTGCAGGGCAGTGTTCAGCGGTTCAGCGCCTTGGTCTGAGTCTTGTCGTGGTGGTTCTTGTGCCTATTAACGCCTGGGTGAACGAGGCTCTTTTTGCATTTCAGATATACTCAAGTGCTTGAGGAAAAGGAGAGGGGCGAGGTGTCAGTGAGCCAGACGTGGGGACAGGCATGCTGGGGGCCCCGAGCTACCTGCCTGGTCCTCTCGTGGGGAGACCCCCACGGCCTCCCATGCCTTGGCCTCCTTTGCAGTATGGCCGCTCACTCGGCACTGAGCTTGGGTCCCGCTGCAGTGGTGGGACACAGCTCGGTTTGTTTGGAAGCGTGACTGCAAAAGGGAGCTAAGAAATGCACAGTTGTTAACTCAGCAGCATCGTTAAACCTTCCTGTTTGAAGCCCTCTGCGCAGTTTATGATGAGGCAGTCTTGTAACTCCCGTCCTCGTTTCTCAGAGGCCTGGGTCAGTAGAAAACTACTCATCATTTTGGAGTTGTGTGTTGGTAAGGGCACGGTAATCATAAATAGCTGTCCAGCCAGGAATCATATTGACACCGGACTTTTGAATACTTCTAAAATTCAAATACGTCTTTTGTGATAATACAAAAAGACTGCTGCTCTTCAGATGAGTGTACTACTGACCCCAGACCTTAGCGGAGCATAGAATTGTCACGTTAAGCGTAAGCTAGCTTTTCTTTCTACTATTGTATTGTTTTTCCGTTCAGAGCTGCGAGACATTTGTCACATCAAAACCCTGTGCATGTCCTGTACTTCCTGGCTGGGGGCGCGTAGCGGCACCGACAGCCGAGCGTGCCAGGACGGCATTTCCTAGCAGGGTGTGCGTGCCTCTGTCCTGCACAGCAGTAAAACCAGCTGGCATGGTCTGTGTCGGAGTAAAGCCTGTGCTGGGATCACGATGGGTGGTGTGTCTTACCAGGCTACACCTCTCTGTGTTGCCTGGCTGGGAATTACATCTCCTCTGTAAAACTGCCTTGCCGCAAATTGGGAAGACTCGTACTCATCTGCTGGTGCTGAACTATGTTTAGAACTGAGCTGCAGCCATGGTCTGTGCGTTTTTAGGTGTTTCTTATTTCTTCCTAAGAGTCTCGAGGCTTGTTTGAGAAGTCTGTGGTGTGGGATGGTATAATGCCAATAATGAGATGCTGGGTTCAAAGTGAAAGGCAGCCATTCCAAAACATTTTTATTTTTAGATCCTCCTATTCTTAGTCTTGGATGCTGTTTCTCCCTGCCCTCCTTCAGTGTGATTGCTTGCCAAGCTGTGTGAGGCAACTTCAAACTGACATCCAACCACAGCTTGAAATGTGCCTTGAAATCTGTTTTAATTAGATACGAGCCATAATAATTTAATTACAGATCCACCCACTAAATTGTCTGTTTTGAATTTTAGCAGCCACATTGTGTACAGAAACACAAATGTTTGGAGTAGTTACCTCCCCGATTTCTATTAAGGGCATTCAAGTTAGGAGTGTAGTACCAAAATACTCCGGTCGTTTAACCTCTAGCTTGCTAATTACCCACTTAACACATAAAATCTGCCAGATTTATCTAGTTGAAAATCAGCTCAGGCTTAACTACCTGCTCCTGGGGATGAAATTCCTGGTGCCTCTTGCACTGAGGAAGCACCAGAGTGCAGGATCAGGAGCGTGTGGTCAGCCATTGATGCCTGGAACTTGAGAAATGTCCCATTGCTTTTTGCCTGACCTGTCAGATAATTAGTTCTCATAAATTGGAATTAAATATGTATCGCACATCTAAGTTAGAATTCCATCTTTCGGTGTAGATACATAGAAGCTGCTGTCCCAGGGGAAGCGCTGCTGGGGAGCAGTACCTGGGTTGCTGCTCAGCGATGTGCCAGCGTGTGAGTTAGTGCTGTTTAACTTTGTAATTGACAACAAGACTGACAGAGGAATTATTGCATCCCTGTCCATGTGTAGTATTTAGAATAGGCTAAGTCTCTTGGTAACCCAGGCTTGTTGTAACACAGCAGGATGGAGATCAAGGAGTGAAGGCTGGAACTGAAGAGGAGAGTCTGCGTCTGAGCAGCCGGCAGCTGTGGAGGTGAGAGCGGACATCTCGGTTAATGGCAATTTCTCATGCAGCTCTGTTGCAAAATGCTGCTTGTAGTCCTCAGAGTGATTGATTCCATCAGTCAATCAGTGTCTATCATGGACATAAACAGTGGTTAGACAGAGGATGACAGCAGAAGAACTGTCCTTGGGGGAAAAGCAGTTGCAAATATGCCCAAGTGGCTGTGCAAGCGCACCCAAAATATGAACTCCTGGTCAAGTAGGAAACACTCATTTCATTCATTCTGAATTATCTCAAGTAAGTCAAGTACATTCTTGAAGGGCTTAGTATGTTTTATTTCTTCAGAATGTCTGGAGAAATACTTCTGTAGAAAATACTGTAGTTGATAGCACAAATTTTCCTCCCCTTATTCTGGCTCCCGCCCATTTTCTCATTAGCGTTATTGTGGAACGTTTACTTTGCTAACATGCAGATTAAAGGTAACCTTTAGATTTGGAATGTCCTGTATCTTCATCTTCCCAGACTAGTAATTTCTAATTAGGTAACTTCTGTGTTCCTATGTCTAAATTCTTGAGACTTCTGAAGGATGTTTTTTCCAAAATTTTTGGACAGTTGTTCTGGTGAAGTCCCCTTAACAGAATTTCTTGGTGATGAAAAGCTGTAAAATCTAAATCAACTCTGCTTTTATTGACAACGCTATGAATTCACGTTTAAATCACTGAAATGGCATTATTATGAAATGTGAGGGACGGGTGGGCAGGTACTAGAAAGCAGCTGAAGTGCTGTAGCACAACAGTAAATCGTGCGTTGGGAAAAGTTCAAAGCAAAACCTTGTTGAAATGAAGCTGCCCTGTAGGGGAGGGGCTGCGTGACTTGGGGGGAGCCCATCGGTGGGGAGCTGGGGAGGCTCCTGTGGCTGCAGCTCAGGTGGGTACTTTGTGATGGCAGCTGATACCAGCTCGAGCTCGTTACACTCCTCTGCCAGATTTCTTATGTGCTTGGGAAGAAAAGGTTGTGTTCTTCTTCTGTCCCTGGCTATGCCAGAGGCAGCTCTGAAGGAAGATGTTTTCTGTTGTGTCAAACGGTAGGTATCAAGAAATATTTTGGCACTTTTCAGCATGGCAGAAGAAATGATTGTTACAGAAAGCAGACAGCATCGTGATTGAGGATTAACGTTCTAAGAATTAATTTTGCCGTTACCTGTTGTGGGACTGGGCTGTGCTACTTAAATCGGCTGCCTCTGAAGCAGGAAGCTGAAGGGGTAATACTTGTCAGGTGCTTCTCTGTTTCCTTGGCTACAAGATAGTTTAAACACCCTCTCTTTTATTGGCATTAATGAAAATCTTCTGGGATACACATCTTTGCATGGTACTCAATGATTTCCTTTCGGTCATAGGCAGTGTTACAGCATCAGCTGCAGGGACGTTGTATTTTGGGTACGGATCCCACCACCTCCCCAGCAGAGAGAAAAAGGGTTAGGAAAACAGAAGTATGAATACTGTGGTATAAGTCTCTACTAAATATCCTCAAATGATATATTTTATTGATTGAATCTTTCTTTCCATGACATTAATATGATACCAAGATTTTTTTCCCCCCAAAAAAGTATGTTTCTTAGCAAACACCTATAATTATGTCAGAATTTTATAAAAGGCTTTCTATTTGCATAAAATAGCATGAATTTTGCATTATTCTCTCAAATGAAGCACAGAGAAGGAACAAATAATTTATTCATGCAAAACCAACCTGCATGAATCATTTATTTACCACTTCTGGTAATTTCACAAGCTCACTTTTTATGCATCAAGCTGCAAATTAATCAAAAATTTCTAGGGGTTGATTTTGTCTAGAGAAAAGTAGTAATCGCATAAATAGCTTCTCTTATACAGAAAATCATCGTGTTAACTTTGGGGAAAAAGTCCTTTTTTTTAATTAAGTAACTCTATGAAAAAGCAGCAATAAGAGAAGCAGTTCTTGCTGGCTTTAACCTTCAGAAAATAGTCTTAATGAAGGGTTGAACACAAAATTCTTCTCTTGAGCGTCAGCCTGATCTCTTCTCTGAAGCAGTCTCCAGCCGAAAGCCTGCATTTGAAATACATTCCACACTGAGAAGTTAATCATTAAGACAGCACTGGGAGATTCGAGACGTTTGGTCTTGCATCTGCCAGCTGGTTTTTAAAGTATTGCTTTGTATTGAAGAATTCAAGTAAGCAATGAATTAAGCTGCCCTTAAAACCCAGTGTGGTTGGGTTCGGTTCTTGGCTTTGCCAGCCTCCCTGCATGAGCAGGGCAATTCATGTGGCCTGGGTGTCGGGTCCCCGTTTGGGAAGGTAAGCTTGGTACTTCACTCAGCATCCTCCCTTCTCCTCAAAGCTTACAAAGAGCTGCTCTTCTAGCAAGGAAGAACTGATCTCAGAGAAAGGTCCATGTTCCAATAACAAAGACGTTTGAAGCCTGAGTGGACGCGGTACTGAGCAGCCTGCTGTTGTAGCTGACCCTGTTTGGAGCAGCAGGGTTGGGCTAGGGGTCTCCAGAGGTGATCCTCCCTTCCGTTCTCAGGGCTTTAATGATGCTCTGAAATAATACAGAAAGTGGAAGTGTCCAGTGCAGTGACAGAAAGATGCTAGGATATGTTGTAATTGAGAATTACTTAAGACTATCATTTTATCCTGTGTTAAAAGCTTCATGATTGCGGGAGCATTATCTTAACAAAGACGAAAAGTCATTATTGTGCTGCCGTTTTTTGGCAGCAGAGACAAGGGCCCGTCAAGATCTCCATTATTATAAAAACGGTTGCAAAGGCTAATCTAACCTTCCGTGAAGGATACCTGCTTGGCATTCAAATCTGGTAGAGAGGTACAAATATTTTGCTTTGTTTTGTGTTTTGGTTATTTTTTTGAAGTCTCAGTAAATGGATAAGCTCTTGAGTTGTTCATTGGTATTTCTCTACAGACCTGGTTTAGGCCACTTATGCAAAATGCAATGCAGAAAGATAGAAATGAAAGTAGTTACTGCTTGATGGATGCTTCCTAGCTCTGTTGGAAATAAGTTATCTTAAAATGCATGTATTTATATCACAAGAGTCACTGCCATAATTGCAATTATCATACTCCATTGTCAGCAGTCTAGCAGACAAGATGCATACTAAATACATAGCGATGAAATATATTCTTGCTTACAAAGAAGGACGTTCCTGCTACTGTATAAATACAGTGAGGAGCAGAGGTTTTTTTCCTCCAGTCTGTCAGTTTATTTGTCTTAATATTTAGGAATTGTTTAAAAAATATATTCAAATCTTATTTTGAGGAAGGTGCATTTTTCTTTTCAGGAGCATATTCTCTATCCATAGCGTCCTGCCCGATTTTGTATGTTTATTAAGGGTTCAGTCTGGCCGAACAACTTGTCAGTGGTTGAACCTTTCTGAAGCAGACATAGGAAGAGGATCTACGTGGGAAGGGCTCACGGATGGCACACGTGCTGTGCTACACGCGGGGAGGCAGGGGTGCAGAGCAGCAGGCACTCAACCAGGACAGCCCGACCTTTCACTGCTGTGGCATATTTTACAAAAAGTCCCTTGGCCGGCCGTGTTCTTTCACCTTCTCTGCAAAGGGTGATTTTTAAGAACAATGTAGATCTCAGTCCCTGATGACTCTGGTTGCTTTCCAAATACACCTTGATACGTTGACGCTTGCTAGTCCCACGGTTTTAAGATTTGGCATTGTCTAGTACAAGGACCCTGCCCCTTATTGGTGTTAATACTACACAATCCATTTTTTTTAAATGCACACTTATTTCACACTTAAATGCGGCTGTTTTCCCCAAAAAAGCTTGGGAAAAAAATTACTATTTTCTTGGGGAGCACGATGGTCGTGGCCAGCAGGTTCAGCAGAGGCTGGGGCCAGCT